>CM046382.1:22132938-22732938 GCA_025413485.1 Ficus microcarpa
AATAGATAATGGTCCCACACATCTTTTTTGTTAATTGTCACATTATTTATTATTATCTTTGACCAAAAGTGAATTGGCAATAACACAATTCATGGATCTCTATCATTACAATATTATTATTTTAAGTTGGATTAAATGCTATTAGGGCTTTTTTTGTGTCAAGAAGTCGGAATAGTTTATTAGCAGATAAGGACAAAAGTGCCTTGTGATATCAAGGGAGATGTTTGCTGTTCCAGTTTAGATCATAATTTATGATTTAATTTTTGTTTTTTTTCCCTGAAAAATCAAACTTAATTTTATTATTCATATAATTTTATAACTCAAACTTTAAAAATTCATAACTTTACATATATAAGTTTAAATGAGATATTTTTTTAAAAAATTACATAGAATTTAAAGACAAACAAAACAAACTTTATATTGATATTTTTCCGAACATATTTCAAGTTTTTTCACTTTTTAACTCTGGTAATTCAAACACCTCATCAAACGTATAATTTAATTCAAACCTAAATATTATAATCTAAACCTTAGCATTAAACGCAGGTCAAGACTCAAAAGGGGACCATCATAACAGCCCTACAATGCTAATAAATGCAGCTAATCAATTCTTTCTTTAATTAAACTATCTAAATTTTCCTCTCATTTGATTATTTTTATAATAGCGTATTCTCATTGATAATGTATATTTTAATCTATAACCATATTAAAAAAGAGAGTTTCCCTAAAATATTATTAAATAGTTTGGTTAAGCTATTTATCTCTTTTTAATGAAGTCTTTTTTTTTCCCTCCTTTCCTTCCCAACCCGCCATGTGGCAATTTATAAAAAATTAATTTCTTATTTCTTATTTTTTTAAACTTTATTTTTTTAATTTTTATTTTATTTTGTTTGTATATTTCGTATGTATTTGTTTTGTTTGCATATTCTAGATACACAAAACGCATGTAATAGAACTAGTTAATTATATAAAATCGGATTAAAATCACATTAAAATAAAAATCTATCTAATATTCATTTATAATATAAAAATCATGGTTCAAAACAGAATTATAGTAATAATTTTTTTCCGTACTGAACCATAGAATTCTCAAATTTTTATTTCTTTTTTATTTTAGCCTGAGGATTGAGCAAGCAGCTTTATATCTCCATTGCTGTTAAAGGAGCATTGAAAACTGAAATGGGTGTTTCTTTTTCTTCTTTTGAGTGGAATAATATGTCTATAACAATTAATATATAGTGATGTTCAAAAAAATAAATAAATAGAATTATTATTATACCAATTTCCAATCAACCATAACCTCATGTACTGGTCACAAACTTCCATAGTCCGCAGATTTTTATGGTTTTGGCTCATTCCAATTTCTTAAAAGGTGCTCAATCTGAACCTTTTAAAAGAACCTAATTAATTACTATAAATCTAGCAAAGATTTTTTTTTTTTTTAATGTTTATGTTGTGTAGAACAAATAGCTAAGAGTCCGTTTGGTGAATGAGTTTGAGTTAAAAAAATACAGTTTGAGATGAAAATTTTTGTTGGCTTTTCACAAAAGATAAAATTTTTTTTTTTTTTTTTTCAGAAAAAGACAAAAACTGAGATGAAATAGTACAGTTTAAACTCGTTCACCAAGACCTAAGAGTTTTTACATGATTGAAGTCGATTGCAAGAAATGAATGAAATCACTCAATACAAAAAAGATAACAAAAATGAGAGTAGATTATTATTTATACTTATTGCTTCTGTAGTTTCTTAGATTTTATTGGGATCAAATTATAAGTTGTATAGACGTTTCCTATATAAAGTGGTGAAATGCAGGATATATATACCATAATAGGAACAGATATAGGACTCCATAATACACACCACACACACATTCGTGTGTGTCAAAGGTTTCCATTTGGGGTCCAATCAATTGCTGTCGTTTCAAGTTGGACTTTCTTGAGATCAAGCCAGGTTCGTTTCTTTCAGGTTTTCTGTAACAAAAGCCCAACGTCTGTACATGCAAAGACTGAAGTCCAAGGCCTAAATTTTTTACAAAAAGACCCATGAGGCCTACATATTTTTTTGCTGAATCCATGTGGTGAACTTACGTTGATTTACTTCTTCAAAGTCCTTTTCTTTTCTTTCCTTTTTTTTTTTTTTTTGAATTATAGTAAGTAGTATTTTTATAAAAATAATTACAGTGATTAGAAATATTTTAAATATTTGAATAAATAGTAAATTTACTAGGCAAATAGAATATTAATTAGGTAAACAATAAATTTACTAGGTTTACTTCAAAGCTTTCTTTTAATCAAAGCTTTTCTAAGTTCCAGAAATTGTTCGAGTTTAGGTCATTTTCTAAAAATTTAGGAAAATAGTAGGTAAGTTTTAAAATATTTGTAGTGAATAACATATATAACAAATTTAAATATTTTAAAACAGTATATTTTTTTTAAAAGGATATTTAGCTCTTTCTTCCGGTTAAAAATTCAAAGCTCTGGCTAGCAAGGGTTTCTGCTCTTGTAAAAACTGCAGTCTACAATAACATGTTAAACTATTTAAACTACAGTTCATAAACAAAACGAAGGTTACTTTCATGAACAATTCATTTTATTTTTTTGTTAATCTAGCTTTTCCCTCAAAAAGTTTCAAGTGTTGATCTGTCCACAACAATATTTATAAGTACAAACGAGTTTGTGAGCACAATTAAAGAAACCCCTTCTGGCCCCTTTGTTTTTTTTTTTTTTTTTTTTTTTTTTTGAACTCCTTTATTTATAGGAGAAACCTAGAAGCTCACCAATGGAATGAAAATGACTCCAGCTATTTCAACTCAAAGGATGGAATGAGCTCAGTTTACTTCCCTCACCACAAGCTATTTGAGTCTGCTAAGATACTGAACTTTCATCCTAAAAGGTCTGAGAGTTTGATATAAAGGTAAAAATCCAAAAAATGAGAACAAAAAAAAAAAATAATTAAATTCCTTGGTTACAAATCGAAACAAAATACTAAAAATAAGAGAAATGAAAATAATTGAATAAGGCACCATTGCTAGGAAGTTTTGGAAATCTGGGTAGAATTGAAAAAAAAAAAAAAAACCCAATAAAAAGAGAGGAAAAAAAAGACTAGAACCAAATGTAATACTGCAGGAGTAGCTTTTAAATTCACTCCAACTGTTGGTATATATAGATAAATATATAAATATATATATTTATATATGTGTGTGTGTGTTTTAATTTGGTGCAGTGATGAGGCTTTCTCATTTGCATGAGGATTTGCCGATAATTGTTCGTCGATGGCTTTCCACTTCTGTAAATTGCATGCAACACAAGCTGTGCTATTCCTAGAACGAACCCAATTCCATTTATTCGTTCCTAAAATTGATCCGATATATATTTACTAAATTACTTACTAGCTGCTAATGCATAAACACATAGAAAACACACATGTAGTTAGTTTTTGGGTGACTGATCTGATAGTCTGATATATAGGTACAAAAACCGAGAAACGAGTTTAAAAAAAAATCTAAAAATCCATTAGTTAGAAATCGAAACAAAATATTAAAAAAAAAAATCAGAGAAATGAGGAAGCTTTGGAAATCTGTGAATAATTGGAAAACAAATAAATAAATAAAAAGAGAGGAACAAAAAGGACAAATACCGAATGTTATATATATACACACACACTGCTGGAGTAGCTAGCTATAAATTCTCTCCAATTGTTGATATATATATATATATATAGATAGATAGATAAATATGTGTGTGTGTGTGTATTTTAATTTGCAGTGATGAAGCTTTCTCCTAGCCCTCCTTCGTCCGTTATTGCACGAGATGCATTGGTCGCCGATGGCTTTGCCCTTCTGTAAATTGCATACAACACAAGCTGTGCTATTCCTAGAACGAGCCCAATTCCATTTGGTACCTATTTATACATAATACACACACACACACAAAGCCAAATATATCATAATCTAGCATATTTAACATATTTCTAGGCAAGATATATAGGAGAGTACGGTATAATAAATATGAATATATATATATATATATATATATATGCACACACATAGGCACGTGCATTTTTAGTAAAAAGGAATGCGTACACACATTTTTAGTGTATATATATATACACATACACACACATTTACATAGTGTCATGCATTATTATCTTCTTGCTTGCTATATATGGTTAATACAAAAGTTTCAACAGGTGTAGAAACTATACAATAATTAATTATCAATTGCCACAATTGTGATTAATGGCTATATAATTAATTTATTATGGCCTTTTTCTTTTCCTCCCAGAATTATAATGATATAATATATATATATATATATATTTATCAGATAGTACTGCTACGGAAACTATATAAATATATGTTATTTAATAATATATGTTATCTGTTAGGTATATGTGAGTGAACTTACCGCGAGGAAGAAATCACGTACAAGACAGGCATAGAAAGTCCAAGCTCCGCCGTTAAGGCAGAGAAAAAACGAGAGAAAGAAGGGCATGTATTCCACGCTCTTCGTCGTCACCACCGTTTTCTGCACACACATGTTAATTATATATTATATACATAATCAGTGACGAAGCCCGATATTTTTATCAGGGAGGACTATGTAATGAAAAATCAAAGGATACTATGAGCAAGTTTTCATTTTTTTAGAAGGATTTTCCTCAAAATTGTAACGTATTTTTTGAAAAAAGAAAAGTTGAGGGAGGCTTAAGCCCCCCTAGGCCTTAATTAACTATGTCTCTGTATATAACATATATATATATATATATAAAGGATTTAACAATTAACATAATGTTATAGACATAATCATCCCCTTATCAGATTTTAAACACATGTCTTTTCCTCAAGTATTAGTGATAGATCTTATTAAAAGGTTTATCTCATGTAATACGGGGTCATTTATTATGTTTAACGTTTTTGTTTATATCTCCTAAATGAGTTTAATAAAATTTCTACTTTGAAAAAAAATAACATTATCATAATTTGTAGGTTTGATACTATAATCCGGGCTAACATATATTATATACATAAAGAGAGATGTACAAAATTCGAGTTAACATAATGCTATAAACGTCTCACTAATTGATGATGATTAATAAGAAACAATAATATAGAATATAATTATAGGTTTGGTTGAGAGTTCCAAAAAATAAAATTATAGAAAAAAAAACCCTTGTAGTACATGAGATAGACATAAATTTCTTCGTACAGTTTCAAAAGTTGCTCTAAAAAATTTTGAGGTGATGAGCAACTTAATTAAAGCTGTACAACTGGAACACCACAGGGACATGGTCCCCTTATGCAATTTGACGTCCAAGCAACAAATTAACACGTGATAAATAGAATGTGTGGGATATGATCAATGTTCATCACCACATATACGACAAGATATACATATTTATACATATATATGTGTGTGTGTGTGTGTTCAAATCGTGGAGAAAAAGCAATTATAACTATTGTCAAGGATTCCAACTGTAAAGGGTCCTGTGCTTAAATCGGTGGCCCTTAACGAAAGCGACAAAAAAGAGAGGATTACAAGATTAATTTATTTTGCTTCAATATTATAATAATAAATTAAGCAACTTTGAAGAGGATGATTAATTAGTGGTTATCACTTTCTTGTTGAGCTCTTAAACAAGTATTTAAGACTTTTTCATGGAGGAAAAAATGAAATCAGCAAGTACAACACAATCTTAACCAAATCCAACTGATAAAGAAAGGATTAGAATAAAATATGCATATTATAAAATAAAAAAATAGTAAATTATACTTGTTCTGACCTAGAAAAAATAAAAATAAAATCAAAGATAAAAAGTTGTGTTCATAAACAGATAATAATTGTGTCTTTCTTCATTCTTACCATGGCGGCGAGAGGCGATACATACATGATGACGTTAAGGCCTGCACCAAGAAACCCTAATCCATCGATACGCATCTCTTCTTGCAAAGCTAATTGGGTTACTAAAATGGCTGCTGCTAAAAATCCCACATTCAATATGCCCACAAGTACGGCCGTTTTCGCCTGCAAATTTATTATAAGAGCTCGTTTTCGTGAACAAAATGATACGAAAAGATTGACAACTTTGATAGCTTATTGACATCGATACTAATCAAAATTAAAATGAAATTGAACAAGATCAGAAACTGTAATATACCCTCATCTTTGTTGGGGCAAAGAGAAGAAACAAAAGAACATAGACGATCTCAACGACGATTCCAAAACCGTTTATTGTGGCAACAAGAAATTCTCCGGGTTTTATCATCCCGTAGTAGGTCCACAATGAGCAATTCAACAGCGTGCAAATATAAGGAAGGCTCTCAAAATCCTCCGTCGAACGGCGCTTTACGATTTGCCAAAATGTCTTGCTACATCGATTACAATATCGTTCATATCACTTTATAGATCTTGATCATACGAGAAAAGCTACAAGAAAATCCATGAAAATTTACGTTAATTAAGCTTTTTGAGAACTTTGAAAAGATCGAAAGAACTTACACCGGAGAAAGAAACATTAGCACTGAAACAATGTTGCCTGCAAGATAAACAAGAAGAAAGGTCGGTCATTATATGGTCTTAAGAAAGAAAAAAAAATGGCTAAGTGAAGCCTTTTGTGGCTAAATATGTTGAGCTATATTTTCTTACCGATAATTCCAACTAAGAAACTGAAATCTTCCATTTTTTGTTTAGTGAAGGAAATGTCCAGCCAAAGGAAGATGAGATCTGTAATTTGATGTCTTCTTTGTTGATGCTTGAAGTTGTGGGACCCTTTTGGAATAGAAGGTTGCAGGGTTTGTTTGCTAAGACACAACTTTTAAGAAGAAAGAAGAAAGAAAAAATTAGTCTTTTTTTGGGTGGTTCCCAATTTCTCTTACTTGAAAAAGTATATATTAGTGACTCAGTTATAAATTGGAAGTTTATGATGGGAGGCACTCCATTTATTGGCCAGAGTTATTGAGTACAATCATATAATTTAAATTAAATATAGGTCATAAGAATTTATAAGTTTAACGAAACCGTGTATTAAATTGCATCACATCATCATTTAGTCACATATTATATATTTTTTTGTATTTTGTTATTTAAAAAGGCCACTATAGTGGCCTCTTCATCATCCCAATTTTAACCTTATAAGGGATCCACTTCCTTAGATATGACAAATGAGAAATGAGCCTGTAATCCAACCTTTTACAATGGTCAACTTAAACCCTATCCAAAACATCACAAACCCAATGCATCTACAATCAAAGCCGGAACGGGAGTTTTATTGGAGTTTGAACCTAAATGGACAAAGGAAGATATTAAAAAATGTGTCATCCTCTTTTGTCACCCCATCTGTAATCACGTATTATGTTAATAACTGTGTGATTTAAATCATACAATTATATTAACTATACCATATAATATATTATTAGTATCATCTTTATGGTGTTTCTCTTTGAAATAATGTTTATCCCTGCTGTTGCAGAAAGTAGTGGCTTTAGTTGGCAGCCTCTATATTTTTGGAGTCTTCTCCGTACAAAGAAAAGAGAGGAAATGAAAAAAATAATAAATAAATAAATAAAGATTAGCCTAACACAATCTATATATTGGTGAATATGAAGTCATGAATAGTGGAACGAAGGAACAAAATAATTTAGATCATGATCTGCCGATCTTTTGCTCTTATCCACAGATTATAAATAATACATAAAAATGCTTATAAATTCTTTACATATATATATATAAATAAATAATAATAATAATAGTAAAAAACAGAAACAGAAACAGAAACAGAAACAGGTATGGAATATGGAAAATGTGGTTGAATTGGAAATTAATGACTCGCACCAATTATGGTTGTGTTGACTTGTACCTGAGATGATCTATAAAAAGACAGTGTTTTCTATTTTATAGAATGAAAACATTGAATTATATTTATAGCTATTTGAAAATAACTTTTGTATATAGAGATGGGCACGTGCTACTGTCCTTCTTGAATGATGGTCCTTCTCAACTGTGGCAATTGATTTGGTTGATTTTATCTAAGCAACTGTGGTTATGTGAGATCATTTGGCTTGTTTTCCAGTAATTAAAATATCTAAAATTTCTTTTCAATCGACTATTGTGGATATGAAAGAGTACGTAACCTAGTAAGTAAGTAATTCATGGTACTATTTGATATTTAAATTGTAATTTCAATATTTTTTTTTTTTCCTTTGTTGTCTTGTTCTCCAGGTGACACCACAACATGATCTATAAAGAAATAACATCATGGCAAAACCAACATAACAAAAATCATATTTTTGGAGCAAACTTTACCAGAGTTGATCAAATTAAGACGATAATTTGACCTATTTAACGAATACTATTTTTCGATGCTAAGTAATGAATAAATTCCCATAGCAAATAAATAAATAAATAAAAATTAAAAAAAGAGAAAAAAAAAACCCGTAGAAAAAAAAAAAGTAATGAATAAAATTCATGTTTAATTAAGATCCCAACAGTGCTTAATGAGACATTAGTCTATCATTTGTATAAATGCAGAATGATTGAATTAATTAATTAGTCAACATATGGAGCATTGCTCATGTCATCAAAATATGATTATGAAAAACCATAAAATGTAGAAACAAAATATTGGTAAATGGTAACAAGACTGTTAATGTATAGAAAGAACTCTTACCTATTAGGCATATAGTTGCACTGCTAATAAAAGTAGAGAATTTAATAATTTAGGTAAAGACATCAACTCACTAATAATTTAATAGAGTACTCTTTCTCCGAAACCGATGTCCTGCTTGATAGGAGTGTACCACAGTCAGGTCCCTGTCGGAAATCACACACCGATCGACCAGCAAACAGACTGCATTTGAACACTTCAAAAAATGGTTTTTTTTTTTTTTTTTTGGAAAAAATGACCGATCGTTAATAAAGTAATTGATTATATTCAATTAATAATTAAAAAAACATTGATATCGGTTCATCAGTACGTATTCTATATACTTAATAATTGATTGACCATTTTATCAAAAATAGACATTTTACTTATTTTAAAAAGCTTCGGCCATAAATAATATTAAAAAAAAAAAAAAAAAACCTAAAACAGGGATGCCTTCCGTATTAATTAATTTTTACACAGGCTAATCAGAAATGGCATCCTTCATAAAATTCCTTTTATTATTATTATTATTATTATTTTGCTTGTCTGATAAAATCCCATTATTTAAATGGGTCTTTCTGTACATTTGTTCCTTTTGAATTAGGTGAGCCTCCTGTTATATCTCTGTAAAGTGAGTCTTTGTGGTTACAGCAAGTACACGGTGTGTAGAATGCTCTTCCTGGATCCAAAACGCATTGTCATTTTCTTCCATCATTTATAAGGAGATTAACCGGTTTGTTGGAAGACTGGATTTCATTTCCATGCCATTGCCCTCGGGGAGATCACAACCGTCTGATTTAATCGAAGCGATCTACACTCAAAATGAACGACTGTCCGTCAACTTTTGTGCTGAAGGATAGAAGACGTGCCCTCTATAGATTAAAGTGCACACATATAAATCAAATTGTTAAAATTTGATAAATTAGTTAAAAATTATATCAAAATTACCACAAAAAAAAAAGTATATAAGTAATATCGATCTGATGTTTGAAAATATATATATATATATTTTTTGAACTTATATATGGTTTTTAAAAAAAAAAAACCATTTTCTCTAAAAAAAAAAAAAAGAAAAAAAAGATAATCAAATATTTCAATGATGCCAATATATTTAGCAACCAACTCCTGAGGTTGCGATATTAATATTGGTGCAATCAATAGTGGTCCAAAACAAAACTTTAAAATTCTTAATTAAATTAAATTTATTTGCTGAACTTGATTAAATTAAGGTTGGCTACAGCATTGTTGTCTTTTTTTTTCTTTTTTTTCCTTGGATACCTTTGATCCAAGTTTTACATCATGGGTTTTTAGTCATTTGAGAAAGAAAAATTTTCTGCGACTGCATTATTGCTTCTGAATGTGGGGCGTCTGAAAGGGACCAGCTTTATTCAAAGAAAAAAAAAAAAAAAGGAAATAGAAAATAAAACAAGACAGAGGAACGGATGTCCTAAAAAATAAATTCGGCAAGCAAGCGTAGTTAAGCATGAATCACATGCTTCCCCTTAGATATTTTTCCCCATGCTCCTACTTTCCCACGCGTAAAATGAAGAGAGAGAGAGAGAGAGATAAAGACACTTATGAATTGATAGAAATGAAAACATTAAATAGAACGTCATTGTTACCGTATCGCCATCGTTTATGATTTGTAAAATAAAAATGTTGTTTAATATTGCACTTTCATTCGTGGTAGTTTGTGTTAGGAAAGTTAGTATTAGTATTAGGAAAACTTATATTATTTATTATTAAGAATATTTATTATTTTGTATATAATCATATTTATTAGAAACTTTTAATTTATTTGTAACTATTGCAATTTAATATATGTATTGATTTTAGTAGATTTGTTAATATTAGATAACTTATCCGATTTTAAATTTATAAACTTGTATTTATATGGGATTCCATTTATAATGCTTCTTATTAATGAATTTTTTATTTTTAATCTGTAAATATAAACACATGCACATTAAATTTTCTTATATTTTCTTCTCTTATTACATTTTTCGTGTTTAATTTCTCTTAGTTCGTGATTCCACGATTTCTAGTGTCCAACACAATGAAATTATAAATTGCACTCTTCTAATTTCTAAAGCAAGCTTCTTTTTTTTTTTTTTAATTATCCCACAGAATTATTAACCTCAGCCATATAATTTAAATCAGATGATGTTTATATAATGAGTATAATAGCGTTATAATATTTGTGACTGTCAAAACTCGAGAGTACTGGTCCACTTTTTTTTTTTTTTTTTTGGTGTATAGAGTATTGGTCCACTTTCTTTTAAGTATGTGGTGATTAGCTATTTACTATTGGTTCAATATTTAGAAAAGAGACATAATTGATCATATTTAAAAATGCCCATGGAGATTGGTTTTCTATACGTCGATAACATTGTGTGTGGTGTGTGTGTGTATATATGTATATATTATGAGTGTGTATATATATGGCTAAAAATTCCACCAAATTCCAGCTCAGCGAGAAGACAAAATGAAATGTATATATTTGGCTAAAAATTCCCCCAAATTCCAGCTCAACCAGAAGACAATATGAAAAGGCGTGCATGCCAATCACTGACAAGTGAAAAGGATGTGAACGGTATTCGTATATCATACATGACACGACTAAAATACAGTACACTTCTAATCAGGACAAAAAAAAAAATTCTAAAAAAGTAACATTATTCGTAGCGAACTTGATCAAATGTTCAAAATCTCCAGAGTAAGGAAAGTACCAAAAGTACAGAGACGGAATGGATTCAACTCTTTTGTTCTTTTATCTCTTTTATTAGGGGGTGTTTTGTTTATTTGATTAAATATTTTAGTTTAATAGTAAATTTTTTGAATTTTCAGAAAAAAAAAACTTTTAAAAAAAAAATTTTAAAAAAAAAAAAAAAGTTGAAATGATTAAAATGAAATGATCCATCCTCCCTTAATGTTTTTTTTTTTTTTGTCTTCAAATAATAATATTACACATCAATTAAAAATTTATGTTTAATTATAATGTAATATTATATTAATTATATGTGTTATAATATTATCAGAAGACATATATGTGTTATATTAATATCATATATGTGTTACCATAATATCAAAGGACATGAATGGAACATATGAACTAATTTCGGAGAAAATAGTTCTAATTAGGGTAAACAAATATTCTGTGAGAGGCTAAGAAAAGTACCACATCAATACTATTCAATTTTCAATTGCTAAGATCACGTAAAATTCGTATACTAATCTAACACCACACTTCAGACGAGAAGACTTATTTTAAGAGAATTTATGGTGGAGCAATATAATGTTACTTTATTAATTGAGTAATTTTTTTTTTAACCCATTGAATTTAATTTTACAGTCGATTCATGAGCAAGTACTTTTTGAACAGATTAACAAAACGTGAGGTGTTTGGTGAACAAGTTTAATTTAAGATTTTTAAGTTTCAATAGTAATTTTTCAGAAAAGACAAAAAATTTTTTCAAAAAAGACAAAAAAATTTTCAGAAAGAGATAAAAATCATGATGAAAAAAATACAATTTAGTTTAAAATGAACTTTTTACCAAACAAACACGTATTCGGCAAAAGCAAAACAACATGCCGTACCGGGTACTTAAAATCTTCAAAAGCAATAAAAATATGCCACAAAGTAAACTTGGTTTAAATTATCCAAAAAAAAAAAAAACCTTCTTATTGCAACAACGGGCCAAACATGTAAACCACAACAGTATGTCACTTATGGGAGACAAATGATACACGCTTTTATCCTTCACTTGTTCCTATTTAGAGACTTATTAATTAAGTTATGGTTTTGTAACTCATTTTCTAATAGCCCCCCAATCTCCCATCTCATGCATGATTGAGTTATTCCTGATCCACTGTTCCAACACTAGGAAAAGGGGTAAGAAAAAAACAAGGGAGGATTAAGATGAAAAGATAAATCTCAAATGGGGCATCGTGACACACTCTCTTATAGCCGAGATTTCGCTTGCTCCACCGGGGCACTCTGCAAGAGAAAAGGTGAAAGACTTGGTTAGAAAACATAGATTGCTGACAGATGACATGTCAGTTCTAGAAATTCATATGTTTGAAAGCATGGAAAAGATTGATGGCAAGCCACTTGTGGATGAGCCATGAGGCGTGAAGTTGATATCCTGAGTTCATCCCACTAAAACGATTTTTCAGGATCTTCGAATAATGAGTTATGCTGTTTCATTGCTCTTTCAGCCTCTAAAAAAAAAAAAATGAGTTTTCGGATATCTCACCAGAGGAGCTCCCTTTGCAGCTCTTTCAGCAAGATATGCGCAAGGCTTGAATAATTCGCCATAAGTCTTCGACCATTCCTCCAATCTTGAATAGATGTATTTGGATCCAAGAGAATCAGCCCAGAATATGAGACCACCCCTGATCAAAAAGCAGAGAAATGTCAACTACTGTGGAGTTCAATGAGGCATGTCCGATCAAGCAAGGCAACAAACCTGTAAGGTGGGAAGCCCATGCCCATGACAGAAGCGATATCCAGGTCAGCTGCTTTGACAGCAATTCCTTCAGCAAGGACACGGCAAGCCTCATTCACCACGGAAAGAATATCATCTCCACGATATCCTTCTCCGGTAACTTCACTAGCTGCATCCAGAGCAAATCCCACAACAAAGTGCCTTAGTGAGGAAGATAAGGAGATTTATAGTTAGCTTTGGATGAAAGCCTATAAGAGAGATAGAGAGAGAGAGAGAGAGAGAGACCTTAGGGTCAATGGCAACTCCAGACATGTTCCTTGACTTCTCAATGTATTTTTTCAATTCGGGATCCGGGTTGGCCTTGCGTTTATCACCATAAGCATAGAACCCTTTCTTAGAACTTTCACCTGAAAAATGTATGGACATAAAACACTAGAAAAGATCTAACATGTTTCAACAGATTGTAGTCCATAATAAAATAAGTAGCCACCGACAATTTCGTACAATCAACACAATTACCTGCCCTTCCATCCTCCAGCATTAGTGGTATAAGCAAGGACTTGTACGTTCTCTCCGGGAAATTTTCGACAAATTGCATGCCAGTTGCCATTGCCACGCCAAAGCCAACCAGATCAGCCAATCTGCATGAGAAAATAAAACGTGAAAACAAGATTACATATTACTGAAATAAAATCCGTTTAATTTTCCTTCCAAGTAATAACCTGAAGGGGCCCATTGGCATTCCAAATTTGGTGATCACTCTATCAATCTGGTAGACATCTGCACCACGTTCAACAAGCAAAAGACCTGCCTGTGTGTAAGGGAAGAACATCCTGTTGACGGCGAAGCCCGTGCAGTTTCCAACCACAACTGGAGTTTTCCTAATCTTCTTTCCAACATCTAGCAAGTCGACTATGATTTGAGGAGATGTCTTATTAGTACGGACGATTTCCAAAAGTGGCATGACATGAGCAGGGCTGCATCAGAAATATGACTTGGTGTTAAGCTACCAATCAAGGTTGATGGTAAGTAGAAGGGAACTTTAAACCAAATATTACCTAAAGAAATGGGCTCCAATTATCCGGTCCTGGGACTTGGTCTTCTCTCCAATCAGGTTCAAGTCAATAGTTGAAGTGTTACTGGCAAGTATGCAATGTGGTGGGCAGTACTTCTCAAGATCACTGAAAATTTGTTGCTTCAAAGAGACCTTCTCAATTACAGCCTGTTTCATGAATTGAGACCAAAAAAATTTAAAATGAAATAATATGCAATGACATAGGTGGACCAAATCGACATTATTTGAGAATCACCTCAATGACCATGTCCACGTCCTTAAAGCTCTCATAGTCGAGGACACCCTTGAGAAGAGAAATGGTTTTGTCAAACTTTTCTTGTGTCATTTTCCCTTTCTTAACACGGCTTTGCAGATTAGCTGGATGATAAGAAGTAGTATAAAATAACAATTAGTACAATAACACAAACTAACTGCCACAGAGTTTTAAAATACCAAACATTAGCAAACCAATAATAGCACTAAATATCTTATTTTCCTTGTATCACCAGAACGTCATAACTCAGAAAAGTGTTTAATTTTTTGGTGATTTTAAAGTACATCATTCATAGCATTACCTCTGACTCTACCAATCCCAGCTTGCAAAAACTTGTCATTTACTTCTTTCAAGATCACAGGGTAATTGCTAAGTATCAATGCAGTCGCTATTCCGGAGCCCATTAATCCTCCACCAAGTATAGCAACCTTTTTTATTGTCTCGGCACCAAACCAAGATCAGTAACCCCAGGAACCTGTTCACAGTCATAAAATGGAAAGGATCAGGTAAGTGATCATTCAGGTTGGGAATACCACAGCCCATAAGATCAAATCGATTAGCAACTCGAAACTGAGAGCAATAGTCAATACTCATCAAAAGAATCAAGCTTGAAAAAGTTATCCTCAATTTCCAAGATACTGAATTATTACAAATCTTCACGAAGAAAACCAAAATTTAGCCACCAGGCTTCCCCAAAGACTCGGCAGCTCGCAACCATAAAAATTGGTCAAAGATTCTGACACAACAGACTATCAGGCATTCCAATTTCAATTAGTTAGAAACAGCTCAAAGCTCCCTCGATGTCCCATTGTAAGGTCAAACCAACTTTAATCAAACATGTTGAAGAATTAACTGTATTTTCCAATAAAATCTCTTGCTTCTTGACCACTAAACCTGGTTTTTTGCTTAAAGAGGAACCAATGCTCAAAATAATCTCATGTGGTTCCTCCGAAAAGAATCGCATTTGTAAACTAAATTCAAAAGTACAAATCATAAAAAACGAAAGCAAGAATTGCGGTGCTAAAGATTAGATATCAAACCTTTGTCGTTCCACGTTGAGCAAAGAAGATATGAACCAAGCTCTTACAAGTATCAGAATGCAAAAGTCCTTGAAAAGCTTCAGCTTCCTGCCAATATTGGAAACATAACATCTTAGAATTGCATTCAGTACAATTTTGAAGGGAAAACAGACGATGATTTAGAAAGATAAGAACCTTCCAAAGTCCTGCCCTGGGACCCGCAACTATACCCTCTTCAATCACATCAATGCAAACCAATGGGTGCTTGAGATTTGGAGCCTGCTTTCGGGCCTGTGCTCTTGCAAACTTGAGTATTTCCCTCGCCTCCCCTAGGGATTCCACCTTGTCGGTCTTGTAAAGACTAGAAACCCAAGGCCTTCTACGGTCCGCAATTTCTAGGGCCCACTGGCGTGCGGTGCTAACCAACTCATTAGGTGAGACAAGAGCATCCACAAGGCCCAGACTGAGAGCTTCTTCCCCTTTAACTGGCTTTGACATCTATATAAACACATTTAAGGAGGTAGTTTGATTAAACTAAGGTGAATGCTATGCCACAACCAACTGTAAAGGAAATTTACAAGATCAAGGAAAATAAATGAATAGTTATGACATACCAGCATCATTTCAAGCGACTTTGCAAGACCGACAAGTCGTGGCAGCCGCTGGGTTCCTGAGCCAATTCAGGAGCATTAGACCGACATAAGAAGAGAGAGAGAGGACCATCCAGACCAGAGGTACTAAGAGAGGTATCTAGCCAGTGGACATAAATGAATATGAATCTAATACCAACAGTAATTGAGAACTAATTATAGGAACTGAAACACATCATTAATTAGTAGCCAAATAAGTGATAATGTCAGCATAGACCTTCTAACACTTTTCCTATTGTACGAAAAGTGTAATATATATATATATATATATATATAGATTTACATGTATAACAACAAACGAATTTCATTCATACAAAGCATCCATACCTCCAAATCCAGGAATTAGTCCAAGCTGAAGCTCAGGCAAGCCTAGTTGTGCGGTGGGAGTTGAAATCCGTGCATGGCCTGCCTGAAATAGCAAATAAAATTCAATCAAATCAAAAGATTGTACCACAAATTTGTACGTGAAACATTCTGTTAGAGAAATTGCAAGACATACCATTGCAATCTCCAGTCCTCCGCCTAATGCAAGGCCATCAATGGCAGCAACTGAAGGTTTCCTTGCAGCTGAAAATACAAAGCAAGAAGTTTATAAGTTTGGCCTAGTCCAGGTGCTTATGAAGAAAAACGAAATTTTTATAGAACAAATAACCTTCTAAAGTGTCAGTGACAAGCTCCACCGAAATGAAACCAGGCCTTGCGTGCTCGGCTGCAAAACATCAAAGGAAACCTAAACATAAACCAAGACATTACCAAAATATACTTCGTGGAGGTGAAAAAATAAGCATACCCTGATCTCCCCCTTGCAGACCGCCGAAAGCACCTATATCAAAGCCACCGGAAAATTTGCCCTTTGCACCTGCTCCAGCAATGTGGGACATGAACTTTACATCTCAATGACGAAGCCAGTATCCAAAAAGGGTGGTGAATAATAAATTATGTAAAGCTTGGCATACTAACCCGTAACAACGATCGCCCTGACATCATTTCTTCGTAAGGCCTCCTCGTAATTTGCTTTCAAGCTGTATAATACTGAGATATAGCGGATAACATTATATCACGAAACAAGATGACATTTCCTAAGAAATTAATAACTGAATTAAATACTTCAAAATCACATTTCGACAGGGGAAAACACCAAGGACATTCCCGAGGCACCTCGAACAAATTCCAGTGACATGTCAAGGCCATTGGATTAATTGAATACATGTTCTGTTAGTCTAGATTACCGATCCCTTGAAATCAAAGATGTGAACCCAATTTCCAGCTCTTAAGAAACAGGCAGTGAAGTTCAATCGAGTGAACGAAATGCATAAAAACAAGTGTCTCAATTTTGAAACCTTCTTCATACCTACGTAACTGAGAAATCTAATTGCTTGAAAAACTGGTACATAAATACTAGACACCAGCATGGAAACTAGTTTTGCTTGGATCACAAACAAAATCAAGCATAGGAAACGTTTTGCAGTGAAGCCGTTTGCTTGTTTTTTTTTTTGTTTTTTTGTTTTTTTTGTTTTTTTTGTTTTTTTTGTTTTACTCTCAAATTCTCAATCATTTTTTTTCCCCTCAAGTAAATAACTGATATGAGTTAACTCGATTCTAAGAGCTTCAACAACAATTGAAAAAGAATCAAATTACTCAAAACAATAACTTGGGTTTTTTTTTTTTTTTTTGGGGGTCAAATCATAAGTTCAAAATCCAAAATTTCCAACATAAGATCAATAGAACAGACCAAATTCAAAGCCCCACGTAGCCAGAACACAAAATTGAGCCGAGAAACGAAATGGGCACGTGAAAAAATCATGAAAAGAACAGCAAGATCTAACAGAAAAACTGAACCAAACAAGCAAAAAAAAATATACCATCAAAAGAGAGGGAATTGACTGGAGGGTTGATGATGGTGATCAAAGCCACCCCATCAGCTCCCACTTCCATCACAGTCCGACCCTTTGCGTTGCTACCCATATTCGACTCTCTCTCTCTAAAACTCTTTTGTGTATCTGAAAAGAAGGAAGTGCCTCGGTCTGTATAATAAGTTTGTCGAAAGTTAAAAAAATAATTGAAAAAAAAACCTCAAAATTGGGTTTTAATAACAATTGGAGGCGTGGGACTAGGAGTAGGTGTCGCGCCCGATTACGCAATGTGACGTTGAAGACGTTATTTGCAAGGAAATCACAAGCTAAACTTGCCGGGTTTTCAGATATCTTCTGGGTTTCATGTGTGAGTAGATATTATAGATATTTTCACCACCACTCGCAACATTGCGAGTGGACTCAAATTTCGGGCTTTCGGGAAAAAAAATAATAAATCGATATGATTTCTTTTTTGGCCTTATTATTAAAAAAATATTTAGAATATCAACTCAAACATTAACTTTAAGTTATACCAATTGTTATTATTTTATTAATAAATACTTAAAATATTATCATATTAATTAATTATATCTATTAATAAAATATGACACATTAATTATTATTTAAAAAATTAAGATTAAAATTGATATCATGATACTACTCATATAAGGGTTATTAATGATATTACTTATATTATCGATAATAATTACGTTTTAATCATTATATTAATTTTTAATCTTCATAAATTCGAGTCATAAATTAAAATTTTAATACCACAATCAAAATAATAATTTTTTCTAATGATATAAAATAAAACATAAAATAAATCTTATTGTGGAAACTCCTTTAATTAAATTTAATGAGTAAAAATGTGCATTTTGCAATATGAGAGTTGAGACCATACTATTTAACTAGTAGAAAGGCCCCTTTTCAAGCTTTTGTTTTGTTTTGTTTCTTTTTCTTTTTTTCCTTTTTGTTTCTCTCTTCTATTTTTACTCATTTGAATAGTAAAAATTGAAATTTTTTTTTTGTTTTTTTTCTCTGAAAGAAGTTTAATTGAATTTTTTTTTTAAAGCCACATACTTTAAAATTATAAATTTGAGAAACACTGTAGAATATAAATCTAAGTACCGTTGGTACATTAGTTCATTTCCGTTCAAACCAAATTTTTTTTGTCTTTTCCAAAAATTTTTGTCTTTTTCCCAAAATTTTTTTGTCTTTTCTGAAAATTCAAAAAATTTACTATTACAACTAAAATATTTCAACTCAAACTAGCGAACCAAACGGGCCTTAAATTTGGAAGGACGAGAATATACTTGAACATTACTTGACGTGAGTATTTGAAATTATTAGGAAAGAACATATATAAGTACGATTTTAAATTTTTTAGAAAATATGTACAATTTTAAAATTTAAAACTACTAGTGCGTAAAATGAGGTTTTCATTAAGAATTTTTGAAACTTATATGTTAAAATGAAAGAAAAAAGTATAATATTTCAAATAGGGTGCATTCTTAGTCAAAAGATGTTAGGAAAGATAATACGAGAATTTGGTTAACATAGTACTCTTAAAAACTCATTTAAGTCATGTGACATGAATCAAGTAATTATATTCTATGGCAAAAAAATATATATTATTGAGTTTTGTTTTAAAGTAATGAAAATCCTTTTTTTTTCCCTAAAAAAAATGAAAATCTTTTTTGAAGTATCTTTTCCCTTTATTATTATTTTTTTTTTGTAAGCATCTTTTGTTGGTTGATATTCTTTATTGCTCTTTAAGTCTCGTCCCCTCAATGGTAGGTAAGCGATGCATGGTTACGCAATTAATGATAATTTTAAGAGCATTAGAGTGGTTGAACAGGCTTAACAAACATCAAATGGCACGTCAAATGGAAAGCTTGAAGAACGATCACAAGTAAAGGCACATCAAATGGAAAGTCCCTGATTTTATTGAACTTAAATTAAATATAAATATTCTATGCAAATAAAGTTTTTTTTTTTTTTTTTTTGGGTAGCAAAGGATCTATGCAAATAAAGTTAGAAAGTGGGAGATGGATGGTTCTTATATACCATGGTTTAACTATAATTTATAATTACACTCATAAGGGTGGATGAGGTGATAAAAGATCAGTATACATTTGGTAAGTATCTTCCATTAGTCCATTCAAATTTGAGTCTCATTACCTACCATTTAGGTCTCCCGTTCCAACTTCGACGGTTGATATTTGGATATAATTAAGAACTAAGAGCGTGCTCTTTAAATATTTTCACATTATTCATTATGAAAAAATCATAAATAAGAATGTGTTGTATAGTGATGAGAAAAGTTGGTTAAAAATAAAAAAAAATCCTCAGCTAATACAAATATGAACCACTACTCATGAAGATGTTAAAATTCAAAACTATTATGATTGCATGCATAATTTAACAATAGTTTCATGTATGATCTCATTATAAGACAAAGAGGAGCTCAAATTTCTCACATTCGGTCCAACAAAAAAAAAAAAAAACTCAAAGTTACTTATTTTTGTTGATTATTACGTGCAGGGGTAGAGGGAGGGAGGACCCGGGGGTATGTACACTGCTAGATTTTTAAAATCTTCTTTTTACCTTCTTAAGTTTTCAAAATTCTAATGACTCCTTATAGTTTCATGACAAATTCAAAATGTTTTACAACTTTATTCTTTGTTTATCCCATTTGAAATTCTTTTAATTACTATATTTACATTAAAAAAAAAAAAAGAAAACCTTTAATTTCACCCTAAATTTGATTTTCAAGTATGCAAATAAAATTCTATTACATGCTTAATTATTTAAGCAAAAAAGAAAAATGTACAAAAAGATAATAATGGCAGAAAATGTTAACATTGTAGGTTAGTTTTAAACTTGTAATTTAGTCCACGTCCCAAAAAAAAAAAAAAAAAGAAAAATAAGTTCTGTAACAGATTACATGACTATATTCTTAGAGGAATTAAATGAGAAGAGAGATAGGTGGGTAACCCTATCAAATCATCGTTAGAAAACAATCATTATGATTTCGTTTCACGTTTAAATTTAAATTATATTTTTTTATATCAGTTTTTTTTTTTAAAAAAATTTTTATTTTTTCTGAAAAGTTAACAAAAATTTTCAACTCAAATTTAAAATTTTTAACTTAAATTCATTCGTATCATATAAAATTTTGGCACCATTTGATTGTTATAATAAAAAATGTAATTAAAAAATTAAAAATAAATTTTTGACAAAGCGTGCATCTCACGCACTATCTTGGGCAAGTGAAGGAAGGAAGGCTTATCTTATTTCCCATATTCATTGGGAACTGCAAATGTGACAACGTGTTTCCGTCAAGACATGCCACGTAGGAAAGCTACTGACGACGAGTCACGAAAGTAGATATCTTTCTTAATTTCCAGCGGTTACATCATGGACTATTTGACAGCCAATGGCCATCAATTAAGAGCCTCTGGTATGAGGTGGCGTATTCTGATTGGCTGTTGTTTCGGTGACAAGTTAAGGTGTTCGTTTATTATCATTTCGCATCAGCTAAAGGATGATTTTTTGATATATTTTGGTTGATAATTTTTTTTAATCGAATTTCACACTTTTCGATGCAATCCTTTCTGGAGGTGCCCCAATCAATTTTGTTGATAGTTTTGCTCGTTGCACTCCGTTCTAGAAGAGGAACGAGAAAGCTAGTCGATGAGATGACGAGGACACAAATTCGCCGACTATAATGGAAATTTCGCTGATTTCATCTTTAAATTTTACCATCCTCAAATTTATAAAAAAAAAAAAAAACACTCATTTTGAATACTTATTTTGATTCAGCTTTTCTTTTAATAAAAAGGTATGGCAATTTGATAACGGGAACTTATATTTTATCTGGTTAATAGGGCAAAAATTTTTGACCATACGATCAAAATTACAAAGATATATTAAAAAAAACATTATATATATTACTAAAGGAACGTCATTGACCATCCTTCATTGAAGTTTTCCCTTTTTTTTTCCCCTCCCTCCGAAATACTTATTTTACTTTCTTATTGTTGGTTGGACGGTTTTGCCCCTCAAAATTTGTTTACAGATTGTATGTGTATAGTGTGTAGACTTTTTAATCCCTCAAACCCTAATTTTTCAGCTTTCTTTTTCTCTCTCTGCTGCGGCTTCGCCTCTCTCTCTTTTTTTGAAATCCTCATTTTTTTTAGCTTTTCTTTCTTTCCCTTTCGCTGTCTTTCTCTCTCCTCTTTTTTTCACCTTCCTCTTTCTCTCTCTGCTGCCGTTTGCTCTCTCCCTCTATTTGAAATGGTCATTTTTTTTTGCTTCCCTTTCTCTCTCTTTCTCTTGCTGCCTTTCTCTCTCATTTTCTTTTCACTTTCCTCTTTTCTTCTCTGCTGCCGTTTCACCTCTCTCTCTTTTTTTTTGAAATGCTCATTTCTCTTTGCTTTTCTCTCTCTCTCTCTGCCTGCCTTTCTCTCTCATCTTCGGCTCTTTTTCTTCTCTCAAACCCTAAGTTATCATTTTCCTCTCTTTCTCTGCCACCCCATCGCCTCTATCTCTCTCTTTTTTTTTTTTTGGGTTTTATTTTTGTTTCGTTTTTTACTTTCTCTATTTCGGTTTCCTTGTCTCCTCTTTTTTTTTTTTTCTCTCTTCTTTCTTCTGTTTTTCGTTTTCTGAATTTCTAACTTTTGTTTTTTTTTCCCCTTTTTTTTTGGTTGCCGAAGAATGAAGATCCCGACTTTAGGTTTATTTGCAGTTTGTTCTTGGTTTTTGAGGCTTTTTTATTTTGCATGTGTATTTCTCTGTCTCCTCTTTTTTTTCTCTTCTTTTTTCCGTTTTTTGTTTTTAGAATTTCTAACTCTTTTTTTTTTCCGCTTTACTTTCTATTCTACATTTTGTATTTGATTTTGCATTTTCGTTTTTCTTTTTTTTTTTTTTTTTTGTATTTAATTTTCTCTGTTGTTTTTTTTTTTTTTCCCTTTGGGTTTTCGGCTTCAGATTTCTAATGATGGGTTTGTGTTGGTTTTAGTGAAGAAAGTTAGTGGTTTTGGATGCGTTGTTGTTGGCGAAGTTTGGTTTGTAGGGAATGGTTTTTCAGGAATGTTTGTGAGAATTTTTTCGTCACTTTTTTTTTGCCACAGATTTGATCGATCGTCGTTTCACTACGGGTGGGTTTCTCAGGTCGCTGCTTGAAATTTCTGAAGAATATATTGAAGATGTTTTATGGCTGATGTTTGTATTTTCAATTTCTGTGGTTTTTTCCCCCAGGTATTGTTTGTTTAATTTTCTATCCGCATTTTGATTCCTTTAGTTTTTACTCTTTATAAATATTTGTGATCATTTAGTTGTACTGTAGGATTTAGTTAAAATGGAATTTAGGTTTTCTGATATTTGGAATTTTGATTTCTTTATGTTCTTTTTGTGTGATTTAGTTTGGTTCGGTTTTACTGATTGCTTCTATATATTTACTGCTTTAAGCTTGGTTTCGTTTAGTTGTCATTGGATTAGTCGTTACAGTTTTGTAACTTGCAGTCTGAAAATTATTTTCGTTGGAAATTGTGACATGTGTATATCTGTATTTTTGTTGTCAGTATATGTATTTTTATGTATATACGTGTAACTATTTCATTACTGTTGCTTTTTAACCGCCTCTTCACACTTCTTTCTCAAAACTTTTTCACCTCTGTTTTTTCTTATATATTACATCTCTTCTTATATATTGGACATTTCTTATGTTTTACGATTAGTATTCCTATAATATCTTCTCAATTTCTCTCTTTCCAACCTCCTTCAGTTCTTCTTGCATAAAATATTTTCTCTTATTGTTTGTCAATGGATTATATATTTCATTTGTTGTTCATTATTCAATATTTTATAGGTTTGGTTATTTTTTCCCTTTATACTATTCGGTCAAGTGTTTTTGTTTTTTTTTTTTTTAATTATCTTTTTTTCCTTATAATTTTTATTACTCGGGGTTTTTTTTTACGTTTTATTAGATTAGTTAAGTTTTTAGATTTATTTATGCTATATTTGTATGTAAATGTTTTCATTATCATCAGCCATTGTAATTTAAATTGTTGTATGTAATTTTTTCTATTTTTATTATCAGTCAATGTAATTTAATTTGTTTTATATTATTTTTTACATTCCGTAATGTAAATTTAAATTTTTTGTTTATATGTATTTTTATTGTCTTTCAATTTATGTTATAGAAAATAATTGTGAGATAAAAATATAAACGATTTGTATAATTATTTTTATTGTATAATAATTAATTATTTTATTTTATTTTCATCCTATATCACCGTACGTAGTACGGATATTAGACTCGTTAAACCTATTACACCGTATTTTATTTTACAAACTTAACAAAAAAATAAATTAAAAAAAAAAAAAAAAAACTCAGGCCACCTTTCCTCACCTTCCTCTGTCAACGAGCGCGGGCACCCAAACCCATGATGGCAATAACGCCGACAAGTACACAACGTTGAGAACGACTTACCATTGTCACACCAGTGGGTTGCGAGCATGACCCAACGCAGATCTGGCAAAGACCAAGACTCTCCTCTACGTTTGTTGCCGATTTTATAACGAAGCAAGTGCACGTATTACATAAAGACTTTTGTTTATTAATTATCGAAATTATATTAATTTTAATTTTATTTTAAAAAAATTAAATATAATTAGAAAATAAATTTTAGCAAAATAAAAATTAATAAAATCACTAAAAAAAAAGTCTAGGATTATAATTTTTCATTCAACACTTTATTTGAATATCTATACTCTTCCCTAGATAAACTTATAATCAATTTGAATTGTTAACCAAAAGTCCTAAACTATCTAAAAGAACCTCTTAACTAACTCACTATATTTTGATGGTTTGATAGAAATATCCTGCTTAATTAACTCACTATATTCACATGTGAATTAAATTAAGAAAGATTCATTAAGTATAGGCTCTCTCTATAGTTACAAATGTCGCATAGGTATATTCTTATCCTATATAAACTTAAGGCTTCCACAAATAGATCATATGACATTCTATCTAAGGTTGAACACAAAATTTCCTTTTCCAAGTTCATTATCGTTATCAAATCAAACTAATTAGTAACCAATTAATTAGAAGCATTAAGCATAAGATAGAACAAACAATCTAATATAAATTAAGAAAATCAAGAGATAAAATAAATAAATTCAAATTAAATGTTGTGTTCAAATTGCAATTACAGAAAAAGAAAATTAATTCATAAATAAAAATAAAAATATACAAAATAAAGGTTCAAGAATTCTTAAATTACAAAAATAAAAAGATAAGAAAATAGGAAGAAAAATCACTTTTTTTTGTTTGAGTTGTCACAAGTCTCAAGAATCTTCTTCTAATCTTCTTCTCCTTCTCTTCTTAATGCTTCAAGATGTAATCTCGCAAATTTTGTAGAAAATAAAACCTAAAAACTAAAAATAAAATTCTTAAAAACTAAATCTTAACAAATAATTTTCTTTTTCTTCTTCTTCCTTTTCACCTTTGGTTTTGCGGTTTAGAAGAATAACCAAAGACACCTAAATTAACCATAATCTCTCCAATTTTATAGATTTGTTTCAAAAGGGGCAACTTTTGAATCAAAGATTTTAAGAAAGCGAAACTTCTGTGAACTGGGGCTGCAACCTTGAAATTTGAGCGCTGCAGCCCTCACTATTGCTGTTCTAGAACCTGCAAATAAACGCTGCAACCTTGGAATCCAGAGGTGCAAAGCTCAGTTGCTATACAAAATTTTGCAATGCTTCAGGGCTGCAGCCTTAAATCCAGAGCTGCAGCCTTGAGAATCTGCATAGCCTAAGTCTGTTTTAGCGCTGTAGATTTGATAACCTGCCTTTATCTTCCTTTATTTCCATACAAAACTTTGCCAAGTCCGCCCAATTTGCCTGAAAAAATCCTTTATTTTCTAACATGCTTAAGCACACTAAAAAACAACTCGAAAAACATTAAAACCACTCTTAAACTAGCAGTATATCAAGATGATTGCACTCAATTCACCGGTATAAACTCAACTCATCAATGTGTGGGTCGTGGGCCGTTCAATCAACGATTGTGATCCGAAGAAGCTTGGTGACGGTGGTGATGGTGGCGTTTCGGCTGCAGACGAGGAGATCGATGAGGAGATCCGACGTAAGGGAGGACCTTTTTCTCCGGTAATGAGCACGAGGAGGATGGTGGCGAGAGGATACTTTCCACTTAGGATTGCTGGAGTTTAGATTTTGGAGGAGATTTTCGGCTTGATTTGGGCAACAATAGATGTGGCGATGTCGGTGACCATACCGCATGTCATGGTTTGGGTAGCAAGGTTGCGGCGACATGGTCAGAGACGACGTGAGAAGGCGGATGACGTGGGTTGGGTGGTTGGCGGAACTCATGGTCACAATGTCCCTAGTTCATGTGTTTTATTATTATTATTATTTTTTCAAATGTGATCATTTTTAATTTGGTGTATCTTTATTTTCTATATTATCTAAATATGATCGAAGGGCTGAATTTTTTTTACCCACTTATGAGGTAAAAAGACAAGGTCTTATGTTAGATTTGCTCATCTATATTTTTCTTTTGAAATTTAAAAGTACATCTTTATTCCTTTTTTTGAAGAAGATATCTTTATTCACTTTAAAAGTATGTCTTAATTCACGTCAATTTTATATCATTTCTCTTGTAGTTACTTGGATTTAAAAAAAAAAAAAATCATTTTAAAAGGAAACAAAAGGTCGTGAATTTTAAAAGATTGTCAAGGAAGACTATCGACTCCTCCACTTAGGGACCAGTTCTCTCTTTTTTTATTTTTTATTATTTTTTGAGACTTGAGAGGATAGAGATGGTCGAAGTCAAATTGAGTTCAACTAATTGAAGGTAAATTGCAGTAAATATATCATTTTTAGAAGCTAATTATGCAAAAAGCTCATTCTAAATGTGGATAGAAAAATGGCTGATCTTCTTACTGTCATTCTTCTTCTTTTTTTTCGGTTACAAGAATATCCAAATATAATTTCATATTTTGTCATGTAGAGTTAAAAACAAAAACTTGACTTACGTGTGATTTATTAATTGGGGATAAAATTTTTCAATTAAAATTAAAATTGATTGATTTTTTAAAATTAAAAGGTATTTGGTGAATGAGTTTAGTTTAAGATTTTTAAGTTTGAATAATAATTTTTAATAAAAGACAAGAAAACTTTTCTAAAAAGGATAAAAAAATTAAAAAAAAAAGATAAAAATCATGATAAAAAAAATAGTTTAAGTGGATATATTATTCGTATCACTTTCACACATAAACTACGGCAACTTTCGATGTACTTGCCGACTTGCCGTGGGTCTTTCCTTATTTAGGTTTTGGTTTTAGCGCCGCCATGGTCATAGGAAAACTTTTATGCCTTTGTTTGGTTTCTCAGGAGTCTCAAAATTTAACTAACCAAGAGGTTGATAAAGAAGTCTGCGGAGATAACCCTAGTGAGTTTTTGAGGTAAGAGACGGTGAAAGATTGTTGATTTGAGCTACTTGATATTCATGATCTTGACAGAAGGAAAATGAAAAAAAGAAAAAAAAAACTTTGGGCTCAGATCTCTGATTTTTGGTGAATCCAAATGTTTGAAATTTCAATTTCAATGCAAAACTAGTAACCTGGGTTGTCTTGAACACCCAGATCTGATGATAATGGATTTCAAGTAGCTCAAGTCCATAATCTTTTACTGTCTCGACCTCGTAAACTCACTAGGAATTTCGCCGGGGACTGCTTTATCGGTTTCCGGGCATGTTAGCTTTGAGACTTGTGAGAAACCTAACAAACACATAAACTTGTTGGCAAACAAAGCATTTGATTTCACCCAGACTTAGATCTTGAGCCTAGTTAGAAATCATGGTAAGTTCCGATCGGCAGCAGTTCAATTTATGTCCAATCAAGTTTAATTTAATTTATGTGCAACATCATGTCTGTGATAGCTTTGAAATTGATTTTCCTTGTAAAGTTTTGGCAGTTCTGTTGTTGAAAAGTGTGTAATTAACTTGAAAGGAGTTTTTTTGTGTACTTTTTTGCACTGACTGTGTATTCATGTCCATCTTTGTTTTTAATTTTTTCTTTTTTAATTCTTGAAATTGTTCATTTGTAAAACAGGAGAAGTAACACAGGAATCTCGGACTACAAGGAAGGCATCCAAGTTCTACAATCTTTGTGATTAGATTCGTTGCATTAATGGATGGCAACTGAAATGCTTGTATTCTATCCAAAAAAAAAAAAAAAAAAAAAAAAATCAAATTGAATGAGGCATGAATCAGGGGTTTGAGAGGCTTATGCAATTCTATTCTTGACATTCTGGGTTGAGATCAAACTATTGTGAGAGATTCTGTTCTTTGAAATTTGCGGAGCTTGTAAGCGTTTTCATGGTGATAAATGACAGCCATTAATCTGTGTTCTTGTCATGATCTTTTCTCTCTTTTTGTAAAGACTGAAATGAGATTGTTCTTTGTGTGGTGTTTGGGTGCCAAACTCCTATAGACTGAATGGACATTTTATTCATGACTAGATCATATAATTCCCATTTGTTTCCAATCTGATATCAGTATCTGTGCAATAATGTCCAAAAAAAAAAAAAAACATTACTAAAATTTGGTTCTAAGATTTTTGGGGTCGGCCATAATGAATTGACAAAACCAAATTTCATTCGACAATGTCTGTTTTTTTGTTTTTTTTTTAGCACAATATTTACTGATTTACAACCTAGACAAGGAAGGAGAAATTATTTAAAAATCTCCTAAAATCAAGTAACAAAAGATAAATTTTTACATGTAATTGCAAATCCCACAAATCACGAAACTGACTGTGAGGAGGATTTTCTAGTAATCCATACAATGGTGTTGTTTGGTAAATGAATAGAATTGTAAAGTTTGAACTCTTGTTTAGTTCAAATCAAAATTGTGATTATGGAATAGAGATGTAACTCAAATCTTATTTGATAGTTCAATTTGTACTAGTTTTTATATTTTCGGATTATATACTCAAAGACAACTTTTGATACCACACCACAAATTAAACTTCTTTTTCCTTTGAACTTGAAGGTGAGGGCATTCAAACTCTATATCTTATAGTGGTGTGAAAGGATCACCGACTAATCCGGCACAATGGAAAAACTTTTGATTGCATCAAAAGTACTATTCTCTAAACTAACAGAATCATAACAACATGTAGTTACAACAAACATTCAGTACAGCTGTTTATACAACATCTCAATTGTTCCGTAGAAATAAAGTTTCACTTTCTTTTATTTTTTCCTGTTTTCTTGAGACCATTCAACAACACCAGCCTTGAACCCCAAGGCAAGGAAGTACAAGCTAGAAAGTTTCTAATTACATTGAAGCGAATTAACTCGACTTCCACATAAACTGCATTGCACCTCATAACATGGAGATGTCAAAAGTTCCGTTACTTCCCAGTCTTGCAACATAATTCTCATACCTGATCAACAAGTAGCCCATTAGAAAGATTCAACTTTTCCTTGTACAACTTCAGGAGCTCCGGAGCTTCCTTCTTATAAGGCAAGACAAACTTCTGCAGGAACTTCTGTTCCGAAGTTTCAAATAATGCGGCTAAATTAACCTCCTTCTTCACCAAACCTTTAGAGAGTAAAGCTTGAAAAACCAAGGACCTCGGGATTAGTCTCTTCCTCAAGCTTAGCGACAAGAGTATAGGCCGTTTAGCAATAAGGCACGGCCTCCAACCGAATTTGTTGATAAAGAAATCCATAGCTGCCGTAATCTTATCTTCAGATATCATCATGCACCGGTGATTCCTTTCAAAGGCTTTCGAAACCTCTTCTTCAGACCAACCCCACTTCTTATATGCGTCAACCTTACTTTCCCACTTTGATTTGCTCATTGACAGAAACGCATTCACCGCCATTACAAAGTTAACCTTTGAAGCATCAAACCCCATTTCCTCCACTTCCTCCACAATCTTCCGAAAACCATCTGGACTCACCATTAAAGATCTAGGATGGTGAAGAAGCAATGTAGGTATGTTGGAGTCAGGCACTCCATGTTTTCGCAAAATATCAATGTTAACCGAAACATGTTTCTCGACATTGTACGTAAGGATATCAGGACATCGTTTGACCGCGGCAATTAGCTTCACATCAGATTGAAAAAAACCCCTAAAGAAATCATACGAGGGCATAATCTGCTTAGCCAAGCTCGCGCTCAGAATACGCGGGAATGCAGATAGCATTTTGGCCATTTCCGGGCATGAAATGCCTTTGGCCTCAAAAAACTCCAATTTGGGCAAAATGGTTTTCTCAGCATCAAGTAAGAGTAATCTGGGGTTTCCTCTAACAAGCTTCGAGATTTGTATTTGAGTAAAACCATACTTTTCAAACAAGTTTATGAGCTTGTCTGGTTTCTCAGGAGTCTTCAAATTAACATGCTTGGAAGCAGATAAAGCAGTTTCTGGAGAGAACCCAATTGAGTTTATAAGGTAAGAGACAGTAAAAGATTGCTGATTCCAACTACATGAGATCCTTCTTTGAGTAAACACATTTGCGTTTTCGCTGATTGGTGGTAAATATCTAACAGAAAAGGTTCCAAACAGAAACGATTTGCAGAGAAAATAAGACATGGGTTTTGCAGAAATAGAAGTATGAAACGAACTTACAAGTTGGTGAGACATAATTCCTTTAGTCGTAGATCAGATTCTGAGCTTGGCAGAGGAAGGGGGATTTGAAGCCATACCCAGAAGGGTTTAAGTGAGTGGCTGTCGTGTAAGACGTATAGATATAAATTGCAGAGGAGGACTAAACGACAGTAAGAAGGGGCTTTTTTTTTTTTTTTTTTTTTTTTTTTTTTTTTATAATTTAATTTAATTTAATTTTTTGTTTTTAACAGTTAGAACGAGAGTTTGTTTAATTAGCTGGTGGAGGCTGCGTGTACGACGAGGAATCTTTACATATTCTAAGATTTATTTATTATTATTATTTTGCCAATAGTAAAGGATGGATACAGGATCATTCTATTGTTTTCAAGTTTGCCGTCCGGGACAGAAACTATTTTCCAGATTATTATTTCTTTATTTTAAACTATGAAAAAATCAGATAAATTAGCGTTTTTTAAACGCTTAACTTAAATAAGTAATTGGAAATTTTTTAGTTTAAAAAAATGATTATAAATTAGTGATTAATTATGATTAATCAATAAAATATGTATCAATATTGATCGGTCAATAATTAATCTTTGTTAATTAATTATTGATTGATTGATAATTTATAGGAAAAAACAATCATCTTTTTAATTTTATAAAATTCTGACAAACTACTTAAGAAAAGATCATTCATCTACAAATCTCTTGATATATTCCCATATGATCTTTTAAAAACTCTCATTTTACTCCTTAAATTTTAGATTTTATCTTTTTTAACTCCTTTTTATAAGTTTTTTAATGTTAAAAACGTATAGAAAAAGAGGAAAATTAGTCTCACTTTATTGTTTCGGTTAGAATTTCTATTAAAACTAACAGAAAATGATCATATGACAACACTTAACCTCTTTTCTATGTTTGTTATCAAAAGAAATTTAACATAAGATGTTAAATAGGAAAATTTTAAAATTTAAAATATAAAGTGAAAGTTTTTAAAATTTAGCAAACAAAAATAGAGTGATCCAAAATCTAAGAGGGCATATGTGAGAATAATCATTTTATTTTTTATTTTTCCCATATCCAGAAACGACTTGGTTTTCTTTCAGTTATAAACGACATGTCGTTTCAACTAAACTGAAAGCCAACGACGACATGACGTTTTTCTTACTACAAGACTGAAAGGACGTGTCGTTTTTATCAGGTGTTAGCAACGACAGGTAGTTTGTTTGGGTGGGGAAGAGAAACAGCATGTCTTTGTGGCCAACGAAACTAGCTATATATCAAAGTTTGGTGCACATATTTTTCTCAGTATTGTGGACAGGATACCAAGAAATGGTTTACCAGCCGCAACGACCTTCTCATCGGATTGAAAAAAGATCCTAAAGAACTCATGTGAGGGTATAATTTGTTTAGCTAAGCTCGTACTCATTATACAACGGACCTGAATTCCGAGTGAATCCATAACAGAAAGATCTTTTATGAATTCAGAAGTTAGATTCATCAAATGCTTTAACCAATTTGTAAGTCTTATTTTCTCTGCCAAACCCTTGTATTCTGAAGTTTTAGTGTGAGAATTTGCCAACATCCAAGTTTTCTGAGTTTTTTTTTTTTTTTTTTTAAACCATTTTCAATTTTTCCTCATAGATGAATCTAAATTGTGTAGATGAGCACTAGAGGTGTTTTCTGTATCTTATCTCTCCACAAGCTACTTTTATCAGTTTCCGAGTACGTTAATTTTGAGGCTTATGAGAAACCAGACAAACTCATGAACTTGTTCAGAAAAATATGGTTTCACTCAGATTGAAACCTCAACGTTGTTAGAAGGTACCTAGACTGCTCTTACTTGGCGCTGAGAAAACCCTTTTGACCAGTCTGGAGTCTTTTTGAAGCCAAAGCTGTTCAGGCTCAGAAATAACCAAAAAATTCTTCTATGTGTTCCCTTTTATTGTGAGTACGAGCTTAGCTACACGGATAATGCCCTCATATGATTCCTTTAGGAACTTGTTTCAACCTGACGAGATGGTAATTGCTTCTGTTAAACCATTTCTTGAGATCCTCATAGACAGTATCAACAATTATGTAGCAACTAATTACACTGATACGTTGCTAGAATTAGATATAAGCTTTTGGATGAGTCAAATTCTACTAATTCGTCCGCAGCGCCTCCACCAGGTTCGGGTTTCAAACATCAGGAAATACCTGGAGAATCCTCTTGAAACAATTTTGTTATCTCCACTTATTTGAATTTCGAATTACATATTTCTTACAATTGATTGATGAGATCACTCTGATGTTTGTGTACTCTGTTTAATTTGAATAACAGAAGTAGCCTCGAATGTCTTTTGCCGGGGATTCATTCAACCTCTAGTCTATTTTATTTTCTTGGATAATTTAGTCAACATTTTACATTCAGTTCATAAAGCTTTACAACCACATAAATAGCCTCCCAATTAGTCGTGATTAACCACGAAGAAGTCTGTTCATCCAGCTCTCCACTTGAGGAGTTTATTTTGTTTTTTGTGTCCTTCTCCTACCTGACTCTGTTTTCACGTATATTCTAGATACATAATGTTATGGGGCAACTGAAATGCTTGTACCTGGTTATTGCTAATCCATAATACCAAAAAAAAAAAAACACCAAAACAAAATCAAAAAATTTGCAGAAGCACAATTTGACCGTGGAATACTTGTTTCCCCGTTTATCAATGGGATAGGTCTCCATTACTTCCTGTTTGTTTGCTTTACTGATTGTGTTCAATTATTTATTTGTTTGTATGAGACGATCGATTAAATCGTCAACGAGACCTCGTAACGAGCTCTTTCATTTTTTGGATGAAAATTAGTCCACAAATTTTATTTTTGCTCCACTCTTGTTCAACAGCAAGAAGCAACAGTAATGACTTTCTCTAGTTTATCATTTTTGTCGAATATTTGTCCGGGCCATTAAATAGTGGAAATGCTGAAGTGGCAAAATGCAAGAGGGCGATGACCAATCAAAGCGGAGTAATTTTCCTTCAAAACATGTTACGATTGTATGCAGATAGAAAATTTGTAAGTTCCCACCCTAATTCCTCCTCTGACTTTTCCCTCCTACCAAACAACCCTTTTCCTCTTTATAGGCATTTGGTTCTAGAAATAAAAGCCTAGTAGAAAGAAATGCTAAACAGGGCCTTTAGAACAATGTTGTTAGTTCCAAATCTTACAGAGGGAAAAAAATAAAAATAAAAATAAAAAAAGCGCTCAATGTGCTGGAGGTTGGCTGATCAGGTGCAACTCCCAGTGAATATGGGCTGTTGAGATAGAAGCTCTCAAGTGTGGCTAAGTGGACGACATATCAAAAACAGGCAAACGATGGTGGATTGAAAAAGTGATGATCGCAGAGAAGTGGTACGGTAGAGAGAAAAACAAATGCATCACGCCACGATGCAACCGGAATGTGCTGTAATGGATCTTTTACAGATGAAAAAGAGTACAGAATTTGACGAAAACATAGACAACCAAGAGGTTAGCCTGTTTCTGAAGGCTGATTACGCTCTGAGATAGGACAAAGAGTAAGAAATACCATATTTGATTGAAGATGTAGAAGGAAGGAGAGACCTTTCCATGGAGAGTTTAGTAATCCTGCAATTGATCACCTGTGCTATTTCACTATACCTATTTAAATATTTTTCTTGATTATGTGCATACTTGTTTGTAATGATACATGAAATAAAACTAATAAAACAAACAGGATATTTAAATTTTTAATAGAGACTGAAACTTCTATCCACAATCAAAATCTAATCAATTCGTTCAACGAACAGAATTCTCGTTCATATCTTTTGTCATTAAGGATTAAAGATATCTTCTATCAGCTTAAAGAATCATAGCAACATGAAGTTACATCACTCATTCAGTACAATTGTTTTCTTCAGACTCCCACTCTGCTTTGCACATAAACTGCAGGGAAGTACAATGCCGATTAAGCAAATAAGATGTTTATTTCCACATAAACTGCACTGCAGCTCATGATACGGAGATGTCAAACGTTTCTTTACATCTCAATCTTTGTAACACAATTTTCATACCTTATCAACGAGCGGTCCGTTAGAAAGATTCAGTTTTTCTTTATACCGCTCCAAGAGCTCTGGAGCTTCCTTCTTATAAGGCGCAACAAACTTCTGCAGGAACTTCTTTTCCAGCGAATCAAACAATACAGATAAGTTAACCTCCTTCTTCACCAAACCCTTCGAGTGTAAAACTTGAAAAACAAAAGATCTTGGGATTAATCTCTTCTTCAAGCTATATGATAGGAATCTTGGGTACTTGGCAATACGGCAAGGTGTCAAACCCATTTTGTTGATGAAGAAATCCATGGCTGTCACAATCTTATCGTCGGATAAAGTCATGCACCAAGGACGCCGTCGAAATGCTTTCAAAACCTCTTCTTCAGACCAACCCCACTTTTTATATGCATCGATCTTACTTTTCCATGTCGATTCACTCATGGATATGAAAACATGCACTGCCACAACAAATGTTCTCTTCGAACTGTCGAACCCCATTTCCCCAACTTTCTCCACTGTCTTCCTAAACTTATCCAAACTAAGAGTGAAACTCTAGGATTTAAAATAACCAATCTAGTTATATTGGAGTCAGATACTTTATGTTCTCGCAAAATATCAATCTTAGGTGACACAGACTTCTCAATATTTTGTGTAAGGATATCGGGATATCGGTGAATAACAGCAATGACCATCTCACCGGAATGAAACAAGTTACTAAAGAAATCGTATGACGGAACGATCTGCTTGACTAAGCTCGTACTCAGAATTCGGGGGAATGCAGTTAGCAATTTGGCCACTTCGGGCCTGAAATTCCTTTATCTTCAAAAAACTCGAATTTGGGTGATATGGTTTTCTCCGCGTCAAATGAGAGTAAGCAAGGACTTCTACTAACAAGGCTTGAGATTTGGGTTTGAGTGAAACCATACTTTTTTAACAAGTTTATGACTTTGTCAGGTTTCTCAGGAGACTTCAAATTAACAGACTTGAAACTGAAAAAGCAGATTGTGGAGAGAACCCAAGTGATCTTACGAGGTAAGAGACAGTAAAAGATTGCTGATTCGAACAACTTGAGAGACATCTGAGAGGAAATACAATTAGGTTTTCACTGGTAGGTGGTAAAGTTCTCACACTACAACTTGGAAATAGAATGGATTTGCAGAGAAAATGAGACACGGGTTTTGAAATTGAACAAGTATGAAATGAACTTACGAATTGGTAAGAGCTAATTCCTTCTGTGATCGAATTTGCAGAGGAAATGGGAAGGATTCGAAACAAAACCCGCAAGCGAGAGTTTAAGAGATTGGCTCTCCTACCAGACATTTTTTTTTTCCTGTAAATACGAGGTCAGATTTAAATCGGAAAGGAAGGAAAGAAATTGAAGCTAAAAGAAGATCGAATTACAGAGAAGAAGAAGAGGAAGAGACAGAAGGCGCATTATTAGCTTAGAAGGACGGTTTTGTACACGACGAGGAAGTTGGTGCAAAGTATATACACTTTAATATATCTATTTAGACTTATTTATACAGAATTCCACTGAACTTTTTGAATTTGATAATTTAATGCTTAAAATATTTTTCTTGGCAATCTGACCCTTGAATTTGTAAGTTTTGATAATTTAGTCCTTTTTGCTCGAATCTGTTCAAATTTGAACGGTGTAAATAACTTGCACATCATAGTCCAAGAAGACTACCATTGTTGATCATTTTTGTTTAACTTCAATATAACTTTATTTGAAAATTTGAACCTAATTTAACTATACTCAAACATAAACATAAAATTCAAAAGAAATTTGTATTGAAATGAAGAAAAAATTATTAGCATTGTCCCTTTTGAACTAGAATGTGTAAATATTATGCACAAATTTATCTTAATTTTAATGAATTTAAGTAAAAATGATTGTATTGTCAAAAATTATAAATTCAGGGGGTTGATTGTTAGGAAAATAGTTCAAAGAGTAAATTATCAAATTCGAAAAGTTTAGGAGACATTCACACAAATAAGTAATCTATTTATGTTGGAAAATGGGTTTCCTTTTTTGTTTTTTTTTGTTTTATTGAATTTGAAGGCGAGATATTTAAACTTGTATTCTTATATGAAATCAGGTATGATATTACCGTTAAACTATATTATAATCATGAAAATAATTTTCTCAAATAAATATTGTAATTAATTATTAACTATCATCATTTTATTGACTGATAAATATTATTTATTCATAATCAATCACTTATTAAAGGGATTTGATTGACTAGCACGTTAATCGTTTTTTGTTCACCAAATTTAGTTATCTTTTTAATTGTGGTAAGGAGACATCTTTTATCCAAATCCCTTCTAATATCCAAAATTCTCGCAGATTTACTTTATTAGTATTAAGCATAAACACAATAAATTGTAAATTATTTAAGTGGTTTCAAATTAGATGACATGCATAACAAATCATTCTAAAATGTGTAGCTGAAAGTTTTATTGATTATTTAGAGTAACAACTTTAGCTCAAAAAACTAAACTTATTTTTGTTTTGTTTTGTTTTTTTTTTTTTTGTTTTTGTTTTTGTTTTTCTAAAATGTCAGTGCAAATTTTAACTAGTTTTCAAAAAAATCAAACAATTTTAACACTCAAAATACTCGATTACAATCTATACATCAAATGCATGTTTAATCTTTCAGTCTATGATCAAATTAATGTGTTAATTAGGCAAGGATATGATGATTATTTGGAAATTTATTATTTTGTCGTCTCACAACCATTTTAAAAGTTACATGTACATTAACCATTTTAAATTCCCCAATACAGTCGGTCACTTTAAGTATTAAAGGAGTGGAATAGAGGGTTGATCTTACTAATGGTTTCAACATAATCAGTAGCTTAACCAAATTTTGAGACCCGTTTAGCGGGACTTATCTAAACTTATCTTCAATTTTTTTTTTGTTGGTCTTTTCCTTATTTCAAAACTACTTTTTACTACTTATATCTCAAAATGTTTACAGTAAACTTAAACTTTAAAAATATATAACTTTGTTATTTAAAATTCAAATGAGATTATTTTTTTTTAATTTGTAAAAAATTTCGATAGTAACAAAATAAGATCCATATTAATATTTTTTTTCTTGAACATATTTCAAGTTTTTACCTTTTTACTCTAAACAATTTATTCAATTAAAAATGCATTTCTAAAATTTATTAAACTTAAATTCAAAACTTCATTTCAAAAACCTCTCCCAAATTGGCCCTTAATATAATAAGCAATTACGTCCTTCATGTTCACAAAAAGAGGAATCAAAACCTTTCATTTTTTCTTTCTATTGTCAAACCTGAAAGTTTTAGGGGACGCCTAAACCTTATGATAGAGAAGTGCTAAGGTTAATGCACCATGACACGAGATAAAAGAAGTGATGTTGGGGAACTGGGAAGAACTTAAGCAAATCCATGGCTATAGGGGAACCTTCAAAATGAAAGGGAAAAAACCAATACTCTGATTTCAATATTCAATATTCAATAATGTTCATTACACTTCCTGCCTTAGGCTTATTTAGCTATACTAACAATAAACAAAACGACACTGAAACAAAGAAACAACACCTAAATGAAATAATAAAACTTTAACAAAAATAACAAAACAAACTAATAGTAATATTTTTCCTATAACAAAAAGCTTTTATCCCATGGTCAACGATCGGCTTTACTCGCTCAAGTTTTTCATATCCATAAATGGAACGGATCACTGAAAAGACCAACTAAGCATCATTGACTCGGTTCTTTAATTGATCAACAACCTATTACTATGCACACTTATTCAACAATGCTTTTCAACTTTCTTCAAAATTTGGGCTCGAAATGTTAGGTTAATCACTTTGCTCTCAACTGTTCTAATGTTTTGGACGAAACAAGCCTACCTTTAGCTGGGAACCTCTTTTCCTCTTACCCAGTTCTCTAAAAACAACATTTGACTTGCATGTCTTTAGCATACACCTAGCAATCCTTCTTTGTTTCTTGCCTTTTACATTAATTGATCATTTAGATCATCTTTTTGAGATTATTTTAAACACTCTTTTAATTATTTTTTTACAACTTTTTTTTAAATAAAATTTGTTATTCAATTTTACTTTTCAGACCTATAATACAAATAGATCATAAGTTTTGAAGTTAATTTATTTGCTTCTTCATAAATTTATTAACGTTTGGTGTATGCATATTTTGGATTAGAAAAAATGTTGGGGTTAAGGAATAATTAAAGCAAAATGCAGCTATAAAAGTGTAAATTTTCTTTAAAAAAAAAAAAACAAGAAACTAATTAAAAAATCCTTCAAATGTTCCCGCCAAAACACAGAAGAGCGAAAACCCACCCTCCATCCTCGTCTCTCCTTCACTGCGGACGAAACTCAAACTCCAGAGAGAGAGAGAGAGAGAGAGAGTTAGAGAGAGAAAAACAGACCAAAACGGCGCAGTCATGAGCGACGCCGCATCGCCGCCGCCACTCTCGGACGCCGATATCGTGCGCTTGGCCCAAACCTGCGCGCCCCTCCCTCCATTTCTCCTCTCCTCCGATTCTCACCCACTCCTTCTCTCTCACCTCACTTCTCTCTCCTCCTCCTCCTCTTCTTCTTCTCGTTTCTCCGTCTCCGAATACACGCAGTCTCTCCTTTACTTCATCTCTCTCTCTCCTCAAAACTCTTCTCTCTCTACCCTCCTTGGCTCTCTCCTCCTCTCCTACATCAACCTCTTCACCTCTCGCCGTATCAATCGCGATTCCAATTCCCTCAAAACCCTTCAATTCTTCGCCACGCTTCTCGACTACGCCCCCGGTAACCTAATTCCCCAGGTAATCGACGCGATTGTGGCGTATTTACCGGAGATTGTCGACTCCGATGACGCGCAGGTCGTTGATCTCATTCCCCGGTGTCTGTCTTTGGCGCGTGATTCGGAGGAGACGGATTGTGGTAAGGGTTTTGCGAGCTCGGTTTTTGATCGGATTCTCGACTGTGTCTGGTCCAAGGGGCTTTTGGTGAAGATGGTTTCGCTTGTGAGGGATTTTCCGTTTCTAGATAAGGTGAGGGTTGGTGAGTTCGTGGACAAGATGTTTGACGGAATTACGCGGGTTGACTTGCAGGACTTGCCGTCGCTGGTGTACCAGCTGTTGGTTCTGGCGTCGAAAGGGTTTAGCAAGAGGGAGGTGATTGAAGGGATTGTGGTGTTTTTCGGGTCCAAAATGGAGCGGAAAGCTAGCTCCATTGTTAGGCAAGTTGAAGGGACTGTTCTGCTTCATGTGAACTTTGCGGTGAAGCAGGACCCCTCTTTGGGGCAAGAGGTTATGGGGCTTGTGAGATCTGGTCTTGGAGCTTTAAACCATTTCATGGTCGTTATTCTGTTATCGGTTGCTAGGGTTCGGAGGTTTGGTGAGAGTTCGATTGGGGTTTTGAAGACGGCACTGCTTACGGCGTATAATGATTACAAGTTCGCCAAGTATGGGTTGAAACTTTTTGCATTACTTGACATTACTTAGAAGCTGAGTTCTATGAAAATTCGTTGCCAAATGCATACATTTCGGAACTGGAAAGAACAGAGAGGAACTAAATGCATACATTTTGGAACTTTTTTTTTTTTTTGAAAATAGAATTCAGTTCGGTTCAGTTAGAAATGAGCCTATAAAACCTGAAACCAAACCAAAAAAGATTTTGATTGGTTCAATTTTGAGCCCGACGGTGGTTGGGTTTGGGCTCTTCCTGAGCAGCCCTGACATTCGGCAATAACATAGTAGATATAGACATAGTACATTCTACTTTTCTCCTTTGACATGATACTTAATATTGAATTCTTGTTTTATCTTATAGAAATTGCAAGTGGTTATCTGATGACTTGAAGGAAGAATACCTGCAAAATGTCAAAGTAGTTGAGAAGGCTATGTTAAGAGCTGTAAACTTCTACTTTCTCATGTCTATTATAAATGTATTTCTACCTTGAAATTTACCTCAAAATAACCGAATAAGACTATTGCTTTTTAACTTGTAATTGTATGCTTGTTTGTAAATGTTAGGTTAATGAGAGCAACTATGGAAGAGAGCACATTGTCCCTAGTATCGTGCAATTTGCTTTCGTGCTCTTAGAGTCGGTGGAAGAGGAAAATTTTAAAGAGATTTGCCACTCTGATGGTCTCTTAGGCTTGGAGGATCTTGTTTTTCAGATGCTTAAAACACTGTTTGAGGTGCATGATATGGCAAGAAATGAGGTTGGTGCATTATAATTGCAAATGCCTTACTATTTTATCAATGTTTAGAAAAGTAAAAAGATAATGACTGGTTCGATTATGATGTTCTAGATTATCGAGCAATGCAAATTTCGTATCCTTTCTTTGAAGCCTGATCAGAGCACGTCAATTATAAGGTAACTTCCATAGATGTAGTTTATAGATCCGTTTAGTATTGTTTTTTTTTTCTTCCTGGTGTTGAAATGTACCATAATATGACTTCTATGTGCAGATTGCTTGGTGATCTGGTGCAGAACTATCCACATCTTATGTTAGAACATGTTTCCCGTCTAAAAGAATTGTTGGATTATTTTACTTTCATGCATGGAAAGGTTGCTTCTGGTATTGTTTCAGCTCTATTGCCTCTTACCAAATTCAGCCGTGATCTTCAGGTACTTTCACGTATTAATCTTGGAAACATTGAATCTTTGAGATTGTCAAACTACCGGATGTAGATCATGTAACATTATGCAGTAAGTAACTTTGGATATAAAATGGAATTATCCAACCGTTGGCAAGTGGCTGTGGAAATATTATGTTGAATTAAGATGCATGAATATAGATTTCCTTATGTAGAACTAACTCTTGATTGTGTATGCCATTTAACGATGCAGGATTACACCATTTTGGTCATGCGCAAGGCCATGTTTAGACAGGAAGAAGCAATTCGTCTTGCAGCTATAAATGCAATTATCGATCTTATACTGACAGAAAAGCAATCCATGAGAGATGGCTCGTTTCCTTTTCAAGAATCGTCTAGCCAAGCAAGTAGCAGCCAACAAGCTCAGATGCCTTGCAGTGTGGGAAGCCTCTTCCAAGAGCTGAGTGGTTTGCTGCAGAGATGTCTTTATCAGCAGGTTTTGCTTATTTATTTAATAAGTCAGCATGTTACTTCTGTTTTGAACCACGTATCCAATTACATCTAGGTTGCTGTTCCTAGGCAAAAATAAAAGAGGCCATGTATCACGGACTTCTAAAGCTTGTCTTGGTTGACCCGTCGACTGGCAGTGCTGTCTTTGATCTTTTGTTGCCCCACTTCCGTCAGTTTTTCAGGGAGGTAAGTGTGATTAAGTTGTTTTTACTTGTCCCTCTGAAGCTCATCACTCTTTCATAACTAAAAATTGTACTCATAATATATAAAAACTTGCATAAATAAAAATAAAATTTGACTAAAGGAAGTTAAAATGCTGTTGCTTACCTACAAACAGAGCATAAATGTTGAATATGTAATCGAAACTCCCTGATCAACCTTGTGGTTTTTTAGCAGGATGTCAAAGTAGAGCTTAGAGTATCAAGTTGTGTTAAATCAGCAAATGGCAAAGGTTATATCGAAGAGCCCCTAGATAGTCTACTGCATTGTGTCTCCTGGATTCTACTTCTACAGCAACATGGTAAAACTGATCGAGCCTTAGATTCTTCTTGGGCTTGTTTTGGTTTCTCGTTTTCACAAGAAAATGAGGTATCCTACTTGTTTGTGGACAAAAATTCTAATTTTTTGATTAAGAAGAAAGTGGAGTTCACATGAATGTTACAAATATACGTGAAATTGTCTGCAGCCAGGAAGATCTTTATCTGGTGAATCTTTCTCCAACGCTTTCGTGAAGATCCGTAAATTTCTAAGGAATCAGAAATTGGAAGGTTTGTCTGCATCTTATATCTTTTGTTTGTGCTGTGATTTCTTTTTTTTTTTCCCCTGAATGTTTCCCAAGTATTTTTACCCGAGTCTCTGCAAATTTGGACTTTCAATAATTTGAAAAGATCATACTACCAGCTTGTTTCTTTACCTGTTGGATCAGACATCTTGGGACAAAGTCAGGACGCAGGCTCGGCATCTCTTGATGCAGATAAAAGCAAATGTCGTGCGTTGGTTTTATCAGGAATCATTGAAGTGGTAGTAAATGCTATTGCTAATGAGTTTGAGAAAGCAACAGATGTGAACAAATTGAATCTTGAAAAGGAGCTTATTGACTTTGTTCAAATTCACGAGTCACTGGCAAAGGATGCATGCTTGTCTAGGCAGGGTACTGGTTCGAGAAGAGGGAATGCACGCGCTGCTGCTCTTGATATACACGACAACTTGGAACCAGGCCACTCAAAAGTAACTCAAGGACAAAACTCTTTCTTGGCAACTTCAAGTATCTACCTGATCATGGAAATGATTCCTAAAATATACGATCCTGTGAGCTTTGATAAGATTGGAACTTCTCAAGGCAATAGTCAGCAATCACAGTGCAAGAAATCAAAAGGTTTCCCTGTGATATCTTTCATTCTGGGTATCTGCCTTCGTCATATAAAATTATTCCCTGTTCTTGGAAAAGATGATTTTTTGAGAACTTTGATTTATGGGGATATCAAGATTCTTGGACCCGCATTGTTGAGATTAATATGTTTCCTAAACTTAGGGGCAAACTACGAGACTAGTCAAAAGAAAAAAGAGTCAAAGGGAAAGAAAGATGTTGAAGAACTAAAGGAACATTTTCACCTAGCCTTAGTTTGCTTGAAGGAATTGATTATGATTAGTCTAAGGAGTCCAGATCCAACTGCTTTGCTTGAGGATCTATTGTCAGTTTCCACTGTTGAGGATGCCGGTTTGGATGATGAATGTCAAATGGCCTCTAGGATTGATGATCAACCCACAAGAAGAAAACAACTCTTCATTGCCAAGACTTTGAAGCCATTGTTCTTCAAGTTTCTCGAACTTTCCTATTATGATGAAGTTGAGGTAAACGCATTAGTGTTCGTTTAGTTCGTACACGAGTTTGATAGCAGCTTAGCTTTGTGCTTTTGCTGATTGACATACATATTTTAAAGAAAATCTTACTGAAAAATTCTGTTTTTTTTTTTGTTTAAATTTTTTTCCCAGGTTATTTGCGGTATGATATTGACGATTGGGGAGAAGCTGCCATGTGAATTGAGGAACTCTCATGGAGCCTGGGCTCTTAGTGTGTGCAAAGGCAAGAAAATAATAGATTCCAAGGGTGCAAAAAGTGTTGTTACGCTTGCTATTTCGTTAAGCTTTCCTCCAAACGATTTGATCATATGTCAGGACATGGCCACAGAGCTGTTACAAGTTATGGGATCGGAGATGTGTGAACCAGTGACATTGTCTGAAGTATATCTCCTCTTTAATCATGCTACAAGAAACGCACTTAGTTCCTGCATACTGCATTTGATTGAAACAATCATAGTTGATATGGACTGGGCTGTAAAGAAGCTGAAGACTTTCTCTTCACCAATGCGCAAATGCATTCATGGCAATACTAATGGGGAACACGCTCGTGGACCTGCATTTGAGGACAATCTTTACTCCAGGGCAGAAGCTGTTGCAAAAGTACTGGCGTCCTTTGTTCTAATGAGCCTCAATGGTACCTAGCCAGTTTCAATTTTCGTCTGTTGGGGGTAGTTTAGTGTATTATCATAAACTTGTGTGTTTTGCTAATCAAAACACTTGCAGATCCTCAATCTGAGTCGTTGCTCCGATTGGCTGCAAGGTACTACAAGCATTTAGCTCAGATGTCAAAGCTTAGAATTGCTCCGAAAGGTTGCAAGCAGGTTTTGCCTTCCTCAAAGTTCCAGAAGCTTGTGGAGATCACTTGCAGCCAGCTCACAGTTCCTCTCTACAACTTTGTGGCCGAGATGCAAAGGGTACGGATTTCCATTTTTTGAGCATTTTTTAACTTTCATCAGTCAATATCTGCACTTTCGAACGTTAAATCCTTGATGGGTTTTTCATAATCTTGGACTTTATAGAGTCAGCTAGAAAATTCCAATAGCAAAGGAATCATCAACAAGATCAAAAGAGAGAACAGATGCATCCCGGACTTGATCTTTCAAATAGAGGATTACGAAAAGTATCTGATTCAGCTTAGCAAGGCGTGTAAGATCAACTTGTTGAGACATGCTAAGAGAAGTACCGCCCGGGATTTTAAAATTATAGACACGACTACTACCAACATTGGTAGGGAAGAAAATGGTGTTCCTGATCATGAAGCTGCACATATCAACAACAACAACAATTCCAATGCGGCAGAAAAAGAGGCGTGTGAAGACTCAGAAGACAAGGAAGGGAGTGAGTATGAGAAGGTTTTGTCTCCGGAATCACACACAGCTGTGGCTGCTGAGGATTCAGATGAGTCTAATGATGAAGAAGTAGAAGAAGGAGATGAGGCTTTCCCAAATGCCAAGAGGATGAGGAGGGACAGAGTTGTGCTGGACTCAGATGATGAAGGCTTATAAGCTACAACAAGTTAAGGCCACTTTTTGTCGTTTTTTGCCTTCAGTTGTTCCCCCTTTTTGAGACCCCTCTTTTTACTTGGAAAAATGCTTTAGAATATCGTATAAGTTCCACTAGTGGGTCTTATGTCGTGGGATTCACTCATTATTAGTGAATGATGTTTAATATCATTGATGTTTTATAACACTGTTTAATAAGTGACGCTCTTGTATATTGGACATTAATTCACAAATAAAAAGTGGGTCCCATAACCTAGAATTCACTCTTTATTTGTTATAATATGTAGTGTAATATCATTGATGTTTCAAAGTGTTTTTTTGTTGATTTCGCATGTTTGCTCTGATTCTTCGCTTGCAAATAATTGAATGGAGTACATTACCATGACAACTCATTGTACAAGGATAATTCGAAATTATTTTTACCATTTAGAAAGATAATTTGAAATTAGGGAGGGTTTTTCTACACAAGAAATTCTTTCAGAACTGCAAATTCACAGTAAATATGTTTTACTCTTTTCCATAATGCCATGGTTAAAATAAAAAAAAAAAAAAAAAAAAAAACGGGAAGACTGGGATATGTAAATGATATTTAGGGATAGATATATACTAGTTGTATGTGCGTGTGAAACACATGGATTTAATTTGTTACATATATGTATATTATTTTTCTAAATAAAATGAGTAAATTAAAAGTATTTTTTAAAAAATTAAGAATAAAAATGAAAAAATAAAAATGTAAAAAATAAAAATAAAAAAGTAAAAATTTTTCAATCTAAAAGATAAAGAATAACAATAAAAATAATTGCATTAAAGAGTAAAATGTATCAAATAATTTCATCCAAAAAAAAAAGAAATGAAAAAAATTCAGAAAAAGATAAAATAAAATAAAAAGACCAAAATTTTTGACTAGTAAAAACACTTGAGGTTTATAAAATAGGAATAGAAATAGATATGGATTTTAGAGAGAGAGAGAGAAGAGGGGTATTTTCTCATAATCGTAGTAGTTGTTCCACTTTCCACAACTTCCATTGGCGATAGGAGAAGCGAAAAAAAAGGAGCTCTAAAAACAAAAAAATTCATACCAAATCCGAGGGAAAAAGAAGGCCTGAGTTTCGAGTGTTTTCTAAGCAAAGCAGATTTGAAAAAAACTATTAAAAAGAATGAGCGACGACGCCAAGAGAAGCGTCCCCGGAGCTCCGTCGGCGAAGCTCAACTCCGACGACAGGAAACCCTTGCCGTCGTCGGCCGCCGCCGCCTCCGGCAAGCGCGTGGTCATAAAGAGCGCCGACATGTTTGGCGACATGCAGAAGGAGGCCATCGACATCGCCATCGCCGTTAGCTCTCCTCTTTCTGTCTCTACTCCTTTATCTTTATCTCTCTCTACTTTTTGAGTTTTCTTTAGTTAATTCTGTAATGGAATTGGCTGGGTTTCAGGCGTTTGAGAAGCATGGCGTCGAGAAGGACGTTGCAGAGAATATAAAGAAGGAGTTCGACAAGAGGCACGGCCCCACCTGGCATTGTATCGTCGGTCGGAATTTCGGTAACCTCTTTTCCCTTCTCTCTCTCATTCTCTCTCTTCATGATTTTCTGGTTGTGATATTTGATGGGTCTTGTTCAGATTTGATATTTACCGATGAACAATCTACTTCCGAGCCGTATGCTTGTTAGTTTCCATTTTGGTCTTTCATTTGGGAGGAGTGATAATAAATGAGCAGATCTACGCTTTATTTACTATATAATTGCTTTTGGATTTTATCCCTTTTGTTTTCAGTTGCTCAATTTGGTTCAAGAATCTTGGTTAGTTATGATTTTCTAGCAGTATTTGCTTTTAGTTTTCACTCATTAGATTGGTTTTTACTTTTGTTATGGAATGGTTAAACTTGAAACCTCTTAGATTTTGTTTGTGTGGGTTGATTCTCATTTTAATTGCTCAACTGGTCACGAAGTCGATCTTAAAACTACTGGATTTCAGTGTGTTCTTGTGCACTTGTACTTCTTGTTACTAAGGTGATCATTCCTTTGAACTGGGTAAAAGTGTCCTGACTTATCGCTGGAATTAGAGCTAGGCCACTCCTTGAAAGTATAGATCCTGATCTCATTTTGTTTGTTATGGGTGTTGCCAAAGCACTTCTCCGGTGGAGGTACCACTGGCAGTCGAAATGCAGGGAAGTCGAAATAGTCTAGCATAGGCTTCGTCAATCACAATTAAACAGAGAGGCCAACAATGAAAAGGACCCTTAAGGGTTGAGTTAGTCAATCCAGTGTGGAGGCATTCATTGACAAAACCTTTGTAGGAAGAGAGACCTTTAAGTAGAGTGGAGGCGAACTGATCAAGGAGAAAGAGGTCCTAGAGACAACTATTTACTCTTTGATCCATCAAAAAGAAATCAATATGCATACGATCATATTTATCTAAACTTACGGCGCAACGCTTGAGTTGGAAATATTTATGTGCTGCTCATCCAATGGCAAATTCAGAATTTTTCTTTTTAAAGGGAGGCGGGTATATAACCTTATTTTTATATAATATTCTTTTATATATTTCTATCTTTCCTTTTTTCTTTAAATGAATTGTTATTGTAAACAAGTTTAATTCAGTTCACTTTTAAAGTTTACAAAATTATGAATATATATAGTGTACTTGATTTTTGCTTTATTTGAGGTTTTCAGTGTACTTAAAGGTCGATATTTAAGGTATAACTATGAAATAGTAGTTTACTTAAAAGTTAAAAATTTAAATAATAATAAAAATATTTTAAACAATCTGTAAAAAAGTGCAATGAAAAAACTCTCAGCGAGTAAATTAGAACGAAAGTTGCGAGGGAAAAATAATTGGGGGCAAAAGTTCAAGGGAGCCCCCAGCCCCTGGGGCCTAAGGTGGCTCTGCCCCTGTACACATCCATCGAGCTCATTTTGGATGTGATTGACAGCCACATTATTACGAGTACCAGGAAGAGGTCACTCATCGATCTTAGTATTTTGTATAATTAAGATTTTTCCATCGTTGTGTTTTAATGTTTGGTATGCATTTCTATTCTAATGCATGTGTTAATGTGTTATTTTCTGGTGGCAACTAGCTCCCTGTGAACTTGTGATTTGATCTGTTTCACTGTCCACCAATATTTAAATTGAGCATGCAGTCTTTTCAGATTGGAAGAATCAACTTGTACTTTGACAGGAGGTACAAATATCAGTGTTTCTGTTTTGTATTACGGCCATTTGGGTTAAGATATAGGAAAAAGTTGGTTGGTGGGATACTTTTTAACACGCTACTAGATGTAATGTGATCAAGTGAACTTTATAACCCATGTTTTCACTAGTTTTTGTTTAAGATTTAGGTCATTCACATTGTTGCCCTTTTTTATTTTCATTTTTTGTGTTCTCAATAATATTATCTACTTACCTAGCTTGACTTCTAGTCAGAGCAACCGTGGCATCTAGTTTTGGTTCATCACTCTTAAGTAGAAGTTATACTAGTGAACTTGGACTTCATTTACCATCCCGAACTCTCCTTTTTGAGAAGCTATAATTAGTTCATATCCTTGTCAGTGATATAGAGCCGTGCTCGTTTGAGAGCTTGACAACAATCTCAACTTAGGTGTTTGTAGTTTCCCGGATTTTGTAACCAGCGTCAACCAAAGTTGGCACAAACCATGCGTGCGCTAGATGGCGGCATCAAAACTGCGTTCCTCATTGTTTTTTGATATCTGTAATCCTTGATAATGTTCTTGTTCAGAGCAATAATATATATATGACAAAATTGTCATGAACTTCATGAAACTGATTAACTGTTTTGTCTCGTCTTAGTCACCCCAAGTTTAGTTTTAGACGTTTAGTTTCATGATCAGTCATGATTCTTTTTTTTTGACAAGCATCATTTTTCGATTGTATATTTCATTGTGCAGGTTCTTACGTGACTCATGAGACAAACCACTTTGTTTATTTCTACTTGGATCAGAAAGCAGTTTTGCTGTTCAAATCTGGATGAAGATCTGTTGTGCTGTGTCGACAAGAGATGTTAACGAGTGACGATGACAACGGGCGATGAAATGAGCCTATGATTATGATGATAATGATAAGCATTTGTATGTATTAATTGAAATTTACTTGTAGTCCTAAGACCATTTTCTGGACGTTCTTGTTCTCAACTTGTATATCTAATATCCACTACTTTGGCTTTGGACTTCTGTGTGAGCTTCCATCTTTTTTATTTCAATCCTTCCACTCAAACTCTTTCTTGCTAATCACGTTACACTTTCTCGGATTGGAAGGAGAACTTAAATGGATTTAAAGCATATTTATAAGTTATTTTAAAGATTATTTAAACTTTGGGACCTCTAGATATCAGTTAGGCAACATTGTTAGCATCAACATTTTTGGTGATTAAAGAGGATATGATTTCGTTCTTGCTTGTGAAACAAAGATTGGATCATTATTACCACCAAGACGGTAGCCTAATGGCACCGGGCTTACTCACAAATGGTTTGCTAGATAAGAAGTCTAAGATTCGGGTCTAACGGGAAGTGTTTCACCCTATTTTGATGCTATTTGTTTAACGGTGCGACTATCGGCTATTGGCACGAGTAGTTATGGCTTAATATGGACATTGTTCAGCATATTGAAGCTCCTGATTTTGGTTAGGCCCAGGAGTACGTGCCCTTAAGTTTATTGCCACAAAAAAAAAAAATTAATAATCATTATTTATGGCATAAAAAATGCCTTAGAGGAAATGCAGATGATCTTCATGCAATCTTTCTTTTTTTTTTTTTTTTTTTTTTTCGCGGGAGGCTAGAGGTGGGGCGATTTGAACCTTATAATGGAGTTGAACGTAAAATTATGGCTAGGACCGCTAGGTTATACTTGCAATCACAATATTTGAGCAATCTTCTTACATCTTTTGAAGCCAAACACGTCAAAATTCAAAATTTGGGCTTGGCTGACAAAAAAAGAAGTGATAATTATTCTCATACCAAGATAGATAAAAACGACGTAAACCAGCAGAAGATCTGATTGCGTGGTAAAGACAAGTCTTTCCTATTAAAGCACATTTAGAGATCCGCCATGTGTGATTTTTTTTTTTTTTTTTAAAATTCCCACAGCTATGGAATTACTTCCCCGTCCCCATTCAGTTGTAGTAAACCAAGAAAATACATACACACACACACGCTCTATCCCCATTCAGCTATTGAACATCTTTTTCAGTTGTAGTAAACCAAGAAAAACATATAAATGGGCCTCTCACATAAAAGTTTCACTATACGGGTAAGTTACTTAACAAATCACCTAAATTAAGAGATTCCGTAAATATAAATAAATTCAAAATTCCTAATAAAGATAATTATATACAAAAATAACTACTTTCCCAAAATAAAATAATAACTCTTCCTAATATACATTACTCTTCTAGGGCTAACAAGCTGGCAAGATCAGCACAATGATTTTTTATTCTTCTTTATTCATCACTTCATCATAAAAGGTTATGTGTAGTGCTCTACCTTTTATGGCGAGTCCATTATCTATAATTAGAAAAATCAAGTCTTTTTTGGGAACTTTAAGCATGCTTTGTTTGAACTTAGGGAGCAAGAGTAGACGTGTACGTTGCTAAATTACTACCCTTTTTTATTTTTTATTTTTTTATTCTGACTTTTTGAAGAAGGAAACCATTTCAAAGAGCATACCCAAACATCCCGATTTCAGCTCGACTGCCGGAGAGGAGTTGGGACGTTTGGCATTTTTCTTGTTCAAAATTTCAAAAGTAATGCAAAAGTTGCTCAAGCTTGGTCCATTGATCTCAAGGGCAACTTTTAAATAAGGTCTCTAAGTACTAATTTTTTAGGTTAGACTATCACTGAAAGGTTAAAGCTAAGCTTCAATAATGTGTGCCTTTGTCCTCTACAAAATCTCCATTTTTGGACACTCTCTCTCCTAGGATATATAGGAGGATTTATAAGACAAAAAAGAGCCCAACTGTCCCTTACCAGGGAGCACTTTAAGGATTCTTCAATGGGGACACAGAAATAAGAAAGTGGTACATGCTTTTCTTTTCCTTTTTTTTTTTTTTTTAATTAAGATTTCCACGACAAAATATGAAAAAGTGCACTATCTGATGCAACACCATTTTTCAACTATCCGATTAGTATTAGAAATATCTCCTTTGCATCCTTGTCAACTGTCAGAAATGTGCTCAATCAATATAAGTCCTACTATTAAAATGCGTTTTTTTTCCCTCAAAAGAATCCTATAATATATATAAGATTTTTCTATCATTATTCATATGAGAGGTCCCTCTAACATAATATAAGCTCTCTTCAATGTATAAAGTATATAAGACTTAATAATATTTTAAGAAAAACGTAACATAATACATGATAAGCTTAGAAGACGTATGTGTGTGTGTATGTATATATATATATATTCTTGTGGTGCTTTTTCTATGGCTCTAACTTGTGGCTTTTGCACTGCATTGACAAGTTTAAATAATAGAAAAGAGAAAAAGAAGAAAAAAAGTTGAGATTCCGGGATGGTCCTGACTCCCATTTCCTCATGGTAATATGCCTTAAAAACAATATTCATATCATAAAGAAAAAGAAAAGATTAAAAAAAAAAAAAAAGTCTCCATTCATCCTTTGTGGTCTCATTCTTGCTAGGTGATTGAGCTTTCCAAGGATATTCTTATTTCTTGAAACACTAAACATACCATTGCTCCACTATTAGCCTTCCTTTTTTTTTTTTTTTTTTTGTTTGTTTTCGAAGTACTGATGAGACATTTTTAAATGTTTAATACCACTCTTCTTTCTTCAATTCGGTAAGGGATATACGTCTTATCATGAGTCCTTTTTTGCCCATGCACTTTATAAATAAAATCTTGAGTTGTACTTTTTGCAGCACCATGTATTGTATAAATGTGGATTGTAGTTATGCGTTAGAAAATGGATGTACGCTTTACAATGGGTAAATGCATGGCTCACCGTTTTTTTTTTTTTTTTTTTTTTTTATTCTTTTAATAACTATGAGAATTTTATGGGAGGATTTTCATACTCCCCTCGATAGCTAGGGTTTTGTTTTAAATCATCAGAGCTATGAGGTAAGGCATGTAGATTTTGAATTGTTTCTAATTTTGATATAATTTTAAATAGATTCAATATTTAGAAAATATATTACCGTAAAAAACTCCTTATAATTAGGATAATTTACATTAGGTCACCTTTTTTTTTTTTGTTTTTTAACTCTACCAATGGATAGATTTTTTTTTTTCAATTGCCATTTTGATTAAATTTGAGGAGTTGTATTAGTAGTCTAGTAGAAGCATTTTGTATTATACGGTGTGTCTGTGTGCGTGTGTGTGTGTGTATATAAATATATATATATATACATTATTAACGTGATACCTACAAAAAATGAACGTTAAAAATTCAATCCGACAAGCAAGGAAACTACATACTGGTTGGATAGAACAAGGTGCTAAAAGTACCCATATAATTAATGCATGGTTCAATTTGTTCTCTAAAAAAATACTTTGTCAGAGTTGTGACCTGACGTTGAGCTTCTATAAATGATCCAAAAAAAAAAAACAAACGATTTTAGGGACTGAGAGAGGAAATTTGGCCGATACCTTAACAAGTTACAGCCATTCAAAAATGTTAGAAAAAATTAACCCTCCTAGGCATTGGATAAGTGTCAGTCCCCATCATTTACCACGACTATTATTATTATTATTATTTTATTATTTTAACTTTAGTGATTCCCAACCTTATCAAGATGAAGAGGGCATTTGCTTTTTTTATTTTACCTACTCTCATTGCTTTTGTCTCTTTTACTAAATGGTTAAAAAGCTTTTCATGGTAAAAACAATCAAATTTACCATTGCCTCTTGAGTGTTAATCAGGAATGCCCACTTAAGGACAACGTCCTTGAATCAAACAACACAGTTCAGGAACAGAATTGGGTTGTTGTAAATATGGCTTTATCGGACCTACTGTCTCATGTCCCATGTCTAAATTAAAAAACAAAAATAAACAGAGTAGAGACAAAAATAAAAAGAGCATTAAAACAGTGCTTACGGATCAAATCCATTCATTACTGACCATTTATATTAGAGCCACAGTGGAACACTGTAATAATACCAGCAAACAAAATAAGAGGGCATTTAAGTTATAAATACAATAAAAAGAGGGGCAAAAGTACAACTAGGAATTACAGTATAATGGTCAAAATTATACATATACATACATAATACCCAAGGAAAGTGACAAATCAAAATGGGTGTCAAGAGAAATATTTGAAATCTTATGTTCCTGTGTGGAAACTAAATACAAAATCTCTTTTTTCACCTATTGGGACCATGACATTGTTCCCTAAGTACTAATTCTTCATTATGTTCTCCACCATAGGGCACACTGTTTCCCTCAGTGCGCAATCTAGACATTCCCTCCATAGCACCTCTAAAATACGCATCACCATAACCAGACCAGACCAAACAAAACCAAACCAAACCAAACCAACTACTTTATTATTATTATTTTTAAATTTTACAATAAGCAACATTGATTTTGCATTGTCATAGTACCAACAAAACATACGACTGATATTCATTTTTCAAAACTTGACAAGAAGGAATAAATGAACCAAAACAAAATATTATAAAAAAACTAAGCATGCCATGAACAGGAAATAACATAAATGCCCTCTTAATTTGACACGATCACAAAATGTCAAAAAACCCCACTAATAGTAATTTCATCTCTTTCTCCTCCATTACATTCCATCCTATTTTTGTTTAGCAAAACCATAAGATTATAACTTAATAGACAGTGTAGTAGTAGGAATAGTAGTGGTAGTGGTATAATAGAGGGAGTGGCAAAAGAAGTAAAAGGACTATTTTGTCTTCATGCTAGGAGGCAAAACGACAAACGACATCAACGTCATTACAAATTCAACCAGGAGTAAAACCGTCAAATAACCAAAAGAACTAAACCCAAAAAAAAAAAAACCAATTTTTCGGTTCCATACTGTAACCGGCTCTCTCTCTCTCTCTCTCTCCTCTATTTCTCTCTCTTGCTCTTTAGCAGGCAAACCCTCCCGCTTGGTTCCTTGTACCTTTCCGGTGACGAGAAGAAGAAGACGAAGAAGAAGTGGGTTTTATGGCAGCAAATGAACAGTTGTCTTTGAGAATACTTTCTTCCTCGTCCATGAATATCTGCCTGCACCTGCACTCCACGCTACAAAAAGCCCTATCTCCCCTACCACATGCCAAAAATAAAAATTTAAAATTTAAAAATACCAACAAACCAAAAACACAACCTACGTTTTGCTCCAAAACATTAAAAAAAAAATTTGTGAAAAAATATTTAAAAAAATAAAAAAAAAAAAAAAAACTCACTTGTACATGTAGATGTCTCTGCCCGGCAAGAGCTTTTGGTGGCAAAGAAAGCATTGGTCCAGAAAAGTTTGAGCCAGAAATCCCCTGTGGTTGTACTCAGAATAAAAGCCTGAACTCGAAGAAGAAGAAGATGAAGAAGAAGATTTGTTAGTGTTGTTGATAATCATGGAGGTTTTGTTGATGATTTGATGATGATTTATCATGATCTTCTTGCTGGTGCTGCTGCTACTCTTCTGTGCTTCCAATACTACGCTTAGTCCCACCATATCTCATTCTCTGTTTCTCTCTCTACAACTTTTCTGTTCTCTATCTATCTCTCTCTCTCTCTCTCTCTCTAGTCACTCTTTTTCTCTCTGTTTGTTTTGTTATGGTCGTCGTGTAGAGAAGAGAAGAGAAGAAGAAGTAGTGAGAAATATGTGTGGGTTTTTTTGGTGAAAATTTGAGGAAAAATAAATAGAAGAAGTTATAGAGAGAGAAAGAGAGGAGAGAGAAAGGGTGGTACGGTGAAAGGAAGTGGGACCCTACAGCTATGAAGGGGGAAGGAGGAAGCAGTAACAAGGACGATTGGCGTAGCGAACGATTTGACTCTTAGCCCTGTTTAACTGACACGTACCCCCTCGGTAAGTTTCCATTTCATTTTCTCTTTCCCTTTTCCTTTCTTTCTTTCTTCAAATTAATTTCTTTTTTTTAACCCTTTTATTTGTTTTTCTCCTGTTTTTGTCCTTTTGTGTTCAAAAGTTTTCAATTTTTTCCCCTTTTTTTTCTTGTTGTGTTTATCTCTCTCTCTTTTATTTTTTATTTTTTATTTTTTTGGTTAATTGAGTCTGTGGCCCAGTCGCACTTGGCTTTGGAGTGTTGTTTTGTTGCATGGGTTGGGTGAACTCCATTTCTAAATGCATTTGGACACGAAATGAATGCACAAGTATTGCGTTTTTTTGCCCATAACCAAAACTTTGATATACACACATGTATAATTCAACGGTAATTCATTAGATCTATGTCACACTTTATTAATTTTGTATATTTTTTAATTTAACGTGATTTTGATGCAAATAAGTGTTTAAAAATGCACACAACAAATGATAATAATATATGTACTCTACAATGGAAAGTTTTTATGTGAATTTGATGCGAAACATAAGGTTTTCTTTAGGAGTTTTTTTTTTTAATTTTTAACACTCTTTTTTAATTCTGTTGGCTTTAAAACTCGTGTCAAATATTTAAGTCACCCCAAAACGATGGGAATATTATACATGGAATATTTTAGGACGTTCCATGTGTTGTATCAGGATATTGGAAAGCCAGCACATGGAAATGAAATGCCTCTTCAGGAACATTCAAAATTAAGCTAATTAAACTTAACTGTATGTTAAAAGCTATTGTGGTTTGATTAGTCTTCTTAACCCAACCCCCAAGAAAATATGGATGTGATGTTGATCAAAACAGAAAATCATGGTATATTGGGAATATATGTTATGGTTGGTTTTATGATATATAAAGTCATTGTTTTACCAATTTCATTTAGAAAATTCATTTATTCCTAATAAACCAATAATATCTATTATTTTTTAGACTGCATTGTCATGCATGACAAAGTTTAGGATATACATGTGCATATATATATATATATAACATTGAACACATGTAGTGGTTTTACTTGCTAACAGACGGAATTGGCACCAAGTTTTGGAAAATAACACAAGACAAATTAGGAGATAACTTTAAAAAAAAAAAAAAAAAGAAAAAAAAACCCCCCCATAAAACTTTTGAACTACCAAAATGATGTGTATTATTAATTGCAAAGAAGCTTACCCCATATCCTTTCCTCCTTTCCCCCACCACACCATGATAATTAAAATGAGAGAGAGAGAGAGAGAGAGAGAGAGAGAGAGAGAGAGCTGAATGTGTGTGTGTTTATGTACATCAAAGTGAGGTCTCTATTTTTGTCGATCTATGTTTATGAATTTGCATGGCATTATAAAGGGTACCTTCAAAAACAAATTAACTACAAAAGGTCCCATATGAAACCAACCTTTTGCTCATTTGTTTTGGACATACATATAATCCTTATCACCCTGCCTACACCTTTTATTCTCACAAATCATTTTCTCCTTTTCCTACTGCTATTCCATTCCCTAATTTCATGATAATTAACCAAAGATAAAGTTGAGCATGAAGGGTTTTTATATAATATATATATATATTATATATATATATATAGAGAGAGAGAGAGAGAGGAAGCTCGATCTAACCTATAATAAAGCAAGATAAGTTGTTTAAGGTTTTGACCATGAGAAAAGAAGTAGGTTCAAGTAATTAAAGGAAGATAAAACCCTAATTTGGCCACCCTTGCTTTCGTTTTCATGCTTCTTTGTGCACTTACCTTATCCTGTCAATCTTTTCCAACAAGCAGCACGCAAGAGGTGAAAATGAATGATATATCCACAACTATATATATACAAATACGTAACTATATATCGATTATACACGTGTATATTTTCAAACATTAAATGGGTTTTTTTTTTTTTTTTTGGATCTACATTGAGAAGTTGATATACATCATTATGTCAATATGGTAGGACCAAAAATAATATAAATGTCAACATAATACCACATAATTAAGTAAATTTACCGAACAAAACAAAAGAATTAGCCCCATGTATTCTCAATTAAAAAAATAAAAATAAAAAGAGTGAAAAAATAAAATAAACTACCACCAAAACGAAAGGGGCAAAAAACCCCACCAAATGGAAAGGAACAGGTGTTTGATGAAGATGGCGAGTTTGTTCGCAATAGGCAACGCAGAGCAAGTAGAAGTAGCTCGGTGTCCCGTAGTCTGATAACCACAGCAAAATAATTAGGAATAAAATAAAATAAATAAAATAAAATTTATGTAAGAAATGGAGGGGGAAAAAAAAAAACGAAGATAAGAGTGGCAAGGGAGGAATAATGCTGGCTCATGATATGAGCACGTGTCACGTCTTTGGGGCTTTGCTTGGGCGTAGGGACGCTACTAGAGTCATTAACGATATCTTACAGTGACTTTACAGCACAAAAAAAGTGTTAAATAAAAGATTTCTTTTTTTATAACAAAATTATTATCTATTTACCAAAATATATATATATCGTCTCTTCTTGATCATCACTTTTTTTTTTTTTTTTAAATTAAGCTAGAGTTGAACTGTGTATCATAATTATACTCAAATGTTTAATAGGTTTCTATATGTGATTAAACCTGTATAATATAAGATTCAATTTTTAAAAATTTTATGACAGAGATTTATCTTTCTTATTATTCATTTATCTGTTTAAAATTATTAATTTATCAATCTAATTTAAAAATTTAAGCGGTTAAGAGATAGTCTTACGGTAGCTTTATACAAATATATTAAAGACATAACAAATGATGATATTAAGAGGAATTAAAAAAATTGCAATTAACTATGTGATTTTGAACTTAGAATTTTGATACATATCCTAAAAAATTAAACTACTAGAAAGTGATTCAAAAATAATTTTATAGTCTAACAAAAACTGTGCACCACCACTCTTTTTTTTTTTTTTTTTTACCCCAACCATAAAAATTCTTAAATAAATGATTATAGTTATTAAAATATGTAAATACGCGAGGAAGAAAGCATACAATAGTGGTTTTATTTAAAAAACAGAAAAAGAAAAAGGCAATAGATATAGTTTTTTTTTTTTTTTTTAGCAAAAAAGAATAAGATGATCCAATCAGTTTTAAAATTCTCAATTTTATAAACATAAATACTTCTCTAAATATGATAAAGATAAATTTTTTATATTAATTCCTCTTAATCATTTATCTAAAACGTATCATATTGCCACTGAATTAAACTTCAACCGCTAAAATTAGAATGAGATCTTAAAAAAATAATAATAATCAAATTTAAGGGAGGTTTGATGGAGTAATTTGAGTTGAAATTTTTAAATTTTAATAATAAATTTTTTGAATTTTTAGAATAGAAAAAAAAATTTTAAAAAAAAATAAAAATTTAAAAAAAAAATTTTTGAGATGAATATTTTAGATGGGAAGTCAAACATACTGTCAAATAGACAAATAAAAAAATATCTAACAGAAATTTTCCACCCCTTTACCATCCATCACCTTCGCAGAGTATATATATATATATATATATTGGTCGTACAAAGAACTAATTGTATAAAAACAAAAGCCGGCGGAAGATGAATGGGAACAGGTGGCACAGAGGGAGGCCACCTATACAGCTAATCCAATCACCGCCGGATTTTACTTTTAATTTGGTAGTACTACTAAGTACTGCCGCTGTTAAATCATTAATTAATGTTGTGTTAAATATTGGATGTTAAATCCCACTTTCCTATTTCTGTTTCTTACGTTTATTTTGATGCGATCCAGAACACTGTTTCTCTGATGTACGTTTTTGATTAATCCCGTATCAGATCTCTTTGTCCATGATGCAAATGCAAAAGTTCCGTTTAGAATAATAGTTGAAGTTTGAAATTTGTAAGTCAAAATTAATATTGATGTGTAATTAAAATATAAATTGAAAATATATTATATACAAAAAAATAATATAAAAATTGATAACATAGATGTGTTTGGAAAAAATATTATACTGTAGATTTTATTTTATTTTTCTTGTTATTGTAAGTAATTACACAAAAATCATCTCATTTTAAGCTGAAATAGAAAAATCAATGGATTTGTGAAATTTGAATTTCTTTCAAATTTAAGAAAAAGAAGATAAGAGGTAAATTCGAGATATTTAGAGTTAAATAGACAAATTTAGAACTATTATTCCAACTATAATATTAAATAAGATGAAAGATTTTACTTTTTTTATCGATAGATATTACTGTTTTAATTATTAAATTTACTTTTTACTAATTTAATTTATAATTAAAAATAATTTAATTACAAACCGATCATTTAAAATTTAATCTAATAATTAAAATAACAAATCTTATTTACCATATGAACTCTCTTCCGTAGACTCTCACAGACATACCAACTTTGCTTTACGAAGGGTGTTCTACCACCTAGGATTGTAAACAGGACTGCTTATGCAATTAATTTTGTCGTTTTGTTAAAGAAGGGAGGAGAGATTTTTTTCTTCTTTCGTCTTTTTGCGGAAGGTGAAAATGATGAGTATTTTTTTCCTTCCTTATTTTTATCAAAAATTCAATTTATGATGCCTAAAAAGATAGATAGGTTAACTGGACTGACCACTTCATTGGTTTATATAAGTTCCCACGGCGCGTCTTTTTCTCGATTTATATATTTGTTATTTGTGAATATGAGTTTCTACAAAAAAAAAAAAAAAAAGTTAAAAACATAGAAGATTTTCAATATTAAACTCTAATAAGAAATTAGATCCCTAACCTAGCATTTGTAAATGAGGCTTACTTTTTTTTTTTTAATTAGTTGTAATATTTAACATCGACGATACGGTCAAACATTTTTCTTCCGATATGTACTGAACTCGGTAGATTTGAGTCATCGGCCCGTGTCGTGCCACATGCGATGATGAGTAGGACAGGAGTGAGGTTTGAATTGAGAGAAGGGTGAGAACGATGGAACTTTGAACCTAGAGGCGTGGGGAATGACATGGCCTTTTTTGACCTTGTTTGCTGGCACCACTTTTTGTGCACCTGATTCCTCCTTCAATCACTTTTTTAAATTATTGTTCAACCCTTTGTGCCAAACCAAACAACTAAACAGACAAACAAGTCCTTGTTGTCTGTGTGATGGCAACTTGGCAATGGCAGAGAATTCTTCTTTAGATGGCTTTTTCTTTGTAACTAAAAAGCAGCTTTCAGACTGGGATTTGGGAACAAACTACTTTTTTTTTTTTTAGATCTATTTTTTTTAAGCACCAAAAAATGGGGGATTGGGTCGCGAAGGCAGTTCATGACAATGAAAGTTCATACTAATTATTGGACTTTTCTTTTCATGCACATATATATATATATATATTTTAAGGTTTAATGTCTAATAGTAATGATGAATTCCATATTTTTGTTCAAATTAATTACATTTTAGTTTCAAACACTCAACCCTTAAAAGCTTATTTTCTTTTTCTTTTTGCATTGAAAGAACTCTTTTGAATATATGAGAAAACTACTTATAATCCTGTTGGGGCTTAGTCATCGGAATTCGGATGTCATGAGGAAAGGGAGTTTAGAAATGAATTATGCGGTTCAAATTTTATATAAACATTTTCATTTCTCTTTAATTCATGAGAACAATAGACACCATATATATATATATATATATTTGAAAAAAAACATATATAATCTTGTTATTTAGCACAATTTCATAAAAGTTCTTTTGGCTTCTTAAATCCAACAGTTGCCTATGGAATTGTTTTGATGACGTTTTGAAGAGGTTTGGTTTTTCAAACAACTTTTAGTTAAAGTCACAGAAGATGGATTGTTATGAATACATTTCTAAACTTGCATAGAATTTCAACATAATGTTATGACTAGAAATTATTTTTTCTACCACCGTACCGGTGAATTCTCCTATTTATTACATATTAGAAATTTTAATGATCATTTTTATTCCATTAACCTCTTTTAAAAAATAGGATTCCAATCATTAAGCGAAAATTCATAATTTTTATTTCTCTTAGGGCTTGTTTGGACTCAAGTCCATTTTGAACTAAATTGTACTTTTTCATCATGATTTTGTCTTTTCTGAAAAAGTTTTTTATCTTTTCTAAAAAGTCTTTTTTTTTTCTGGTTTTTTTTCTTTTCTGAAATTACTATTGACTTAATCTTATTAAACTCATCAAACACCATTAGTGTTCTACTGATAGAAATTACTCTAGCTGATATGGTGTAGATGTCTAAGTAAGATAATAGAAAAAGAAAATGCTTCTTTTCTTCTCTCTCTCTCTCTCTTTTTCTCTCTTTCTTTTGTGTTGCAAGGAAAAAAAAAAGAATGAAACTCATTTCCTTTGTTGAGTTTTAGAGAAGGTCCCTTCCCTCACCTAATATATGAATGAAGTGGCTGCAATAGTTATGTAGAACAACACATGCATCTGTATTCCATCAAAAGCAGTTGACATGATTTCTCAACCCAAAAAAAAAAAAAAAAAAAAAAACTAGTCCACATGATTCAATTGAGTGTTTAGACCTCCTATTTTACACTATTGAACTATTATTTTAATTATTACATTATGTTGGAGTTCCGTAACGCGCGATGCAAAATTGTAAGATGGACACCGATAGATCATATCGTTAGAAGTTTAATCAAGCGATTTAAAAACAATTGTTATGTAAGCGTAGTGTAAAATAGGGGTTCTTATAGTTGAAGTAGTTCAAAGAGAAATTATGATGGTCTCCATGTTGGGGAACAAAACCCAAGAGCCCAGGGTAAAGTCCCTGTAATGAATGGACTCGTTGAGGGACCTAGACCAAAAACCATGCACCGAACTGTAAAATGGGCCTAATATTATATGTGGGTCTTGGAGGTTTAAATTCTCATGCACTTTTTTTGCAGTGAGTTTCTTTTTCATGGTTTGGAAAGTTAGGTCTAAAATAATAACATGATGTATTTTGTTGGCCATGACAGTGAGTAATATGTTTGTCAATTAATTAGTGTAGCTTGTTGGATGGTGATTGAAGGACAGCCACATGAATTATTGCAAATTATACTTCTTTCAAGGATGGAGAAATATGTGAGAGGATGCAAGTGTATCCCACACTGTATATTTATGGATGGTTAGATTTTTCGTCAAATTCTGTTAAATTATTAAATATCATTTGGTATAATTAAATTCTAACATGATTGGACGGTTCTTAATTGTATTTTTTTGTTTGTTTCCTTCTTTTATTTTCGCCACAATAACTTTTTTCTTATAAAGTAAAGGGGTATATATTTTGTATTGAATATTACTATTCAAAATGATATCTAACGAGCCAATAATACCAGGTCATTTAATAGACTCAAATGTTAAGACATGAAAAGGCAAGTTAATAACCACTTTTCATTTGTCAAAGGAGGTGGTGTAATGTAGTTGGTTGGATATCATTAGGAACATCAAAAATGGACATCCAGAAGACCTAAGTACATAGGTGGTTCGCGGTTCAATTTTGTTAAATGACAATTTAGAGAAAACTAAAATCAGGATTGCCCATTGTACATGACGGAGAGGACCATTTAATGACGGATGGTTTGGTCTTATTAGGCCTTGCTAAAATAACCTAAAAATATTATATATATATATATATATATATATATTTGTAGAGTTTTCTCACCTATTAAGTTAAAAAGGAAGATAAAACTGTAGTAAATACCCTTTTACATACTCTATCGGTAGAGTTCTTTTTTAAATCGTTATGATGTAATTAAACAGCTAAGATTTTTCTTGTGTACAATAGTTATAATGTACTTTACCTCATAGTAATATATGACTAATAAATAATAAAATAATAAAAAAGAATTAAAAAAGCCCACCTTCATCGATGGAGGAGGGGTTTCCATTGCCAAGTCGAGGGGGGCCAATGGCTCAAAGTTAGCTGGAGATTGCACGAGATGGAGGGGGACTTATCGCCGAAGGTCATGTTCACTGGAAATCGTAGGGGAAGTGGCTTCTCACAGGAGGTCACGAGGGGGAGGGCAGCTTTCTCGCTTCTCACTGGAGTTTGCGGGGGAGGGGGGCTTCTAGCCAGAAGTTGTGGGCAATAGGGGCTTCTTGCTGGAGGTTGTGTGTCAAGTGGGGACAATTTCGTTGGGGCGGCGATTCACGAGTGAATGATCATGGGGAAGGGGGGCTAACCAAACCCAAATCATGAATGGGTGAAGGGTGATTAGGAGGGTGAACCCAGATCGAAAACAACACATGTAGGGGGGGGTGGTAGGCAGCCTGGAAAAAGGTGATTTCTGATGGGGGGAGGTTGCGGGTCCGAAGCTGGTGGGTGCTAAGGAGGTCGCTAGAGGTGGGGGACGGGGATGATGGTGGAAGGTCGGCAAGGGTGGGTGCCTTTCTAGGTTTTTTTTTTTTTTTTTTTTTCACTTATTTATAATACTATGTGGTAGTATATACAATAAATCATATACACCTTTAATTTTTATATCATCTGATAAAATCTCAATAGTCTAAAAATGAACTCTACCTTATTGACTTGTAATGACTCTCAAAGAGCTTCTACCACAACCTTTTTGTAAAAAGGATATTGAATATCAAGTTATACATTTATATTTTTCATAAGCAATTGGAGGGGAGAAAAAAAAGAAGTACTGAATGGCGGGACGAGAAGGGGCAGGGCAATTCAATTTTGCAAAGGGATGGTTTTGGGAAAACAGGGCTACCCATTATGCATGACAAGGTTAGTGGTTTGAAACGTTTGTTTGATAGTTTGATGATGCGGCACAAAAATGATGGTGTGGGTGGACAAATATGACATTCTTGTTGAAGTGCAAAAGCCAAGTAAAAGGCACTAGTCAACACCCACAGGGGTGGTTGGGTTGGCAAAGGGGTGGGAAGCCTTTGCTAGGCTTCTCCCCTTCGTACATTCAAGTTTGATTTTCATTGCCTACTCTTAGTCCTTACTTCAACTTCGACTGTTGAAGCATGGTTTGGTGATGACAGGGTAGACTTGGGGTGAACGACTGAAAAAAACTAGTATAAAGACCTGTCTTTGCCATATCTAGGTAAAGAGATTTCTACCTATGGATTAAAAACCTGAAAATGATGGGATTACCCTCAGATCCTTTTATTAAAAAAAAAAAATGTAAAAGGCAATGGCTATGTGGACCTCCGTAACTGAATGTTGCCTAAATGCACCACCAAGCCCAAGATATACCAACAGTTTGGTTTGGAACTCAGCTAAAGGTTTACAAAGCCCACATATGATCCTTTCTATTCCCGTGAATGCTTGAAGCAAACAATTTTGATATTTCCGTAGAAAACTTACTCTCTAATAATACAACGCTATTTTTAATGTTAAATCCGACAACTACTATATTTAATGGCAAATTTACCACCTATTAAGCAAATATCAAATTTTGACATTTTGATTTTTATTGATTGATACTTTAACTTTTTCATTTAATTATTAAATGTAGTCATTTTCAAATTATTTGGATGCTCAAAGTTTATTGTTGGGAGTTTTAAAACTTAATAACGATGGCAAAAAAAAAAAAAAAAAGTACATTTTGTATTAGAACATAATTAGGATAATATATCAAACATGTTATTTTTAAATTTTTCTAAAAAACGTCGGTATCTTTGAAGCAGCTAGATGCATAAAAAAGCTGTGCTTAGAATAAAAGAATAATGATCGACTATTTCTTTTCCAAGATCAGCAATATCCCACAAGACTAGTACTGGTCAAAAGAATCTTTGCTAATACAAGTCTTGATCAACATATATATATATATATATGTATATATATGCATATAGGATCCGTACGTAACTCAATTAGCACGTATGATTTGTTCTCATTGAGCAAATACATACATATATGTATATGTATGTATATAGGATCCGTTCGTGTGGATCCAACTAAAATATAGCCCTTCAAACTACATACAGTTAAGAAATCGACAATCCTGACGTGCTCAAATGTCTTTATACCACGACTCATTTCTAGAATTAATTAGGCCAACAATTAGTTCACCGAAAGTAGACATACATGACGGTTCGGTGATAGGGACCAAACAAAAGGAAAAAAAAAAAAAAAAAAAACCCTCCAACGATATAGTGCATAGTTTTTCATCATCTGATCACATTCAAATTTTAAAACAAATATATATATATATATATATGTATGGATTAATGAAATTTAATGAAGATCTAAAATTGCGCACAATACCATTAGGTGTATTTTTATATCCTTAAAAAAAAAAAATCCTCTAAACGTAAAATCCTTTTTCCATGAGGATGATAAAAATTGCTACTATCCTAGCTCTAGATTTTAGACATTGACAAACATATTACATGAAATATTTTGTCGAGGAAAAAAGTGGATAATGACTGCTATAGACAGTGAAAATTCGATCAAAAGATGAATTTATGCGACATTTAAAGGACTCGGGATAGCGGGTTTGTGTCGATCGAAGACCTCTAACACTCGAGTCCATAAGCAATTCACGGAGTAGCTAATTAGCACTTAATTAGTGTGAAGTTAAATTAAAAAAAAAAAATTTATCCAACGAGATAATGTCTCATTTAATTAGTATTTGGCGGGGGTTGATCCTACTTCTCACTTAGATTTATTTCCAATCTCGGAGGCTTGCCTTGTTATTTTGTAGTTTGAATTTGAACGAGGGAGCTATCTTAGACAGATGAGACTCTTTGTTTTGATGGATTTGAATCCTCAGTTATCTTTTGGCCTTATTAGTCCGACATTCGGTCCACACCCGACCTCTGTTGTAGAAATCCTCGAAGTCAAGTTGGGGGCAATCCAGCAAATAGAAAGTATGAAAAAATAAACTTCATCGCTATGGAAACCCTAGCAAAACCATGTGCAAAGTTCTCAAAAAGAACTGCAATACGAAAGGTGTAGAGACCAGACATTCTAAATCAACAAGGATGATTACCGTACACGTAAACAATTACATTTTGAAGTGGCATTTACGTATCTATCTGTACATACACACACACACACACATACATGCATATATATATATATATATATATACATATATGAATCGTCAAATCATGAGAAAGAGAAAGAAAGTGACAGAAAGATAACTTCTATCTAATTAGAACACGTGAGAATTATATAACTAATTACAATGAATCTTTACAATTGGTAGTTAATTTTCTTTCTTGATATGTTAAGTTTGGGACAAGATGAGGTGCCGAAATATTTCTATTATGAAGCTAATTTCTAATCTTAATTATTTGATTAGAAATATTGCTAACTAATTGAATATTATTCTTGTCCCACGGCTACATACAGACCCCTCTCATGTGAAGTCTAATTTTGCTCATCTGTATACATGGAATCTCAACCAATAAATTAAAGGAATAAATTCAACTTGACCAATGCGTTTTCTTCGCATGCACGTTATCGATGAAGCTTTAATACTCAAACTATATATAATAAAAAGAGTAAGGGAGATTCGAACTTTATATTTTTTAATGGAATCAGATATGAAATTATTGTTGAATTAAATATTCTATAACAATATATAGTTTCCGTTTGTCGCAAAATTTACTAGAAAATTACACAAGGCTACAAGCGTAAATTAACCATCAGGGTCTCTTTTTCTTGTTCATATAGCTGGCGATGACAAAAACTTTCTTAGTAGTGTAAATTTGTTTTTGTCACTTATCACTTCTTATTTTGAGTCACTATCTAATCTACGTGGTAATTGCGGATTTTAAATTCCATGCATAATAAATTATTTAGTACTCATGACCTGTCGAAGCACTTAATTAATGGCCTCCAATACCTGAATATTATACACTCAGGTTGTGCACTTATACATATTTATGTATATGCACACATATATACAAACATATCTGTGTGTCTTTTCCACTTACTCAATATATGACCACGTGCTTTTTTTCTGGTACTATATATTGTCACTTTCAGGTCGATCTCCTGCAGCATTATAATTGTGTCATCAGTCATGATCATATATATTTACATATACATGTACATATATATATATTATACAATTAAGAAAACAGATTGTATTGGAATGATGACTCTAATCTTTGACTCTAATCTTAGAGTTTGTTATAGAGTTTGTTACACAGTAACTAACAATTACAAAACTAACCAATCACTAACTCTCTGACTCTAACTAACGACTAATTAGCTACTCAGCTAATTATCTCTAATACATATATGTATGTGTGTGTGTATATATATATATATAGGGATCAGTCCAGAAATTGTGATTCAAAAACCAGGTTCTTGGGGGGTATGGTCCAATATTTTTACGCACGAGGGAAACCCCACCAGTGGTTGTTTTCTGTTTGACGTTGATTGCGTCAATTCTCTCCCTTTTTTATAAATAATCTTACAAACAACGCAAGTACACGAAATATCCATTCTTTCATTATTCTAATTTTGTCATGTGGATTTCCTTCTTTAGTTGGTGAGTCAAATTATTATCATTCTTGAAGAACAATAGTATACATGGGTTTTATATTTTTTTTCTTTCTTTCTTTCTTTTTTTTTTTTTTTTTTTTGGCTAAAAGAGTACTTTATGGTGTTCCTAAGGTACATAAGCCATATAAAATTCATCTATATATGAATGAAAAGATGATGTTGACCTATTAATAATGGATACAAAATTACAAACAGATCATTGTCAGTAAAAAATATAGATTAAGAATATTGTTATAGTGATTACAATTTTTAATCATAACTAATTATCATTTAATGTACGTGATATATATTGTAAGGTCATTGTTTTTATTAGTAGTCAAATTCAGTAAATATTAGAAAAAACATAACAACTCATTTTTAGGAGTTGGTATCAAAAAGTAATTAGAAAAGTTGGAATCTCTATAGCTAACACTATATTTTATGGAAAAATAAATCGCTGAAAAGTAAAGAGTCCAACTTTCGATTTGAATGACAATTTAAGTTTGTTGTCTTTTCGGTGACTAAATTTCCTCCACCGTAAGTTTTCACACACGATTCTTTTTTTTCCCCCCCTTCTGTGTCTTTTTTAAAAAGAGTATATATTAAGACTTGCTAAAGTATTCTCTTTCTTTTTTGCCGGCCAAGGCTTTTCACCGTGTTTCAATCTCGCATGGTTATATATATATAATCAATACACAATCTATATGTCAATGAACTTTTCTTTATCTTCGCTGAAATTTTGGACCAATAAATATGCATATGGCTTCCTTTAGAGGAGAAGAATAGCTTGTTGTCTCTCTTTTCAGCAACAAATTTCACACTTCACAAGGGCTTTTATTTTAAACAAACTAGAAAAAAAAAAAAACTATATAATATTATATTTTTTGAATAAGCGTGGTGATAGCTTGTAGGGCAGCGGCTATATTAAATATATATGTATGGATTGGTTGCTGTCATCCTTCAAAATAACGTTTGCAACTTTTTTTTTGTGAGATATTATAACAGTTAGATAATTTCAAAATCTAATATTTTTTAGTGATACTTATAATTTGCACCAATATATCTAAATATTATTATGTGGTATGATTCTAAATTGAATGTTACACATGAATAAACTAGTTATATATTTCTAAATAAGAAGCTACAACTGCTGGATATGTCAGATTTTTTAAGCATATATATATATATATATATATATATGTACATATAAGCTAAGTTAATTTCAACAAAATAAACAGTTGAAAGTTGAAACCATCACACAAGTGTTTAAGAATAGTGCTTTCAAAACCTAATAAATTAATAAACATGGGGACCGACAGAAAGACTAGTCTAAATTAAACGTGAACTTAACATCCACACACACACATATAGAAGCATTTGTCGTTTGAGAAATTAATTATGAAAAAAACTTCTCATTCAAATTGCTGATTGTATGATGTTCTTTTTTTTCCCTAAAGTTAGTGTTGAATTTGTGGTTAGTTGATGATTATTATGTAGTAGTATTACTTTACAGTTGATGTCTTTTCGTTCCATGCCTAAGATAGATACGTGTCAAAATTTAAAGTGGTTTAAGGAACACTAATATCAACTTTAATTTAATCTTAAATTTTTAATACCAGTCCGGAGTGATAACAAATTATCTTTCCTTTTTTTTTTTCCCTCATTTGTAGATGCAATTTAAAAAAAAAAAAAAAACTAATCAACACTATTTCTTAAAACACTTATTAATAAAATAATTACAACTCATCTGTTATGTAATTTGATTTTAAAAAATTAAGATAATTACAACTGTATCCCTACCTTATTCAAAAATCCGCCATGCAAAATTATGATGATCAAAGTCTAAATTAGCACTAATCCCTTCTTTTCTACCAAACAATTATATATAAATGCCAAAATCTCTCCAGTAATCTCATCACTCTCTCCTTCCTTCTTTCACTTTTCTCTCCCATCAAACACACTCGTAAAGTCCAAACAGCTTTAAGAAAGAGAAAATTAGCCCCCTTAAATAGTGTTAAAACATTGTCAAGCTGTCGTCTTCATCTTCTGTGTGACCGAGTAATATATATATATATATATATGATTCGTGTAGGTCTCTATGTTCGTAGGTAGCAAAAGAACTGTTTTATCAATTTAGTCCAATGGGGGAAGTAATTAGGACAAAATTGACCGACTAACATTAACTTTAGTACCACTTTTCAAAAAGCACTTTAATTAGATTTCTCGATCAACATCTTCATTCTTCTTCTTTTCTCTCTCTCTCTAATATTATTATTATTATGTCCTCGACAGGATCCGTTGAAGAAGTTGGACAGTACTCATATGGGAATGGAACTAAATGAGCCATTTCCCCACACACACACACACACACATATATTAATATATATATATATATATATATATTTATGACAAACTAACTAAATTCTATATAATATATAATTAGAGATGGAAAGTGATGTTTCTAGGTTTTAATTATTGATCGAAATAGGGGTGTTGGCCATACATGTGTTGCCGCACATGCATGTTTCTTGGTGGGTACACATTTTCTGTTGGATATTTGTGTACTTTTTTTCTTTCAAGATCTATAAAACATTGGTCCCATCTGTGCCTGAATCCCCCATTATATACAGGTCCTTAATTAGTGGGCTGTACTATTTCGGATCCCTTCTTCAGATTAAGCAATAAAAGCTGAAACCCCCGCAATTTCGCTTTAGAAATATATGTTACATACACAAATATATACATAATATAATATATAATATAATATATAATATAACATGTGTCCTGATCGAGCTAGCTGTCGCCTATATATAAACTACAATAGGTACAAATGATCCATTAAACGACCTACTTTCAACGACGACGTTTTTTAGAAAGATTTTACGCGACATTTCACTACGGTTTTCTTGATGAAATGTTGAGTTTTTGTACATGTTTTAATTTATATGTAATTGAAGTTATAAGCTTATTAGTTAAAGTATATAGATAGAGCTATAAAATTTAAAAAGAAAAAAAAAAAGAGTTCGGTTAGGTAAAATTTGGCCAATATATAGTAGCAACAAAAGAGATCGTGCATATCATGAGATTCGTGGGGATCAACTAAAATTAGAAAGAGACAATGGAGGAAAAAGGTACATGAAATAATGTAACCGAAAAGTAAAAATATAACTAGAATATATATATATATATAATAAATATATGACATAAGTTCGTCAAACATATTATATCCAAAATCATAAGTCATTCTTTTTTGGCTAAAAAAAAAAAAAAAGGACAGACAACATTCTTTTCTTACTTGAGAAGCTAATTATCTATCATGATCAGGAACTAATTAACTTTAATTTTCACTTCGATCAGATCAAACGTACGCTACACAGCTAATTCTTCACAATGAAGCAGTTTCTTCTGATGATCATCTGCACCGTCAAATACGTGATGATGATCATGATGATGACCACCTTTGGCCACCGAGTCCTTAGCCTTGACTGATTCTCTCTCCCAATCCGTCTTGTACACCACGGTTAGAATGGACACGAAGCAGGCGATCTGAGCCGCGAGAAGGCCATAACATAGCCCCAAAAACCCTAGTTTCCTGACGAACCCCAACACGACGGCCACCGGGGCTCCGACGAGGTAAAAAGCGTAGAAGTTTATCGCCGCCCCAATGCCGGGCCTAGCGCTGCCTCGGAGGATGCCGCAGCTCGTTGTTTGCGGGCAGTTAGCGAGCTCGCAAAGCCCGATTATGGGCAGAACCACCATAGTCAGCTCCAAAATCTCCTTGTCTTGGGTAAAAACCCTCCCCCAAGGCTTTCTCCCTAGGGTGGTCCACAAAAACCCTACTAGTGATGTCACTAGGGCTAACCCTACCGACACAACCGCCGCGAGGCGGGCCTTGTTGGGACGCCCCGCGCCTAACTCGTTGCCTATTCGGGTCGAGACGGAAGCACTCAGTGACGATGGCAAGGTGTACATGAGAGCTGTGGTTTGTATAACAATGGCTGAAGTTGCTAGGGCAACCTTGGGATTGGGGAGATAACCGGCGAGAATGGTCATGAACTCGTACCACCACCACTCTAAGCAAACGGCCAAACAACTGTGTAGAGCTAGTCGAATTAGAACCCCCCAATTTTCCCATACTGTTGAGGTGATCAACAAAATGTTTGGCCACTGCTTGGGCAAAAATGGCGTATTGATCAAGTTGTTGTTGTTGTTGTTGTTGTTGTTCCAATTACTAGGAATATTGTAGTCCTCCTTAGGGGTACTAAAGTAGAGGTAAAATAAAAGAACAAAGAGGGTAACAAAGTTTGTGATGAAAGTTGAGATGGCGATTCCTTGGACGCCAAGGGAGAGTTTGAAGGTCAAGAAAATGGTGATGGGAATATGGAGAAACATGGCAAGTAAATTGGACCACATTAGAGGCCAAGTTGTGCCTTTACTTCGGAGAAAAATGCGCAACGGGTGAAGAAGGCTATTAGCGAGAAGATCCGGGATGGCGAATCGGCAATACAAGCTTGCTATTCTTGTTATGTCTTCGTTTTGGTGGAGTGTAAGCATCAAGGGTTCAAGGTTGAACCAAAGCAAGCCGATCGGAACGGAGGCGAAGAGTAAGATGAGGACTGTTCTTTGGAGGGTGAGGAACGCTACGGCGTAGTTTTGTGAACCGAAGGCCTGGCTGCAGAGGGGGTCCATGCCCATGGCGAGGCCCGAGAGGACCGAGTAGCCGGTGATGTTGGTGAATCCGATGGCTAAAGCGCCGCCGGCGAGCTCGAGGCTTCCTATTCTCCCCATGCACATGACCATCACCATGTTTCGGAGATAGTTCGCCAGGCTCATCGCCACCATAGGGAAGCCAATATTTGCCGTTGTTTTTAGCTCCTCCGCCACCTATAGGTATAGTCGAAAATTAGAAGAACTAAAAGATTTAAAGCAATGACAGAATCTGACGAAAATCTAAAACGATATCTATATAGACTATATAAGTATATGTTTTTTTTTTGTACCTCTGCCACTGTCGGATACTTTTGGAACTTCTCTTCTCCTACGACCATCTTTTGTTTCACTTGGTTTTTTAATTCTCTAGTTTAATTTGTGACTTAGAGAGAGAGAGAAAGAGAGAGAGAGAGAGAGAGAATTGTTGGAATTTAATGGACGAGCAATAAGGGTTTTTATAGTAAGTTTGGGAGTGGTTATGGTCAAGTCTGAGTACTAGTGGCGAAAATCTCTCCTGTTGTTTATATATATATATATATATATGAATCAATATTATAAAAAGATGGGGTAGAATATGGAAGAGTAGACATAATATGTGGCGCCTAACAAAAAGCTTATTTAAACCGTGGAGTATTGAAGAAAGTATTGCCACGCCACTATATATGTTTCCAATCAAGTTTTGTCATTTTTCCAAAATTATATACAAACACGTCCACTTATATTCTCCTTTAACTAACAATGTCATACTATAAAATGTTTAATTCACGTGAAGAATAAAATATAGCAGTCTTTATTGTACAACTAGAGTACTAGTACTCTTTCAATTAATATAGGACGGGTTACTTAATAGATATCAACTGCGATAAGTTTATCTAATACTGATATTAGTTTTTCTCTATCTTAGCTTACATTAATTATAAAAAGAAAAGAAAGAGTACTACTCTTTGAAAATTAACAATATTGTACCTAATTTCATTAGTGACTTATGTTATGTTCTAGTGTGTATTTGTTAGGAAATGGACCAACATTGACTGCTTATGAATAATGTGTGTGATTTGATAGGGCTAGTTTGATTGATCAAGAAAAATTCAATTAGCTTAGCTAGGGGGGGTTCTTTATAAATCTAGATATATGCATGGGCTTTTTTGTAATAGTACTACAGTAGCTAGCATTCAAAATAAATGTTAGTACTATGTCACTTTCTTCTTTTTATAGTTTCTAGCAATTAGTGAGGCCAGCATATGAAGGTCGCCCTAATGGCCGGCCAAATCAGTTTTTCTTACAAAGGAGAAAAACAAATTTTATTTTTTAGATTGTGCCGGAAGCAATTTTTTCCTTGTTCCACATGGTGCTCTAGCTAGGCTTCTATATTCTCTCTCTCTCTCTCTCTCTCTCTCTCTCTCTATTGGGAGATTCTTCAAAATATCCAAGAAACACAAAAGAGAATCCGGATCAATTGTACATTATATTTTCCCTCTCACGTGCACATTTTCAATACATGCATGCAACTTGTCTAATAATTAAGTTACAGTAGCTAGTACTATATATATTTTTAGATATAATTGATTGAGATATTATTGTTTGGTTTTTAATTGACATCATGAACATTAATAAGGATATGTATGTTTGACTACTAGAGATGATTATAATTCTTATTCATTTGCATTTATTTGCCAAACCTCTCACCTTATCGTTAACCAATACCATTTCAAGACATATGTAAGTAAATATAAGTCAATTTACTCATGTATAAATTTAGTAGTAATTATTACTAGTGATTACTTGTTTTCAGGATATCACAGAGCATATAAAATGACCTGAGTTATTTGGAGACTTCAACCTCTCCCCTTACATATATATATATATATATATATAGTAGCATGTTGTTTCTAAGAGCAGTATTTGCATAGGAGTATATGAAGACGATGGATGAAGAGCTACCAAACTTTGTGTGTGTGTGTGTGTGTGTGTATCAATTTAATAAGGAGCACAAATTTCAATATCCATGTGCCATATAGTACGAATTGGATTGTATACTTTTGACAGAGTTGGTTTCTGTTTTAATGCAAAATTAAAACAAATTCAGGTAAATATCAACTTTTGTAGTATTCAAATATAGAATATATGACCAAGAAGAGAATTTTATCTTTTCTTCTAAGGTGCCATACAACGACGAGACATAAAACAACGAAGGTGTGCGGGGGTAAGAATTAATTTCATAAAGTAAATCATATAAACTAAGCAGAATTTGCTTATGCATGCTTGCATCTTTATATTATATATGATATACTAAATAAACATGTGTCTCTTTTTCTTGAATATATATATACATATATATATATATTGATATCTATAAAGATATATATGTCGATCGCTGTTTTCCTGAAAAGGTACGATTCTACACAATCCGTTGGGTATGACATGAGGGAGCACTTTAGCTTCTCTTGGTCAACCTAAATAAAGGCAGTGGATTTAGCATGTTCCCAATCCCTAAAAAAGGAGACAAATATATATAGTTTATTGTTAATATTTCGGAAGTGGGTAGGGGTTTATAATGGTTACAATTAAATAATATGGTTTCACATTTGATGTGTTTCATTTTGTCAAACAAGTAGTTCCTTTAAGACCATTTACTCACGTCCTAGAAGTGATTCAGATTCATTGTTATTGCCTTTAATTTGTTTAAAGTTTTTTCTTCACGTTCATCCATTTTCCCCCCCCCACAAGACTTTTTGCTGCAATTGGAAACATTAGTTAATTCATTAATTAGCTTTTCACCATTATAATTCTTTTACTTTATTAACTTTTTGCCTCATTCCTTCGAAAATTTCGGGTCCCTTCAAAACTCACTTCTCTCTCTCTCTCCATACATATATATATTTATCTCTATATATTTATAGACAGAGATGTTTAAGTTATATAAAGAAAATGATGTATATATATATATATATAATGAAAATCATGACTAGCAATGAAAATTATCCTCTTGTCGCACTTGCATGAAACCATGCATGTGCATATAGTTACACCAAATTACTAAAAGGAATCAATCCTCATCGACAATAATTACACCCACTTTCGATAATCCTTGTCGACAGATTTTTGGTTTTATTTCAATCACTTTTATTATAATTTAATTAATTGTTTTCTTTAGTTTATCTTTTTAGGGACTATTTATAGATGGGATTTCTTACCTTCTTATTAGCTAATATATATATATATATATATATATATATATATAGAACAAGTTTCAATACATATATCACAATAACATTAATATTTAATAATGGAGTGGTTGCAAGCGGGGAAAGGACAGCATATCCAACGGTCTTATCACGCACGGTTTTTAATATGATGTTCCTTAATTGCAATTCCTTCGGTCCCAAATTCCCCAGCATTGTAGGGAAGAACACAAACAACCAGCTTGTGTTGTGACATTTTATACGTATTTTCCTTCTACTCATCGAGTATTCATTACTCTAAAGTTGAATCCCTTCAATCTTGATTTAAAAAAAAAAAAAAAAAAAAAGCATATACTGACAAAAAGCTAATTAGTTCATATTCCTTTTTTTTTTTTTTTTAAACTGACTCTACATTTTATGATAAAATCAAATACTATAACATGATCACTGGATTATGCATAGAATCAAAAAGTAAATTTATATTCATATAAAATCTACAATCAAGTCAATAAATCCACATTATATATTACAGAAATTATAACTACGTCTCCATTGAATAATCAAAATTCTATATTATATTTTTATTAAGTTAAAATTATCTCTATTTTTTCAGAGTGTCCCCATGAGAGTGTTTTTTTTTTTTTTTTTTTTTTAATATTTTACCTCTGTCACTAACCTCCTCCATATTTGTCCATGAAACTTTCAAAAGCTTAATAAAGCATAAATACCCCCACTACGTACATGCACTTAGTTGACATTTGTCCCCAGCCCTTCACTCTCCACACCCACATCTCTCTTTAGTTGTCCACATGACCCATCTTCTTGGTTGCAAACTAAAGGAAAATGCCAAAATATATGTATTATTAAGAGAAAAAAAAAATGTTCTAGATGCTTCTTCCATAAATTAACATGATTAGGGTTAGTTAGATATGCTTGGATATTCATGAATAGTAGTTTAACTCTTAAATTCAAACTCAAACACGATTGAAGGGGATGGGAATTATTGGATCCTTGGCCAATACACTTTATCGTACAACCTCTACCTATATAAAGAGTCCATATCCATTTGACCGAAAGAAGAGAAATTACCAACTACAAGGTCAAAAAACCATATGCATACTAAAAAAGATCTAGATCTTGTGAATCTCTTTTGACAAAAAGGAAAAAAAAGAAAAAAGACATATATTTATAAATATGTATATATGTAAATGTATATGTGTATATGCATGTGTGTGTGTGTGTGGAGAAAAGCGATGAGTTTGACCATGACACTTGATGAATTAATTATATTAATTTTCTTTACTTGTATTGAACAACACCTAACAATGATGCTATTGGTAGTACCCCAAATTAATGTGGGAAATCTTAGTGGGGGAAAATCTCCCTAAATTAGGAGATCATCCACATGGCGTACATTACTTGGTGTCTTCCTCTCATCATAAAATCGCCTACTACTATAGCTATAGCTAGGGATCATATGGGGATATTATTGGCAAATTAATGGAGTCAAAAGTTTTAAGATATGGGATATGGGCTCTGTCCTTTATTGTGTGTGCTTCCTTGAGAATTCTCTATAATTATTTCCGAAAATAAAGGGCATGGCGTTAATATTCTTAATTAGTGGGAAAAAAACTATAAAGAAAATGAAGTATACTAACATGGTATGTTTGTATTTATGGGTGATTTAAATATTCCTTTCAAATTAATTGAATCTGACTCGACAGTTAGAATTTGTTTTCTAATAATAAAGTATTTTTTTATATGTTGTCACAGAATTCTTCTGATTTTTGCAGTATGGTTTTGAAAATATTTTCTGTTTTCAATTTTGTTGTTTCAACATTAATCCTAGCCAGCTAAATATGACGACTATATATATATATATATATATATATATCCACATGGTAGTAGTCATGATGAGTTTTGAGTGACATGGTACAAATCATCCATGGCCCCCTAAGAAGACAGTCCATTGATTCTTTCCTCTTAGCTAGACCACCTCATGCTAACTCTATAAAGAAAAGTCACACCTCGTCAAGGAGACAAAATGACTCTTATTTATAACCCACTCAAGAATTAAGCCGCAAAAAAAAAAAAAAAAAAAAAAAAAAAACACTGAAATGCATATGTTATAACGAGTTGACGACTTGTTCTCGATACACACACATTTATATCATATATAACATTTACTTGTTTTGTATCTTACGAACACACACACACGCTATGTGTGTGTGTGCGCGTGTGTAGTGTGTGTGAGACTAGTATTTCTAAACTTAAAAGACATCAAATATACCATTGAGACCAGTACTAATAAGCTTGACAATATCTTAATGGTATACATATTTATATTTTGTAAATGATGGTGACAATATCTTAATGTTAATTTAGTACTTATAAGTGAATAATTTATTGGATTGGGAACAATATCGTAATGTTAACAATATCTTAATGTTAATTTAGTACTTATAAATGAATAATTTATTGGATTGGGAACATGCACCCTCATAGTTGTTGATGCTGCAACTGATCAAATATGGATATGGAACAATGTGATTTCCCTTTAAATTTTACTTTACCAAAAAAAAAATTTAGAGATTCTCCTTTTTGAGGGTCGAAAAGGCTCGTTCGATTCCATCTACTGATGACTAATTAGAAAACTACTTTTTTTTTTTCTTTTCCTGTTTAAATACCATTATCTATACTATTACGTAAAAGCACGAATCGTCACCCCTTTAGTGGTTGCCATCTAACGGCCACATCATCACCGCGTGGCTGTTTACGTGGCAGTTCAATCAATGTCACGGTGTTTTTGCTATACAACTAGTATCTTATGAGCACACCCATATGCAATTCCAGCTCGTGGCAAATGAAAATTTTGACAAGTAATGCATCAAAATGGAAAAGGCCCATTTGAAAAGGTATTAAACATGATCGATCAAAGGAGTTTACCAGTTCTGTGTAAGCATGATATGCAGGAAACATGGGCCGTGGATAAGCCAGGCTATGAATTGACAACGAATGCAAAGTTCAGCATGTGACGAAATTTGGCCAATCAGAGAATTATAGCACGTGAATAAGGGGAAAGCACCTAAACCACGTAAATGTAAAGACTATTACATCAATATGACATAAAAAATTAATACTAAATCAAATATGAGACAAAATTAAATGAAAATTAATTAAATTTTATGTCATGTTGATCAAAAGTAAAAAATTTATGTCATTTTGATCAATAGATAAAAAAAAAAAAGATAGTTATTTTAGTAAGTTTCTCTTTGAAAAAAGGGGGAAAAACAAGTACAAATTCAAAGAACTATTATTTTTAGAGCTTTCTATATGATAGGAATATCTTATCAGGGGAAATAAGTAAATATCAATTTTCAAAAATAATTGAAATGAATAGCAGGTTATTTTCTAAAATATTTATGTAAATACAATATTTACCACACAAATGATTCTTTTATGTCAAATTTTACTAGGTAAATGATCCATTAATGAGACGTAAATGAATCATTCACCTCGTAAATTTTACATTTACTTAATAAGTTGTTATTTATCACAAATATTTTAAAAACCTATTATTTACTTCAGTTATTTTTGTAAAATTGCTATTTATTACAATTTCCCAATCTGAGCTATACGGACGGAGCTACTTACAACCTCGCTCCGATCCCAAATTTTTTCTTCATTATTTTTTAAATTTAAATCTATCCCCTGTGAAAAAAAAAAATTTTTTTTGGACTCCGTTTTTACTCTTTCAGTAATGTATGTTTATTATAAATGTCTTTTCCAAACTCTATCATAAATTCTCAATTATTTTATTGTTTGTATGATCAATTTTATAACTTGGGCAGAAATGAAACTTAAATTATCCCACGTTTTGGGGTGCTAAAGATATCAAAATATTTTAAAGATATGATGTGAAATCACCAAGAAGTTGGTACGCTCACGAAAAGGGGCCCAAACTGTAGATTGTCCCACAAACGTGCCTGTATCTATATCAAAATCCGTTTAGTATAATATTCAAACCAAAAAAAACCAGACACAGATCGACTAGAATAGCACTGTTGAAATGTCGTTAGCCATATTTTTCGAAACAGATATCACATGTTGCTTGATCAGTACTATTAATGGGACCTTGCCACCAGATCTCTAGCATTTCTCCTCTCGTCCTTGGAAGTATATGGACCCGAGAGTGTTTTTAGTTTGGTGTGGCATGGAAAAAGTACCCGACAAAGTGATATTTATTACTGTAAGATTAAATCAGAATCGTATTATAAGATCAAACGTATGAGAAAAGATCACTATGATTACACAGCATTGACAATATGCAATTTTTTTTTCCTTATTGAGTGGGAAAGGTTGAGTTCAGGATCTTAGATCCCAATCCAGATTTGAAACCTATGTTTTTTTTATTAAATAAGATTCATAGGACCCAAAATCCGGGGGAAAAAAAAAATATTAGGTCTACTGTCATGAGAAAGGGGGTTGGTGAGTTTTGGACGAGAATTGTGAATTCTATCAAACTTTGATTGTTATTTCTTATATAATTTTAAGATGTCACCTGCGTCTTTTAAAAAAAATTAAAAAAAAAAAAAGCAATACTATCATGTATATAATCCTAAATTCTTCTTAGATTTGATATCGATCCTTCTTTTTTATTTAGGAACAAAGTCACAAACAACCAGATTGATTTGCAAGAATAAGGTGATTTCCAAGGCTTATAGCTCGAAAGCCACCTTATATTTACGTGTGGAGTTGACTAGAGTCGCTTTTAAAACTGTGAAAATAATCTCTCAAATAGATATGTTTTTTTTTTTTTTTTTTTGTACTCTCTTGATATTTATTTGAATTTTTAACCATTCATAATTATCTAATTGGAGGTCAAAAAAATAGAAACTATTATAATGGAAATGATGATCCAAAAATAGTGCTCTTTGAGGGGGCAATCCTTACCTTTTTTTTTTTTTTAAATTTTTAAATTTTTAAATCTGTTTTTGGTAGAGTTGAAACATTATTGGGTCCTTGGTGGGCTGGTTGAAGGCTTGTGGTTAGTTGACTGAAAAAGGCCTGTTTCATGACGGGAGTTCACTTCGGGTCATCTACAAGACTACTACTCTACTGCAAGTAGATAAACGACATGTCGTTTGAATTTGCAAATTTTTTGTTGTTTTAAGCAACATGTCGTTTCTTGTTTTAACCTTTTTCTGCCGTTTATCACAACGTAATACTAATCTTAAAATTACATGCCGTTTAGAATCAAAATTTTCTACTCTTTGTAAGTTTTAAGCAATATGTCGTTTAGAATCAACAAAATAATCAAAACCACATCACATGAAAAATGACAGTGATCTAAAAACGAGCTAACCTCAAAAAATGACATGACTGCAAAGGAACAATGCGATGGAAGATGGAAGTAAGATTTAGAACTGGCATCACTTAAAAGCAATAAACCAGAAACGACATCGTATGGGAAACGACAGTGTCCGGCAAAACGAGAAAAATGACATCGTTTAAAAACTACACGAATCATGAAAAAACATCGAACTTCTAAGAGGAAATAACTAAAAAACGACATTACATGGTAAACGAAATTATATGAAAATCGACAAAAACAAAGATAAAACGACAGTGACCATGGAAAACATACTACCTGAAAAAAGCGACGTTATAAGAAAAGGTAATTATTAAAATTGCGCAAAAAACGACATCAAACTGCCCCGGGAATTCATAAAAGAACGACATCAATGGAAGAGGATAATAATCATGAAACCAATATGACATTGCACATTATCAAAAATTATATTTTAAAAAAAATCACACCTGTAATGACTGCCAAGTGGAAAAAGCTGAAAAACTATATGAAATATGAAAAACGACATTGAAGAAAAACGATAGGCAAGAAAAAGACGATGATTTTGGAGCGAGAGTAATAAGGAAGACGAATCACATTAAAATTTTTTTTTTAATACGACAACGAGAATGTAAAACAATAATAACTTAAATCGACAACAATGTGACAAAACGACACGCCGTGGAAACTAACACTTTAATTTGGAAAAACGACACACGCAATAGAAGCACGCGTGTAAAAGTAAGGATAACATGGAAAAACCACATTAAAATGACTTTATAAACAACAATAATCGAGAATGCAACATTACAAGAGAAAAAAATACAAAGATTAAATTTAAAAAAAAAGTATATGACACGGAAATCTTCTTGTTTTTTTTTTTTAATGAAACATGGAAAGCAAACTTAAACGGAACGGGCACATAGAAAACAAAGTAATGAAAGAAAACGACATTGCATTGAAAACGTTCTTCACCGTGCCACCGGTGCTTGTGGACTGAGTTGTTTTCTTTGTTCATTTGAGACAAAAGATCTTTCAGTTTTGGTCTTAATTTAAATGTCAAAAAATAATAGTAAAACAGTAACTAAGGAAAAAAAAAAAGGGAAAGAATACACGAACAAATTAGGGTCGAAGTTACTACGAAACCAACATAAGGATCAATTAGCTTCAATAAACCTTTTTCTGACGTTCACCACGAAGAAAAACGACGTGTCGTTTGTTATTTCCAATTTTTGCCATCATGTAGTTTAGTTTTATTCTTTGTCATTCATCATGATTCATGATGGGAGGACAAAGACACCCAGTTCTCCTTCGAAATTTACTGTTCAAGTTTAAAATGACACGTGGTTTCTTGTTTAAGTTTATTGATAAAAACAAGGTAACACAACGAACGTGTTAAACGGAATAAAATTTATATTATTTTTTTAAAAAAATTTAAAATTTTTACGTTATTTAAATATAAATTTGCATTTCAACCAAACAAACGTTTACGAACAAACTCAATTCTAATAAAAAAAAAAAAAAATTTCAAAAACTCCAAACGCACACACTTAATGTCAGCAAATATCAGGTCCTTTGTTAGTAAGACTTTGTTGCCGTTTGTTTATGCAGTCCGAGATACTAGATGGACCCAAGCCTAACACCAACAACGCCAATCAATTCAAATCATCCAAATATAGTATTATCGATAAGTTCATTTAAAGTTTTTCTATTTTCAATCCAGATTCAATTATATGATGATAGCTGTGAATTCTTGTATTGGATTCTTTATTATTTTAACCATGACCTCAAAAAGTTAATGGTTGGAGTGGATTTTCAAATCCAATTCGGATTCATATTTAAAAGATTTAATTAGACATCTCTTTTCAATGATTACGTTAAAGAAAGGAAAAGTATTTGAATAACACAAATTAAAAAATCATTATATCAATATGATATAAAATAATAATATTATATTAATATAATATAAAATTAAATTAAATAAATTAAAATTTTTATTCAGTTAATTAAGATTGAAAATTTATATTATAATGGTCAATAAATAAAAAAAAGAGGTTTAGTTAAGTAATTTTCTCGGGATAACTCCTACATCAATTATTAGAATCCATATCAATAAAAGGATGGCCCATACGCTATTTATTAATAAAAAGAGGATGGCCCATCTGCTAATGATTTTATAAAATAAAGTACACCTACTGATCCAAAAATAAATATTAAAAAAAATTGCCCATAAAAAAAATCTTTAAAAATTTGCATGACACGTCAGATGGGTGTATATGCTGACGTGCTACTGTTGCTAACTCCATCCTCAAGCTCTATCCAGCTCCTGGGGGAGTATCCTTTGCGTGACCAACTCTCCTTTTAAGCAGCCCAACCCCCAAGCTCTGGCCATGGCGGACCATTCCCAGACACGTAAATCGTGATTTCCTCATCTTCTCTCTCTCTCTTGATCGTCGACTTCTTGCTCAACTAAGCTCGCCATTTCCGAACCAACTGAGGAGAAACCTCGATCATGATCGCTCGGAGGGTCTGGCAAAGGTGCACCGGCGCCGGCGCCGGCCTCTCCATCCGCCGCCGGCTGTCCCCTACCTGCGTATCGAGAAGTCCGGCTCCGTCTCCGGCGAAGGAGGTTGCGGAGGAGATGCGCCGTCCGTTCCTCTGGTTCTCTTCCGAGTTCGTTTCCAAGGAACCGCTTCGGCGTCGTTTCGCTTCTCCAATGACCTTCCCGAAGTGAGTCTCGATTCCTTTTCTGCTCTAGGGTTTAAGTTTTGGTTTATGAATTGTGTTTCAGTTTGATTCCGGTTGCTTTTGCCTTTGGTGCGAATTTTGTAGTTTCTTATAACTGGATTGATTCGTCATTCAATTGGATTGAAAAGGGGCAAAAATGAATCTTTTTGGTCCTAAAATTTATTTAATTAGATGCTTTTGAACAGCTGAATATCTCGTATTTAGTAATGAACCATTTTTTTAATCCTATGCTATTCAGTGAGACCCAAATATGATTCAATCATGTTGATACACACACGCGTACATACATACGTATATAAATTCATACAAACGTATATTTTTTATGGGACTTAAAGGAGACTTTTAGAAGAAGCGATTTGAGATTGTTTTGGCTTAGGTAATGGTATAAAAAAAAAAAGTTATGCAAATGTGCTTTTCAATTTTTGCAGCTCAGGATTCCAAATTTTGTGAAGAGATGTTGCTTTTCCACTCATGCTGTGGCTGAGTTTACAGAAGGTGAGGTGGTTGATGTACCACTGGCGCAGACTGGCGAGGGCATTGCCGAGTGTGAGCTCCTCAAATGGTTTGTGCAAGAGGTTTGTGATTATGATGGTTTTCCACTTACTATTTGTTCCAATTTTTTACTTCTTGATCCGTACAATGATTCAAAGTGGTTGAAATTTGTTGAAAATTGTGAATGGATGGTGTTCTCTTTGTTGGTTTGCTGTCTTTCCGTCCTACTAATGTAATATGTCGTGTCTAGCTACAATATTTGTGATGATATTAGTGTATAGATTCTCAGCTAGATAGACGTGTCTATTGACTATGAAGTAAGAATTTCTCGCTAAAAAATAGAAATAGAAAAAAAACAAAAAACGAAAAGTCTAATTATTGTCTTTCTTCTAGATATTTGGGTTTCTCCACAAAATTTGCATTTTTATGATATTTACTTTGCGGTTGGCTGGAAATTCCCTTGATCATTGTCTTGAATGGAAAAGATAGCTTCTATCTCCTTAGTAACTGCACACAACATATAATTGACATTATACAAATTCAATGAGAGAGACCTTTTTGATTAATTGTCCCGCTCAGCTGTAGAGGATCATTCTTAGTTTCTATTAATTGTCCATTACGATGGTGCATGTCTTTAGTAACATTTACGTTTGTAACAGTCTAGTGGTTCTTTAAGAAATTTGACAGGAATCGAGGGTAACATCCTCGTTTTTGCAGGGGAGAATGTTGAAGAATTTCAATCCCTTTGTGAAGTTCAGAGTGACAAAGCAACCATTGAAATAACAAGTCGTTACAAAGGAAGAGTCGGTCAAATTTTCTATGCTCCCGGCGACATTGTAAAGGTGAGTGTATAATCACATGCCCTGGAACATGGATTGAGATACTCTTATTTTGATCTATCTGTCTGATTTAATTTAGCTTTTCATCTTGTACATGTAATATGTTGTGTAAAGCCACTCTACTTCAGCTGTTTTTAGTTGATATAGACTCTTTTCATTTTTCCTCTGTTAAGCTCATATGAAGCATAAATGAAAAATGCAGGTTGGAGAAACACTTTTAAAAATGGTCGTAGAGGAATCTCAGGTTCAAACACAGACTGGCAAGGAATTTGAAAATATTAAGACAGTGGACTCTGAGCAGAACGAACATAATGTTAGTAAAGTCTCATCGACGCCTGCTGTTAGAGGCCTTTCAAAACAATATGGAATCAACATAGATGATGTTGTTGGAACTGGGAAAGATGGGAGAGTACTAAAAGATGATGTCCTCAAGTGTGCTGTTGAGAAGGCATCCTAGAGGATTCTTCCTCCTCCTCAAGGGCCGGTTCTTTGCATGCAATGGGTGTACATGAGAGTAACGTGCATGCTTCAGCTGGAGTTGAACTGAACTATGCAGATCAGACTGTTTCTCTGAGGTATTATTGTATGCAAATATGTGCTTTAATCGCCTTAATTTCTCTGATGTTTAGAACAGGAACACTATTTGTCTATTTACGGGGAATTTTTAAGCTATCGTAATTTCCTTACTTTCGGTTCTATCAGGGGATTCCAGCGTAAAATGGTTCAATCTATGAGCATGGCTGCGAAAGTTCCACATTTTCATTACGTTGAAGACATAAACTGTGATGCACTTGTGAAGCTTAAAACGGCTTTCCAACATAATAATTTCGATCCAAATGTGAAGCACACCTTCCTTCCAGTTTTGATAAAGTCACTTTCAGTGGCCCTGAGTAAATTTCCTCCATAAATAGTTGCTTCAATGAGGACTCACTTGAGGTCATTCTTAAAGGTAAGTCGAGTCAATTCTACGCAAGCCATGAAACCAATTGTGATTCCCACTCTATGTTTATCCGCTTAAACCTGAATCCTTTTATTTTATTTTATTTTTATTTTTGACTTGAACCATTTTCATATTACAGGTTCCCACAATGTAGGAATTGCCATGGCAACGCCGTACGGTCTTGTCGTGCCAAACATAAAGAACGTCCAGTCTCTTTCAATCATGGAGGTTAGTCCTCTGCAACATTTCACACAACACCGAAAATTATGCCTATGATTTAGACAAGTATTCCTTTTCTGTGTTTTTAGATAACGAAGGAACTTTCGAGGTTGCAACAGCTGGCGTCAGAAAACAAGCTTAGTCCTGGGGATATATCCGGCGGAACAATAACATTAAGCAACATCGGGGCAATCGGAGGAAAGTTTGGTTCCCCTCTTCTCAACTTGCCCGAGGTCTCCATCATTGCCATTGGAAGAATCCGGAAAGTTCCTCAATTTGCAGACGATGGAAATGTGTACCCTGCATCGACAATGACGGTGAGAACTATTTTCTTTTCTTTGTGGAAATTGAAATGTGTGTTCTTTTTTCTTTTTCTTTTTCTTTTTTTTTTTTTAAATATTTTTGTTTTCGATTTCCTTTTTTTTTTTTTTTAATCAGGTGAATATAGGTGCAGATCATAGAGTATTGGACGGGGCAACAGTGGCAACATTTTGCTGCGAGTGGAAAAAGTTAATTGAGAATCCGGAACTGCTTACGTTGCACTTAAGATGATTCTGATCTCTAACTGATTACTTGTAAAAAACCTTCTTGATGTCTTATATCTAAATGGAAAAAAGAAGTTAATTGAAATGAAAATCGTTGTCGTCCAACAAATCTATTCCCAATAAATACTTCTAGTCTATAGCTAAAAAACGACATGTCGATTTTGAGTAACTCCAGTTGTTATTCTGGCTGCGACATGTCGTTTTGTTCTGTAAGATTTTGTGTAGTGTAGTTTTTTTGTTTTTTGTTTTTGTTTTTTTTTTCACTGTAAGTTTGCTACCCGTTTAATGGCAAAACGTCATCTAATTCTTTACTTTTGGGTAATAAAGTCAATTCATAGAAAATGTATTGCATACAAAACGACATGTCGTTTCTATGTTCCTTCTGTGGTTATTTTGGCTGCGACATGTCGTTTGTACTGTAAGTTTGCTGCCTGTTCAATTGCAAAACGTTATCTGATTCTTTTATTTATTATTATTTAAACTAAAAATGACGCACCAGGGTCTAAACATGACACTGTTTTCTACAATTGCTTATCTTAATACTGCAAACGACCATTTAAAAAAGATAAGGCCGAAAATCTTACGGATAATGGTACTACGACTGTGTAATTTGTTGTCGTTTGGATGAGGTAAAACAGGAAAGCACCCAAAAATCTACTGCGTTTAATCTAATATCGCTTTCTTCTCTTATTACGTGCGTTGCACAATAGTGTAGATTTTATAATTATTATATGTTGTAAATAACTCTCAAATGTCTTTAATTTAGTATATATTTACTGATCTAAAGTTAGAAAGAGTTGGTTTAATTAACTATTTTTGTATTTCTTAAAAATTTTTCTAATCTAATAGTTTTGGGGGAAAGAAAAAAAGAAGGCCATTTACGTTATATTAGATAAAGTAAGATAAATAAAATGATAACTTGATTAATAATGATAGTACAATATATCAAGGTTTACATAGTGATAATATAGTACAATGTAATGTTTACATAAGTAGAAATTTATATATTCAAAGTGTTTGTTTTCTTAACCTAAGGTCCATTCCATCATCAAAACTCATGGTCATCTTCTTCATTTTTATTGGGATATTCATAGGTAAGTTTGTTTTCTCATGGTCATAAAAACTCATGCATATTTAGTTATATGAATCTAATGGTTCATTTTCCTTCAAAACTCATGGTCATCTTATAATATCACCTGGAAGAGCAAATGAAGAACCATATTTAGTAGGATATATAGAGAGAGAAATTAGTGTGTACCGATTACTTGCAGAGGGATTGCGTGTAAAATTCTAGTTTTCTTACAAATGTTAGATATTCAGAAGCCTAAATTTGATTCTCCCACAGATGTTTTGAATGTTTAAAACTAAACAACACGTGAACACACTTATAATTGTTGTTAATATTTTTAGAGTTTTCTTGAACAGTTGCAATCAAAAGTTGTGTAGATTATGAATGATTATAACTTGTCATATAAAAGAGATTAATTTTAATGAGAAATTACAATAATAATAATAATTCACGATTCATTATCATAGAGCAAAATGTTGCAACCATTTGGACTTTTTTTTTCTTTAAAAAAAAATCTGAAATTCACCTTTGAAAGAATGAAAAAAAAAAAAAAAAAAAGATAATTATCAAACGGTGTTTAGACAAGCCTTTAAAAGGCCCATTATATGACGGTAATGCAAGAAGACAATTCTCATAAGGAGGGAGTATAAAAAAAACAACAGCATCTAGATGACGTTTGGATAACCCACTAACCCACACTAACTTTTTGAAATAGCACAAAGAGGTTTTGCAACTGCCGTTTGAGGTCAATTAAACAGGAACTTAAAAACGACAATATTTAGATGTCGTTTTGGACGACCCAGTAACCTACATCAAATCTTTTAGTATGGTTAGGAATTTAGACCTTCCAATTCGTGTTCACGGGCCGTATTCGGACCAGCACGATTACGGCACGATACGATTAGCATAAACACGAACACAACACGATTAATAAACAGACCAGGAATCTAAATACAAATACGAACCGTTTAATAAACGGGGTAGTACGACACAACACGCGAACATAATTATTAAACGGGCCACGACGGGTTGGTACGAAAATAAATACGTTTATGATCCATTTAATACGAAAAACCCGTTTATAGCCCATTTAACATGAAACGGGTTCCTGACCCATTTAACACAAAAATTATGGATAAAAAATCACTAGAATTATGGATATAAAACTAACAATGTACTTGAAGTTCATGGTCAATAAAAATTTGGAAAGTTGAATTTCAAATTTGAAAAATGTAGTTTCAAAATGATGAGTAAGTTTTACTATTTTACATTCTAATAAATTTATGTCTTTGTTAACTATAAGATTACCCTAATACCCTAATCCAATTTTATATACATAATTAGGTTTACTATTTTATATTATTAGCTAGTTAACTATAACCATAATTCGTTTACTATTTTATATTATTAATTAGTTAATTATAAGATTATTATTTTATATTAGAAGCAACCTCTCTATAACTTCTGATTTATGTTATCTCAGTAGTAAAAATTCTTCAATAATTGCTTTCTGATCTTGTATCAAACACATAAATAGGCCTATACTTGTTATAAAAGAGCTTTAGAATAGTTTGAAAATTCTAACATAAACGTGTTAATCGTGTTAGCCCATTTCCGGCCTATTTATTTTCATGTTAAACTTGTCGACCCAATTTCAACCTAGTTATTAAACGTGCGGTCCAAACCCATTTATTACGTGTCGTTCTCGTGTCGCGTCCAAAATTGCCGGCCCTAGTTAGGATGTAGGTATATGCCGAAAACGCTTTTTGTATATGTAAATCAGTCACAATGAAGCAATTAAATTTGTAAAATATCAAATATATAACAATAGTAAACTAAACTATTAAATAAAATCACTATTAAAATTTAAAAAAATTCTCAAAATAATTGAAATAATTATTTGATTATTTTAAATTGTTTTATTTCATATTTAAGTTGAATTTAAAATAACATTTAAGACAAGTTAAACAAATTAACATTCGAAATTGATTGTAAAGGATAATCATGAGGTATTTAAAATTCAATAACTGTGAGGGTATTTCATGAATGATTCTATAAACAAAGAGGGTGTTTTTGACATTTGAATGTAACAAGAGAAGCCTAAATGTTGTTTAAGCCAACACATGAAATGTTTTGGATATTCTTTTTTCAGAGTGCATTACTGATTTGCAAAGGCTGGTAATACATAAACGAAAGCTATGGACGCCACATCAGCAAAAACAGTTGAAATATGAAAAATTATTTGTCAATTTTCAACTTTCTAACCGCTTTCAACAATAACCGCCTACCCTCAATATTCAGTCAGAAACCGCCAAGTGAAGTGCTTGGTTCGTCAGCCATAATCGCCGGCGAAGATGCGATCGCCGATAATAAAAATGTTTTTTTTTTTTTTGGAAAAGAAACCATGAACGTTAATGTTCCAAACTGTAATAACAATTATTCAAAAAAAAAAAAAAAAAAAAAACGGTTATAAAAAGTGCAGTACAAAAAGAATCGAGAAAAGAAAAGTCGATTACTTGTATACTCCAACCGTCACCAACCGCTGAAAAAAATAATCTTAATACTTTTCCTGGAAAAAAAAAAAAATCAACTTCTCCTCATACCTCATCTCTCCCTATTTCAATTTACTTCCATTTTTTGTCACTGCAAATGGCCTCAAAATCCTAATCATCCCACTCTTGGCCTTGTCGTTGTCGTTTGGCTTCAAACTTTCTACTTCAGGTACTACTTCACAAAACTCTCCTCCATTGTCGTTTTCCATTTTTTCTATTTTTCTTTCACTCACAAAGTTTATCATCATCATCATCATGATATCAATTACGATCTGTTGGCAAAAGAAGAACCGAAGCCCGAGTTTGCATTCAGTTGGTTGGACGACAAAGACACATTTAAAGCCGGCGAAATAGCCACCATAAAGATCAAAGTACTTAACAACTTCGACAAGCTTCACAATAACTCTTTTAATCCCACTCTCTCTGTTAATGGAAAGACCGGGAATAGCTCTTATGTTTCCGGGGTTCTCATTGATTTCGGAGCGAATTCCGATGATTGGAAGATCTTCTTCACCACCATTACAGCCGGGTTGTTCAACGTGATGATCAATGAGGATAGTCACCAAGTGTTTGATTCTTCACTTCATTTCCAAGTTGAACCAGGTTTGAAAGAATATGTTCATCTCCTCGATACATATTTCGAGCTGTAGAATAACTGAATAAGGGTGCGCAAATTATCCAATGCAATTTGCTAGCATGCTGATTCAATCAATTCTATTACATGGTTTATTCTCGGATTTAAAATCTAACCAGATTGAATCTGTTTCGGAGCTTTTATGGGAACTCCGATCTTAAAATATAATTTTCAAATGATACGAGATTTTCAAGTATGGATCTTCACCTTGTTGTCATTTCATTGAAGGGAGAATCTATCCATCCGTCTGCGTTGCTTCATGGATGGGTTACATGAACGAGTTTGAAGCCGGGACAAGAGCTAGACTTGGGATTCTTCCGAAAGATGCCTTTGGGAATAACGTCACTTCAACTAGTGAAACCTGAAATTTCATAACTTCACTCTCACTGCATTGTATCCGAATAACGGCTCCATTGCAAGTTTGCTGAATATCACTCAAATTGGTTGGAACGGACTTGGTTATATTAGCATTGATTTCGTTGCCGTCAAAGCTGGAAACTTCTTCTTGCTTGTGCAGGGTCGAAACCAGACCTTGACCGGCAATCCACTTGCTTTTAGGGTGAATCCAGGTGATGTATTTTATCTTGCTGAAAAATATTAGTACGATTTATCTTTATTGATGAACATAAGCACATCTTTTCAAGCAATCACAAATTCATATATCATTTCCGAGATATACAAACTATAACACTGGAATCTATTGAGTCTTACAGGCAAAATTTTAAACTGGTTAAAAGAATGATAATCAGTATTTATTTTCCGCATGTATCCATGTCGATCAAGTGACTGTTTTGGAGAGTCATTCTTCTTGACTTTCTGCAACCCTTTTCTTGGTTGTGTATGCTTACACTGCTAGGATGGTTATTTTGTCATTTTCTCTGATTGTCTATTGGGAATTTTATGGTAATTTAATCTTGTCTACTATGAACCAGGGCCTCTGGAAGTTTCGAATTGTGTGGCGAAATGGAACTACGAGCCAAATGCGTGGCAATTGTTTTCCAAGTTGGAACTGTTCATACACCAGCAAGATCAGTATGGAAATCTAGTTCCGGGACTGTATGAGTTCGATGCTGAAGTTGTCGAAAAAGAGACAAACTTGACCATACCTGTGCCAGATTTGTACTTCGAGAAGTGGTGCCTGGAATTCAACTGTTTTCATTTAGCAATCTTGAACCAGGAAACTTCTTGCTCAAGATATCTGATAGCAAACACAACAAAACAATCTCCAACATGCCATATGCTTATACTGTCTTCATAGGTCCGTGTCTCGTCTCTACTGATGGCGCTCCGTTCCACACTCACAAGGAACGAGTCCCACATGTGAATTGGGAAGGGGGGGAGGGGGTGGGGGGAGCACCACCGATGCGCTTTGTTTTCTTTTCGTTCTTTTTCCCCTTTTGAACATTTGAAGCTCGTCTCTTTGGTTAATATATTTGTTGCTTTTAATACTTGAACATGAATAGGTTATTGCAATGGATCAAACAGTGTTATCAATGGATCTGGTTTGAACAACTCCATTGCCGGGGCTATGTCAGATTTCTCGGTTTATTTGAGAGACAGTTTTCAATTTTCTTCTCCAGTAGAACTGGAAGGCTTCAAGTACAAATCGTGCGCGAAACCGATTCCCATAACATACTTCCAAGAATAACGCCGATGCATATTATCAACGGTAACATTCAACCTAGCAAGAATTTTGTTGTCTCCCTTTCGATGAATGAAAAAATATATATACATATATACACGCATCACTAAAAAAAAATTCATATCTGTCATCTTTGAATAGATAGTACGTTTTCTGGGAGAGTGAGATTTGAAGCAAATGGAGAAACAGAACTCGCTCCTTCACCGACTGTGGACCTAAGTAATCATGTAAGAAATGCATTCCGTATGTGTTTTTTTTTTTTTTTTTTTTGGGGTGTACTATTTACCTTTAAACTTTAGGCTCCAGATGAATATAATGCACCGTCTTTTGATCCAGTCTGTTGAGAACTCAAGTGTTCTAGCCACTGATTTTAATGTCGTTTACACTCCTGACAAGAGTGGGATTTACGGGCTTCATGTGTATTGCGGAAACATTCTACTTAATGATGGCCATTCATTTACCAAAGAAGTAAAGCCAGGTATAATTAAGTCTTCTCTAGTCTATCTCTTTTCAGTTTCACTCTCATCTTTTTCCTTTTCATGCATTTCTAAAGTTCTGTCACAAATTTCAGTCATGGTTCACCAATCTCTTATGGCAGGTGAGGTTAACATATCCCTTTCCGGGGTTGTCAAATTTGCTCCCAAGGTCCCGAAGCAGGTTAAGAATGAAGTAGTAGTGCAGCTAATGGATTCTTTCAATAACCCTGTCATGTCACAAGAAACCAGCCTGAAACTAGAGGTTACTTCAATGAAGAACACTTCGGGTTTTTCAAATTGGAAGTTTGTGGATAACAATGACGGATCATACACGTCTCATTATGTCGCCGAAGATATTGGGACCTATCAAATTTGTGCTTCCTTTGATGACAAACATTTGTCTCCTTGTCCCTTTGCGGTCAATGTCTACAGTAGTAAGTTACCCTTGTCTGAATCACACCTGAATATTGTCTGAAATTCATTCTTGACTCAATGTGTAGCTTTCGTTTTATAATTATTATCATCCTTGTGGTTTTGAGTAGTGATAGGGATCCCAGTTGCCATATTAATCTTTTGATACCAACTCACGTGGTTGGTGAGTTGTCGTCTATGCAACTTTTTAATTTTGATTGACATGATGATTTTTTAGATCTTTACGAATAAAAAAATGACAACTTACATGTCACGTGAGTTGCACTAGCATTATTCTTATGGTTTCATTCGTCATTTCCAGGTGAATACTTTCCAAGAGCCTTCGATGATAAAGTATCCGTTTGGGAGGATGAATCGATTGGTTTTGATGCTTTGGCAAATGACTTCTTTGCTGGTGACAATGCAAGTATCCGTGAATTCTCACAAGTAAGATTCGATCATTTTGTTCTAACATGAACAACTTTTAACGTTTTTTTTTTTTTTTTTTTTTTTTTTTTTTTTTTTTAACTATAAGATTTGGAATAATTCAGTAGGTCATTTTAGAGTGGCAGAGGTATTAGAAGTCCATAATTCAAAGAACTTCTAACTTCAACTTTCTATAAAATAATTATTAAAAATTTACCATTAACTGGATCAAATTGTTATAAAATTATTCTTCTTATTTCTTGCCAGCCAAGTCAGGGTTCTCTTCTCCAATATGGAAGGCTGCTCCGATACACGCCTCATAAGGATTACTATGGAAACGACTCTTTTACATACAGTATATCAGATATAAATGGTAACATTGCTAGTGCTAATGTTAACATATCTGTTCTCACAATCCCACCTCAGTTTATTTCCTTCCCAAGTCAACTGCAAGCAACAGAAGATGAGATTAGTCCCAGATTTGGGTAAGCTCCTATTCATCTCCAAGACTTTCATAACCTGCTCTAACTTGTATGCTTTCTTGGTGTTTATAACAGTAGTTCTTTTTTTTTGGTAGCGGTTTCTCTGGTTTTGAGTTAAGATATTCGGATGTGAGCGAGAACATATCTGTCAATGTTAGTGCCCAGTTCGGGAGAATAACCCTCTCGCCAATGCTAATGCAATTTTGGCCGATAAGGAGCAAATTTTCTGCGTATAATGGGGATGGAGAAATGAAGAGCTTGGTCTTGCAAGGCACCGTGGAAGCAGTCGATTTTGCACTCAAGTCAATCCAGTATTTTGGGTACTATTTACTAAGAGAATTACTTTTTATCCCCATTTATGATTCATCACTACATGTGTGGCAACATGATAGAAGAGTAACACAGGCAAAAAAATGAATGACAATTGAGTCCCATACCGATACTGTTATGTGACAGTTCTAATATGTTGTCACATATATGGTGATTGCATCACCGTCAGTCTTATAATCAATTCTTATTCTTTTCTTTCTTGATACAAGTCTTACCATAATAGTTTCCAAAGCTAATTCAGTGTTCACTTTCAACAAGTAACAGAATTTTTTCTTTCTTTTACAAAAATCAACAGTTTCATGCATCAGTATTTCCGGTTTTCTTTGTTGAACCAGAAACGAGAACTTCTATGGTGGCGATACAATACGACTTTCTACAAAGAACAATAATGGAGTCAATAACTTGGATGTTCCCCTTTTTGTGGATCCTATTAACGATCCACCGTTTATTCATGTTCCCGAATTCATCATTTTGAAGAGTAATGAAGATGAATCTCTGATATATGACCCGGAAAGAGACAAGTTCGAGTTCTCCATTGGAGATCCAGATCTTCATGGCTTCCCCGGTATGCTTTTCTTGTTGTCACTTGGTACAGAAGTAACTTCATCCTTTGCTGAAACTAAAAAAATCCCATATCTTGAAAGAAAATGTTGGTTCTAACTTTTGGCTGTTTTCAGGCGACGACTCTCTTTTCATGGTTATATTTTCTGTGGGAGTTGACAATGGATTTTTGGCAACGAGTCTCCCAGCTGAGCTCATCAACACAACCGAAATTAGAACCATGAATAGCTATCAGTGGCAACCTCTTCAGACATATGTTACCATCTCTCATCATTTTACAGTCAAAGCCAATGGAATCCGATTCCGGGGAACAATTAACGACTGCAATAGTGTGATGAAGCAGCTGTTTTATTATGTAAGCTCTTTCGCTTCGAATTTTATGATAACATTAAGTTTAGACAAACAATTTTTAGCGCCGTGGTCGATAGAATATAAGATACTCGTCTTGATTTAACCATTTAAAGCATATTGACCTCCAACTAAAACCTTCACTAGTTAGACAGCCAAGAAATAAAGAGACAGTTTTTATTATTATTATTATTTTTATTTTTTGGTCACATTTAGCAATGCAAGTCCTTTGGAGTAGTTCAAATTTTTGTTTTTTCGTGTTTTGAATACAGGGTGGAGATTATGGCACTGTCTTAACAGTGACAGTTAATGACATGGGAAACTATGGTTGTTACCCAGATTGTGTGGAATCCGAGTCAGTCCCTTTATACACGGAGGCTTCTATTAATCTAATCAGAAGAAGGCCAATGAGTGCATTTGTATCCCATGGTGAGTTTTGTTGAACATCATCTTTTCCAAAGATTTGCTTAGCTCGACATTTACCTTAGCTCAGCAGAGCCAGCCTTCTATTTCAGTGGGAACACCTATTAAATTTTCTTTTTCTTTGCTCATGAATATGAAAACAAATTCACACATTTTAATTTTTAATTTGATTATGACTCGAACTCTTTTTTTTTTTTTTTTTTTTTTTTAAATTGGATTGGAAACCAGCATTGGGATCAGCAATTGTGATTGAATCAATCATGGTGCTTGGTCTGGGAGTCGTGCTTTTATCTTTTACATGCAAATGTGCACTTGTTCTGGTCCATGAAAGAAGAAATAATGCTGCTGTTGTCACTAGGACACCAGAGGTAGCTCCTTCCTAGGCTTCTCAGAAAGCAAAATGTAAGCAGTCTTTTCTGTTTAACGACAACCAATTAATGTCGTTTTGGTTTTGGTGGCCTTTTTGCCAAAACTTTATTTATTTATTTTTTGGCATGTATGTATCTTTTGTTTATTTATTTATTTCATTACATTCATTTTGCAGTAACAAAGCCGGAACCTTGGCCTCAGAAAAATATAGTACTTGCACTAATGGTGTGGTACTTATACACGCTCTCACTTGGTAACCAAGTTTAGATATAGAGAGAGAGAGAGAGATGTACTTATATAGTTTGTATATATTATTTATTTGTCTGTTTATTTAATTTACTCTTTTGAAGTGGTGAAAAGCTATAAATTGTAATGACTCTTTGAAGTCTGATTTTTCCATTTCATGTCTATTATTTAAAGCAGAGTAGCTCTATAAGCCCACCCACCAGACATTAGCTACACTTTGCAATTAAAAAGAGAGAGAGAGAGAGAGATATATACACACTTTCAAAATAACACATTTTTTGTGACATCAATACAATTTTTTTTTTTTTACATTTTTTTTTGGGATTGAGAACTGTTCATAAAGGGAAAAAAAAAACTTTTTAATACGTATAAAAGAAATTTTCATTTTTGATTAAATTCGTTAAATATAATCACCCTTTTCTTTTTTTTTTTTTTATGAGTTGCACTGGTATTATTATTTATTTTCTACATTTCTTTTTTCCAAGTAAAAAAGATTCAAAATTGGTGAAAAAATTAAAAATAAAAGAAGGTCGCACAACAAAATGTCAAAGCAAGCACATTATAAAATCTGCATCAAAAGAAAGAACGAAAGAAAGTGCCGTTGATCCAACAGAATCGTGTAAAGTTTGTTGTCTTTTGGAAATGACGGCGGCGGCGGCGTGTCTGAAGCTTCTTCAAGTAGGCACCAAGATCGTCGGCGTCGGTAGAAACTACGCCGCTCACGCCAAAGAACTCGGCAACGCCGTTCCTAAGGTTCCCACTTTACTTTCGCTGCTCGTTTGCTTCTCGAAAAAACCACCGGAAAATGAATTAGAAAATAATTCTCATTTTTTTTAATTTATTTTTTTGGGGAGTGAAATCAATTGCGTTATGTGTAGGAGCCGGTGTTGTTCCTGAAACCGACGTCGTCTTACCTGGAAGCGGGAGGCACAATCGAGATTCCGCATCCCCTGGAGTCGCTTCACCATGAGGTTGAGCTCGCCGTCGTGATCGGCAGCAAAGCTCGCGACGTTCCCGAGGCCTCCGCCATGGATTATGTGGGAGGTCTGATTCTTTTCCATCTTTTGATTTCCTTAATTATTTTCTTAATTAGATTTTCCGTTTTTGTTTTTTCCTCTTGATTGATGACTTTGGGGGAGGGGGAAAAAAGTTCAATCTGTGAAATGCCAGAATGATTTTGTTTAGAGTATGATTTTTTTCGATTAATACTTTGCCTAATTTATAAAAATCTCCTATACTGTACTATATACTCTACTAAAGTGTAATATAATCTCTCTCTCATTTTTTTTTTTATTTTTTATTTTTTTGAGATCTTGAAGCATCATCTTAGTAGTTATCTGCACTTTTTGATTTATGTTGTTTTGATGTTTGAGGTTCCTTAGAAGTTTTTCTTTTGATGAATTTTTTGGCTTTTTCTTGCTATTTGATTTTTGGGATCTTAAAGAATCATCTAAGTTAGTCGTAGAAAACACAAGCTTCTATTTTTGAATTAAATAATGGTGAATTTAGTTCTTTTCTACGTTGGTTGGGATTGTGTTATGCTTTGTTAAAGACGAAGGCAAGACTTTTTGGTTTCTTTGTGGGGGAGATCTGAATGGTCTAGTTGGTGTTTTCTAGGTTATGCTCTTGCACTGGATATGACCGCCCGGGAAATTCAAGCTTCGGCGAAGGTAAAGCTTTTATTTCTTTCTCTTCAGTTTACAGCAAGGGCCAATTTGGGAGAGCTTTCACTTCTGCTTTAACACAGGAGGAGAAGAGAAGTAAAAATTCTAGCTTCTAAATTACCCTTTGGCTTCCTGGACCAAAATCTGCTTTTAAGGTGTTTGGATGAAATCCTGGGATAGCTTTTGAATGTTGTCTTTGGGTTTCGGAAGCCAAAATTTGGCCTCTAAACCCTATATGCCAAGAAGGCCCCAAGTAGAAAACATCACTGCTTACATATTTATCGATCAAGGACATAAAGTTTTAAGCCACAATCAGTTGTTTCAGCCTTTACAAGCTAGAAAATTTAAGAGGGAGTATTCAAATTGTGGTATTGATTAGGCAGGCAAAGATGAGGGATAAGATAACTATTCCAACTTTCATAGGCGTAATCATATGGAGAAAAGTGAAAAACAGCTTTGATGTTGAAGGGAAAACATTGCACCAAGGACATTTATGACTTCAAAATTTTGGTGTCTAAACTATGAATGGACTTATTTAGGTTGTTTTTGGAAATATTACTAAGTTAAAGCTATAAACGTTATCTAAAATAATTCCTTTTGTCAGTCTGCAGGTCTTCCATGGACAATAGCTAAAGGGCAGGATACCTTCACACCAATCAGTTCTGTTGTAAGGATATTACATCTTTTATTTTGATGTTTTTGCTTTGCTATTGGTGCTTTTTCCTACTATCTTTCTATGAACATGGATTAGGTCCTGTCGGAATTTTTAGTTGAAAATTATCAAAATTTTAACAGGAGGATCGGATACACAAGTATTTAACTTCAGAACAATTGCACACTTGTCAGTGTGGTGTTGAGATTTTCCTTAAAAAGCTTTTATTTATGCATAGAACAACATTTAATAATGAGCTATTGTACTTGATTCGTTTTTCGCTAATGATGTCTGATACCCACCCTCTTGATGCTTCTTGTTACTATACGATTAGAATGCAATTTTCATTCCTAAAATAAAAGGATGCGTACTAGATGTTTTTCACCGTGCCTTTTTTCCCCCTATAACCTTGTTTTAAGAAGAGTTTCCTTGATTCTACTCGATAAGTATTTCGTTCTTCAACCTACATTTATTTGTATTAATACCTCCTCTGCTCTGACTGTTCGATATTAATTATGCAGCTGCCCAAGGAATCAATACCAGACCCCGACAACTTGGAACTATGGTTGAAGGTTCATAATTCAGCTCTTCTTCATTCGATTGTTTTTCCAAGTAGCCTAGTCTTAACATAAATGAAGTCCAAATTGATTGACCACAGGTAGATGGCGATATAAGGCAGAAAGGCTCTACCAAGGATATGATATTTAGGATTCCATTTCTCATTAGCTACATAAGTTCTTTCATGACACTTTTTGAAGGGGATGTCATACTCACAGGTATATTGTAGTCATCAAGTACTCCTGAACTTTCTTTTCTTCGTCTTTTTTTTGGGGCGGAAATACCTGTTTTTGTTGATTGACCGACTGAACCCCGAGTGGATAAACGACATTATTTAAAGCCTATTCCTTGCAGAAATTTATATACGAGTGATGGTTGCAGCTAATCTTGATCCTTGATTCTGTACAAGCAGGCACTCCCGAAGGTGTTGGCCCTGTAAAAGCAGGTCAAAAGATCACTGCTGGCATAACAAACCTCTTGGACGTTGACTTCAATGTTGGGATAAGGCAGAGGAAGTAGTGAGTTTACCGTAATCTGCCATTTCGTTTCTTCTTTTTGTTGGTAATATAATTGATTTATGGTGAAAAGGATATTCAGAGAACACTGTTGTGCAAGTCATGTTGCCTCGGCAAATAAATTGTACCCTAATGGATTTAACTTGCAAAAGACTGGTTGAGACCAGCATGATAAAAGGCCTTTTTTTTTTCGCGTGCAAATGCAACTTTAGCTTTTTGTCATTTGCAAGTTCGATTCCGAACTTTCAATTGTGACATTTAGGACTTTAAATTTGGAAACTTTGACAATTATTGTTCAATCAAAGACAGAATTAACAACAACTAGGATTCTCAGTGCGAATAATAAGAAGTTGGGATTCAACTTGGTGGAGTACTCCTCTAGTAATTCACGGTCATTAGAGATGTTAAACGTGCTGGTCTAGCCCGCCTGGCTCGTTTATTTTAAACTCATTAATATTTTGTACCGTGTTCATGTCATCTCATTTAATAAACGTGTTATGTCGTGCCATGTCTATTTTTAAACTTATAACGTAAATCCTGATCCACGACCTATTTATAAACGTGTTGTGCTTTTAATATGCTCGTGTCTTAATTGTGTCTAATGTCAAAAATTTTAAATAAAAAAAGAAAATAAATTTTGAATAAAATAGAAAATATCGATTTCTAACAAAAACAAAATTTGCATTTAATTCGTCAGTTAAAAATGAAAGTTTTAAGTTAGAGTTAATTGATATTTCAAAAATTAGTTATAAATTTTATTGACTTTCAAACAAAAACTGAAATAAAAAAAATACAGTTTAATTGGAGTTAAACTTAAATTTCAAACAAAGTCAAAATATATTATAGAAAATAAACTATAATATTGAAAACTTTATCAAGTGAAAACTCAAAGAAGATGAAATCTTCAAAAGAAAATTAAAAAAAAAAAAAAAATACGTGAGTTCATATAAAAATTTTTAAAAATATCACATAAATAGAGTACCATTGTTGTGCTATCTTCTAGCTCCTTATTGTGCTCATGTTGTGCCTTAACATGCTCATGCTGTGCTCTTGATGTGCTTTGTGTCGAAAAATTATGTCAAGCATGACCCATTTAATTAAACGTGCCTGATAAGGCTTATCTATAACTCATATCGTGTGATGCTATACCTACTTTTTAACATGCCGTGCCCGTACCGACCCCTAAGCCCGGGCCATTTTGAACCTCTCTAGTGGCCCTTATTGATTCAACTAATGGTGCGCCACATACGATGTGTCACTATAGTCCACATTTTCATTTGATAGGAACAGCCATGAATGAACCGAAAAAAGGCAACAGTCGCGGAAACAACTTATTAAAAGACCAGTAGCAACATATGGATCTACATTACCAAAGCTATGCAAAAGCCACGAGAAGACTAAGGGAATGCCTGTAGACTATAGCCATATACAATATAACCTCATATGATATAAAAGCTAATCAGAACTTGCTGAAGAAGTCATAAATGTGTTTGCTTATCTCTTCTGGCCTTTCCTGGTTGATAAAGTGACCAACGCCTTCCATTATCACTACCTCCTCCAGAAAAGGCACGTCTCTCTTGAACCCGCCATTGTGTACGTAATCCTTGGCTCCGAAACTATTGTACGTTAGGTCCAAATCGCCCACAATAAACTTCACCGGAACCTTGATCTGTGTCCCCGTCCATGGCGCCACGAGTTCCCAGTTTCTGTATCACAGGAAAAGGAAAAGGAAAAGGCAATCCAAGATGATCGCTACAATCAGCTGGTGAAAATATAAAAAGAAAACTTGTTTTAGAGAACCATAAAACTCCATTATAACATTACAGGTTAGTTTTGGAATCATCACAACTAATTTTCAGAGGCCCTCCACATTTAGTAGATGTTCGTGAAACGTAACACGATAATCTATTTCCATATCATGAAGACTTATAACTTGTTTGAATCACTATTTTCAGTCTGTTTTTGTGCACTATTTAAAAAGTTTTGCATAATATTCTTTTCATAAAAATTTAGCTTTACTGATCAAATTCACTTTTGAAACCTAGGATCTATATGAGGTTTAAACAACAAAAGAACCAACTGCTATTCTAGTTTGTACTAGTACTTATAAATGTCCTATTCAAAAAATAATAATAATAATATATACACACACACACACACACATTTAAATGTCACAGCAGACAAGGTAAATCGACAATTTCAACAATAATTTTTCTTCCATGCATTCCAAATACAGTTTTCCCATACAAATAACAGGAAGACAAAAAAAGAAGATATTCACATGAAATATTTATAATGTTATTTGTATTATTTAATTTACACGTCTTTTTTATAAGCAAAAATTTATCAAAAAGAAATCCCTAAAAATGGAAAATTAAGCTAAATAATCTTTTTTAATTATCTAATCTAATAGATGACTCAATCTTATTTTGTTTAGGAAAATGATTGTTTGACATTTTTTAGATTTGATCAATTAGTGATTGATTAATGATCAATTAATGATTGACTATGAAATTTAATAATTTACATTATGATAAGTCAATTATTGACCGTAAATACCATTATGTGATTAATTACTGATTGAATATTTAAAAAAATTGATTAATCATTTTTAAAAAAGAGTCTTTTAATTAATTTTTAAAAACTTCAGTTATTTATTAAAAAACTTCTTAAAAAAAAAGACTATTTAACTATAAATCCCAATAAAAATTTACATCTTAATTTTTATCAATTCATTAATTCAAATTCAAGTTTTTAATTGTTGTATTTATTAATTTCTTAATTCAAATTCAAAATATTTATTATACACAAAAATATATATATATAAATTTCTTAATCATATATGATATAATTTCTTAATCGTACTTTTTTTTTTCCCCTAATGAATGAACTTGAGGTTACGGGAATCTGTACTCTAAACTTCCTGCACATTCTGAAGCCACTGTTCTTTTTTTTTTTTTTTTGATTAATAAAAAAGAATCTAAAGATGATTCTATTTTTTTTCAGATTTTTAGTTATACATTCGTGAACCCTTTTTTTAAGTACTATAGAAAGACAGATTTTTTTAAACTAATTTTTATCAATTGATCATTTATAATTTATTCAGTTATCATCAAGTCATACTCTAACCGTCAAAATTGAAATGAGACTGAGGATGGAAAGCTAGCGAAAGCTCGTTCCATCCACCCACAGAGGTGTCTGCAACCACTGTTCTTGAACTTTGCTTTCTAGATAAGTTAATCTTTATATTTTCAGAAGTATAGCTATAGAATTCTATACCAAATTAGTGATTAAATTATCCAAAAAAAAACTTTTATGATTTAAAGTGACAGCCAAACTACCAGTAATTCAAGAAACCATACCGATCAATATTCCTGTAGTAGTTGAACCCGCCGGTGAAGCCAGTCTTCTCAAATTTGCTGACGTAATACTTCAAATCTTCCTCCGGTAACCACTCCGGCAGCGAAATCGGAGCATCCACCGGCCGTCCAAACCCTTTCCCCTTCGGCAAGAACAGCGGACCTGGATTTCTATACGTCAGAAACTCCCTCAACACTCTCTCCGTACCGATCTGCTCAACCTCCGCTTCAATTTCCCCAAACTCCTACCAATTCATCCAATCAAAAATCAAATTCAAAATCAAACAATTTCGCACAACGAATTAATCGAATTCACAAACCCTAGATTCTCGATTCTTCGCATGAAACCTGGAATCGGCACATGTAGTAGTCGTCGCCGCAGATGGCTCGCATGGACTGGATCGGCCTCCGGTGGGATTTCGCCGGTTGAAGGCGACGCTGAGGTTGACGAGAGCCTTGACGCGATCAGGACGGAAGAGGCAGAGGTACCAGGCCATGACAGCGCCCCAGTCGTGGCCGACAACGAAGACCTTGTCCTGATCTGCCGCGACGGCGTCGAGGAGGGCAATCAGGTCGCCGACGATGTGGAAACAGGTGTAGACGTCGGGGGATTGAGGCGCGTCGGAGTCGCCGTAGCCGCGGAGGTCCGGCGCGATGGCGCGGAAGCCGTGGGACGAGAGGGCGGCGATCTGGTGGCGCCAGCAGTACCAGAGCTCCGGGAAACCGTGGATGAAGAGAATCACCGGGCCGTTGCCTTTCTCGGCGACGTGCATGTTTATGCCGTTCACGTTAACGAACCTGTGCTCAATTCCCTCCATTGATTGTAGTCCGTCTCACTCTCTCTCTGTTTTTTTTTTTTTTTTTTCCGTTCTTACAAAGTAATTTTTGATATTTCAGTGTACATGTATTAGATAAATTGGCAAAAACAAGAAGAAAAAATGAAAAATATTGGCAGGTAAAGAAAATGAAATGAGGCTTCACATGAGAAACAAACAAGCAAAACAAATATGTGATCGAACTCTCTCTCTCTCTCTGTTTTTTTTTTTTTTTTTTTTTTGTTCTCTACAAGGTAATCTTTGATGGTTCAATGTATATAGTCGATAAATTGGCAAAAACAAGAAGAAAAAACAAAAAGGAAAAAGATTGGTTAGTGAAGAAAACGAAATGAGGTTTCACACGAGAGAAACAAGCAAGAAAAACAAATATGTGAAGTAATGGGAAAAGACAAAAACATAAAAGTTGCAGCTTTTAGTGGAGAGTGGCTATGGTCAAGGCTAAAGTGAGGTGGGAAAAGCCCAAGTCAAACTAGTGTAAAAAAGTTTTTACTTTTACCGAAGTTTTTACCGTTAGTCCTTTTTTTTTTTTTTTTGTTTTTTTTTTTTTTTTTTTTTTGTATTATTAATTAAAAAAAAGTGCTATTTGATTGATCATCCATGGCTGTTTTATAACTGTCGTAATTTTTTAAAATAAAAACCTATTGATCATAGTTAAAAAAAAAAAAAGAATAATCTAATAATTAAAAATCAATTCTTATTAAATATGTAAATTTAAGATTTTTTTATTTAAGGTGGAAGGATTCAAACCCTATATTTGATGATAGAATTAAATGTGAAATTGTTATTAGACTATATCTATAATTACAAATAAGATATTTCATCATAAAAGCTTTCTTAGGGTTTGTTTGGTGAATAAATTTGAGTTGAAAAAGTATAGTTTGAAATGAAAATTTTTATTGACTTTTTAGAAAAGACAAAAACTTTTTAAAAAAAGATAAAAACTAAAATAAAAAGGTATAATTTGAACTCGTTCATCAAATAAGGCCTTATTTTATAGTTTTGCTCTTTAAATTTGTTGATAAGTGGAGAAGAAATAGTTTGTTAAGTTTATAAAATGGGAAAATAATCATGCTAAGAACGGGAAAAGTGATTAGTTAGACTATATTTTAATGGAGAAGAACTGCAAAAGTAAGCCAAGTAATATAAACAAATAATTCTAAAGAAGATCAGAATCAATATCTGGAAGATATTTGTTTATAATAAAAAGATTCTAAAGAGGATCAGAGACATTTTATGTTGCTAGATATTTTGATAGAAATGAGGACCCACTGCTGTTCCATGTATTTTATTTTTTTGTCGTATTCATTTTGGTTGGTATTTTTTGCTAGATGAGAATAGTGAGATTGAATTGGAGGCGTCAAATTGGCAGGCCTTGCGTAATTGTCTAATGTCGCCATTCCTTGTTAGTCTTCGTTTGTGTGCCCATTTTGAGGTCAAGAAGATAATGATATTGAAAAAAGAAAAAAGAAAAATGAAATTGATATCCAAATATCAATTATAAGAATTGTTCATTTTTATTCCTTGGTTTAATTTTTTTGACAATTTGAAATATGAAAAATTTTTAACTTGATCATTTATAGTTAAATCATTAAAAATTAATATAACGATTAAAATCGTAATTATTATTGATAATAAAAAAAGACAATTGATACGGTAGAAATTTACCCTAATTTCTAAACGACATCAATCGAGCATTATTTGTCATATGAAGGACAACCAGACAGGTCACTCATGGAAGAAAACAACCCTTATTAAAACATACAAGGCATTATAAATAGGAGAACACAAATAAAGTGCAGTCCATAAAAAGCAGATGGTTTAGAACTTGGAAAAGAAATCATAAATGAGCTTGTTGACTTCATCAGCTTTTTCTTCATTGATGAAGTGACCAACTCCTTCCAAGACAACCACCTCCTGCAGAAAAGGCACGTCTCTCTTGAACCCACCTTTGTGTATGTAGTCCTTGGTTCCATACGAATTGTAAACCAGGTCCTGGTCGCCTACCATGAACTTCACTGGCACTTTTACTTGAGCCCCGGTCCATGGTGCAGTGAGTTCCCAGTTTCTGTATTTGAAGTTAAAAAAAAAAAAAAAAAACAGAAAAATGAAAGAGGAAAAAAGAAATTAAACCATCACGATATATATATATATATATGCCAAATGTGGTCGAGTATCTTAACCGATAATGTATGTTTTTAAGCATTAAATCTAATCAAAATCATAACGAAATAAAATATATAAAGATAAATATAATAGATTTTAATTAATACAAATCTGACGGTTCAAAACAGAACCTTACTATATTTTTTATAGCCTATTATAGAATTCCCAATCTTTTGATTGCTTTGCGGATGGGGTTTACATTCAATCATTAAAAAAAATGGCAGGATAGATATTCCCAGTTTCAGTTTTGAAATTTTGCGGAAAAAAAAAAAAAGGAAAAGGAGAAATTAAACCGTCACAATATGCCACAGGTAATAATACTATTCTTTTGATTTCCATGGTCGTTTATCCTGAACGATGGTGCACGTTTCTAAGCATTAGGTTTAATTAAAATTACATCAATATATATATATATATATAATATTAATCAGTACAAATCGTACCGTTCAAAACATAATCTTATTTTTGCTTTCATATCCTATCAAATCTTATTTTTGCTTTCATATCCTATCACTGAATTTTCAGATTGCTGGGGTATACATTCAAGATTAAAAATGGCAAGATCTTAGATCAAAGATGATGTAAGGAAGAGATTTACCTGTCTATGTTTCTGTAGTAGTTGATTCCTCCAGTGAAGCCTGTCTTCTCAAATTTGCTCGCATAGTAGTTAATGTCTTCCTCAGATATCCAATCTGGCAACGCAATTTGGGCATCTTTTGGATGCCCAAACGCTTTACCTTTGGGCAGTAAAAGTGGTTTTGGACTCCTGTAGGTATAAAATTCCTTCACAACTGTTGCAGCACCAATTTCAGCAAACTCAGCTTCTATTTCTCCGGGTTCCTACAAAAACAACACAACTCAGCCATTTCTCAATCATTATACTCTATTAACCCGTTTTACAGGTTCGAACAGGAATACAAATTTTTATAAGAGAAAATACTGTTTAAAAAAAATCCCACCTTTATTATTAGGATTAGAAAAGGACAATAAAGAAATAAATATTAAAAGAAAAAAAAAAAAAACAACCTGAAATCTAACAATGTAATAGTCATCACCATAGAGGGCTCTCAAGGTCTCAAGGGGCTTCCTATTAGGGTTTCTTGGGTTAAAAGCCACACTCAAGTTAACCAGAGCCTTGACACGGTCAGGCCTAAACAGGCAAAGGATCCAAGAGATAATGGCACCCCAATCATGGCCCACCACAAACACCTTCTCGTCCACGCCGGCGATGGCGTCAATGAGCGCGATAAGGTCTCCGACGATGTCGAAGCACGTGTAGCTCGCTATAGAACACGGTGCGTCGGTGTCACCGTAGCCTCGGAGATCCGGCGCCACGGCACGGTAACCAAGGGATGCCAAGGCCACGATCTGGTGCCGCCACGTGTACCAGAGCCCCGGGAAGCCGTGGACGAATAGGATCACCGGGCCTTGACCTTTCTCGGCGACGTGCATGTTTATGCCGTTCACGGTTATAGTTCTGTGCTCTATTCCTTCCATAATTTGTTATGATATCACTTTCTCACAAGATAAGTCTTATTTGTTTTGCTTTGTTTTTCAGCACTTTTGCTTCTACACACACACACACACATATATATACACGCCTATCTATATAATTGATTTAGTGGTGAAGGGATAGGATATGCGGAAAATGATGGATCATGATCAATTAAACAAAAAAAAAAGGAAAACAATTCGAAACACCCTTTATTTTATACTTAAATATCATTTTTGTCCCTCTTATTATAAATGCCCAAAAGACCTTCATGTACTTGTAAAATGAGTCACAAATCGAATTTGCATTTGCCAATCTATCTTAAATAAAAATCAAATAAAAATTTCATTCAAACAAATGTTTTAATTATTTCGAGAATCTTTTAAATTTAAGATTGATTTTATTAATTGTTTAGTTTAATATTATTTTAAATACTTGATGTTTCTACAATTTAATTACTTTCAAAGGTACTTTGCTACTGATTTTACAAACATATAACAAAGAAAATGTTGACATTTTAAGCTTTACACATGGAGTGTAAAAAAATTAAAAATTAATTAATTAATTAAAAAAAAAAAGGCGACGTGGCGAGATCAGGAAAGGGAATATTTTGTACAGCTTGACAAGATATTGAGGGAATTAAAAATAGTGGACGTGAAATGTTTTGAGGCGAGAATGGCTGAACTTACTCATATTAATTATACTTTTTTTTTTAGGGGGGGAAACAAGTGTAAACTAGAACAATATAAGATTATACTTCTTTATTATTATTATTATTATTATTATTATTATTAACTTGGAAGTAAGCGGATTTTGTAATTCTGATCTAGATTCATATATATACTTTATCCCTTAACAAATATTAAAAGTTGCTGACCACTATGTTTTAAATTTTAGTAACGTCTGGGAAATATGAAAATTAGTTGTGGATAAAGCCAAGAGAGTAGTACTGCTGGATTAATCTGAATTGCATGTGGAGTACTGCTGATCAATTCAATATTATCTGCTTAAGCAACGTGTTACACGAGAGGGCCACTAATCAATAATTATAAAGTGCGGCTGAACCTTTCATTTGAAAGGCTAACTAAAGCTAAAGCTAATTTTACTTATTGCCTTAGTTTTTTTTTTTTTTTTTTCTTTCTTTTTCGAGTATAATTTGTGTTGGAGAAGTTTAATGCCCCCATGACTGTTAGTCGACTGTCTCCTACTTATCATTCTTTCTCGTCGAGTATGGTGGCCTTCGGGCCGTAAAGGGATCTCGGATCTTCTCATTTAAAGTTCGAATATTGTGTGATCTTTTAATTAAGAGTCTTAACACAAATAATGTGTTTCTATCAGTTTAATATATTAGATATTAAATTATGCCTCACATATTTCAAGTGATATTATTAATATATATTTAATGACATGTTTTTTGTCGAGACATATGATCTGATATAGGACATTTTAATCAACATTCAATATTTGAAACATCAGTTTTAGTAACACCCAAAAAAATTTACTTACATCGATCCTCTCCTTCCAGAATTTTTCTTTAAAAAAAATAATAAATAAAATAATTGCATATATAAGTTAGCAGCAGGAAAAAAGTTATACCAAAGGGTATAATATATGAGAGATGTAACCACTAAATGTCAAAATAGTAATTAGATTAGTGGAATTGCACCACGCGATTATATTTCTACATGTGAAGCAATCGAAGAGATCATTTGACTAGATCCTACTATATAGGAGAGAATGATCTGGGATTATTCATGCACGAAATAATAATACATATTTTAACAAAAAAAAAAATTATAACACATATATTTACGGATATGTTATTAGTGATTAGTGGACTAAGCTTGGGCCACGAATTCGATTGCCTCAAACAATTTATTAAAAATTCGATTAAGGAATGAAGTGATTGAGGAAAGGAAATATCAATTCGGATAAATTAGGTAAAGCTGATCTTTAGCCAAAAAATATATATATATATATATACATATATGTATATATGTATGTACATTTGTTGAAGTATCATCCATTCAGAACATCTTATGGAATACACACATTCAACGCATGGAGTAATATTAATACGTCAGATTTAGAACTTGCCAAAGTAATCATAAATGTGTTGGTTGGTCTTATCCTCCTGCAGAGAGAGGGCTCATCTTTCTTTAAATTTAAAAAATAAATATATATAAATAAACAACTTCTTTTGCGTTCTACTTACGTGTGTTCATAAAAAAAATAAAAAATAAAAATATTGTATGCCATGTCCAGCTCTCCTATAACAAACTTAATTCACTAGAACTTTCTTTTTTTTTTTTTTTTAATGGTTCGTTTGACATTTTGTCTGAAGATAATTTTTTAAAAATTATTTAATAAGTTCTTTTGATGTTTTCTCTTACAATTATTTGAATTTACTTTTCAAACTATTATCTAAAGGGACTCTTAATTAATGGTTAATATTTTAAAATCTCAAAAAAAAAAAAAAAAAAAAACTTGTTCTAAAAAAAGGCTTATGTATATGCACAAACTTAGTGAATGTTACAATTGTTTTTAATGGTTTAAGAAAGTATTCTGAAGAACTTATATATATATATATATATAGTCACTACACGTACACCATCACATTAATACTATATTGTAAATCAAATAACCTATATACGAAATAAAACAAAAAAATCGACGGATTCAAGATTACAGAATAACTTTTCTCAAGAAACATGTTGAACCTGATGCCAAGAGACCCAACTCAAGTAGCGTATCCTTTCCCCGCTTGGTAAAATTATTACACTACTTAGTCTCTTCAAATCCGCCCATAAATTATCTCCTTTCTGTTTTGACTACCTAATGACCTCAATAGTAGTCCTTCCCATGGTGAAAATGGGGTTCCGAGGGAAAACCTTAGAGTTTAAAAATAAAAAAATAAAAAAAAGGGTAAAAAGTAACTCGACAACCTCGTATCCACTGATCGACAGAGAGATTATGGTGGACCGTCAAGCACATCCAGCAAGGATCGAGGGGGATCATCTAGGTCATGAGGCTCATCGACACAATACAATTGTTGATGTTTTATGTATTAATATTGCTCCTAATTAATTGTCTTGAACTTCTTTAATAACAAAAATGAGATTGTTAAGTAACAAATTAAGCTAATTCATGATAAGTTATATGAGAGAACGTGTGTTACACGTAAAGATTATTATACCTTAACAAGGCAGAATCTAACTAACCTCCTTAGAAAGTACTAGCAAATTCGCTGATAAATGCATTACCATATGCGGTTCATGCTACTAATAATAGTTCAGTGCCAGGGACTCCTAAAGCTTCCGTGATTGAAGATGTTAGAGAAGCTTTATTTTCTACTAATAGTGATACACTTTGATGAATTTGCGTTATGAAAATTCGATAGCCCATTAATTAGCTAGTTTTACTTGTTTGCAATATGATCTTCTTGTCTGCTGTGATTTGGTTCCTATGCTTTAGAACCATTTTTAAACCCGATTGGGTTCGCATGTTTTATCTAAAAAACAGTCAATTGCTCGTAAGTCTTAAATTTTTAATATTGTGTAACTTTAGTCTGTGTTCTTTTTTTTTTTTTTTTTGGTTATATCTGGAATGCTCCTAATTAACTATTAAAATATTGCTACAATAGTTTATTTTGTTAACTTTTGGACTGAATCTATTAGTAACTTGGTCAAAAAGTAATGTTAACTAATGGATTTTATTCAAAAATTAACAGAAAAGACTATTGTACTAAAGTTTTTAACAATTTATTATCATTCCAGCTATTAAAAAAAAAAAAAGAAATGCTCCTAAACAATTAAAATGTTATTACAATAGTCATTTCTGTTAATTTTTGGACATGAATCCATTAGTGATTGGCCAAAAAGTGATGTTAACTAACAGATTCCTTCCAAAATTAACAGAAATGACTATTATAACATATTAGTTGTTTAAGGGCATTTCAACTACGAAAAAAAAATCAGGATCAAAGTTGTACAAGATTAAAATTTTAGGGATCAATCGAGCAATTTACCCAAGAAAAAAAAAAATAAAATAGAATTACCATGTGATAATAAAAATAAGAGAGTCACACATAGTTATGTGAAAGTTTTGTTACATTGATTATAATGTGACAATTTAAATGATTATCAATCGTGATAAATACCACTTTGAGAACATCCTCTTTTCCCTTAAGTCTCCTAAAATAACGTGTATTCCTCAAGAGTTGCAAGTCTCTACTCTAGCTATAGCTTAAAACACCTTGATCTGTGTTTTCTTGACGTTGATTTTACCAAGAAGAAAGCAAACTTTAGTTCAAGACGCCATCTAATAGAACTAAAAAAAGTAGAAACATTTCTTCTATGACTTTAAAAAAGAAATAAAAAAACGAAATCATCTTATGTTTGTGGCGTCTATTTTTAGTCGATTGCGTAAAGCTGCTACGGGGATATGACTACATCGAATTTGGCTTTCTAGATTGGAGAAATATTAATTAATAATTAGCGAATGATGTAACCACTTATATTCCACCAAAAAAATCATATTAATCAAAAAAAAAAAATAACGATAAAAAAATATCAATGATATTTAACACCGTAGATTAATAAAAAAAAATAGATCTCATAATATTAGAGATATGTGTATGAGATTCACTCTCTATCGACTATTAGTTTTGATATTTAAAGCCATTTATGTCCCAAAACATTTTTCTTAAGAAAGGGACCAGCAATCATTACCTTTCTATATATGCTTGAAATTATGATTGATAAATGGTTTCCGTAGAAGTTATAAAAACTTTCTTGGCATCATGTGATACAAGGAAAATCTGCATACCAAGCAACCCTTTGATTGGTGATGATTTATGATGCGGAAAACGACAAACAAAAATGAGTTGAGTTACATTTACATATAGATTGTCTTACAAGCCTTTTCTCAGGGACCATTTGTAATAATGTCCTCGGACAGCATATTGTAACTCGACTCAAGAACTCCTAAATGTATTTTTTTTTTTTTTAATCTTTTTTTTTTTTTAAAAAATTAAATTTTAAATATTCATAACTTTCTTATTTTAAATCGAAGTAAGATAATTTTTTTTTAAATTACACAGAATGACGAGATGAATGAAATAAGATTCATATTGTATTTTTTTTTTTCCGAACATATTCATTTGTACTTAAACCAAACACACATTATAATTCTAATTTATAAAATTTTAATTTCAACTATTGTTTCAAATGGACTCTTAAATCGATCATTTGGCGAGGAGCTTTAATTAATTGTGATATTAGTTCTATAAAAATTGAAGTTCTCTATGATATTTTAAGAAAACAAATCGTGATGGGAAGGAAAAAGGAAGACATGATTATAAAAGAGCTATGTAATAGTTAGTTTTGGTGTATTTACTTCATAGCACTAGTACATAAGCACAATTAATTCATAATTACTTATTAGTAAAAAGGATAATGCATATATAACTTATCTTACAGCTAATTAAACATAATTAGGAAAATGTTATATCATGGCGTTATGTTTTGTCACCAAATTGGTGGTCGGGGATACCCCTACGCAACTATATAGGCATAGGTTTGCGAATTTGTCTTACACAAATTATAAAAATGTGTACTATTGATGAAAATGTCATTATTTCTCTCATTCAATTGGTAGTTGGAGATTTCTGTGCGCGTCTATACGGCATTTAGATAGTGCTTCTGCACATGGCATTACAAGTGGGGACCTCTTGATGTCGCTCCTCTCCAAAAAACCCATATTTGCCATAACTTTTGACCCTTTCTAGCGGGGCAGCTAAAAATCCCATCGTCGTCTCTCCCAAGTTGATCGTGGGATCTTGTCCTGGGGATATGCCACCATTATATATATATATATATATATATATTGCCAAAAAAAAAAGGGATTAATCTCTTAATAGTTTAATATTTGAATGTTGCTTTAAAAATTTACAAGACACAACGTAAAATTACTCTTAATTATAAATCGATCAAAACGTTAAAAATTAGTTAATTACATAACTCAAATAGCAGTACTTGTCAATATGATAAAAGTATAGTTTTTCTGGTAAGTTTTTCCAAACTTCAATTTTTGTAAGAGAGTTTATCATTGCGTTCCTTATTTGTTTTTTTCACTGGCCTATCATTGGCTTCCTTTTGTATGATTGACAACTGTAAATTAATTAATCACAAAATGGGTAAGTATTGTCACTAGACTAAAAAATATTTGTTTTCTCAAGTAATACATTATAAAAAATATGAATCTAACAAAATTATCAGCTAACACATTATAAAACTTAGAGGACATAGCTGCCCTCCGAATAAAAACAACCCCACATGACATGTGCATGTCCATGTCTCCATGCACACATGGAAAAGAAAATGTGAGATATATATATATATGTATAAATATAGATACAGAGTATAAAACACCCTTGTAGTAACAATAGGAAGCCAACAATGAAAGCAACCCAAAAATTACTTTTCCATTTTGTACCTGGAATTAAATTTGGACATTTTCATCCAAGCATTGGTGGATTAGTGAAATTGATTTAAACAAGTGGTGATCTCATCATGGTGAACTTATTTTTGTCAGATCAAAGATTTAAATCATGTATCACACGCGTGTCAAGTTTGGTATGGATTTGATGACGGACTCTTTAAGTAGGATTCTTTGCTTTCTGATTGATAAACTAGCTATATACTTATAGTTATACTTCTACGCTGGTCGAGATACGCGTTTATATCACTAATCATTTTATTTTTCTTATTAAAAAACAAACTTCAGAGAAAATTCCCATAAAAAAAAAAAAAAAAAACAGTAAACGACGAAAAGAAAAGGGGTGAGTTTCTTGGATGACAATGGTAAGAAAGTACAGAGAGGGGTGTGGTAAAATGGAGAGCTGAAAGAGACTAGGCATGTTTCGCTCATAAATACTGGAACGTTTCCCACAATCCAGTACTACTTACAGAAACACAAGCACGTTACACTTTTGTGTATTTAAGAAATATAGAAAACGACATTCTCAGGCTGAGCTCCAAAAGAGCAAAAATCAGCTTTTTTTTTTTTTTTTTTTTTTTTGGGGTGGGGGTAGTGACGCTTTTTGGAGCGTCCCATCCCCTGAACAGTTTACACCACGCCACATGACTCCGCCGCTCCTTGTTTTGTTTTCTACCCTCCTAGGTTTTTAAAATTGTTTTTATCCCTTTTTTTGTTTTTTTCTTTTTTCTGTGGTATTTCGTCTTTTTCCTTCTTTATATAAGAGATAGGGAATTTAAATTCGAGATGTTATGATGAAATCAAATATGAAAATATTGTTATTAAATTATATTTCTAAAAAAAATTTTCATTTTTGGTTGGGGGGGTTATGACAGGTTAAACGGCTTAGTGGGCCGCTCCAAACAAGAAAATGGGCCTGAAAATTCATCAAACGGTTGGGTGGGGTCCATGTTCAACGGGCCTCTAGGGACCCACCTAAACCTACACCTAATCTGATCTGAAAAGAAGACACGTGGCAAAAGTTATTGAGAAGCCAAGAGTGGCAAATTGCAATAGGTGCTGAATCCAACAACGAACCATTAAACTAACTGGGAATGACAAAAGAGACGCATTTTGCATAAAGATCCACTCATGGATTAAATGACCTTTCTACCCACCCCCAAGTAAAAGGTGTGATGCTAGTCACATGCTCGGTCTCTCTAGTAAATATTAAAATAGTCACGGTCAGTAATCAAAATACGCGAGTAATTTACTTTTAAGAGGGTTTTATATATCACACAAAAAAAAAAAACTTTAATACTTTGTTTGATATTTTAACTCCACCTCAATTACACTGTAATTTTTTATCTTAATTTCTATATTTTTTTTAAAAAATCAACAAAAATTATACTAAATTTTTAAAAAATCAACTAACTCTAATTTTAAAAATTTATCTTCAACTTGCGAACAAACACAGGCTAAATATATCTCATAAGAAACTCTCTTCTTCCGAAAATTATATAGCTGCGTGCTCGATCCTTATAACTTTTTTTTTTTTAAAAAAAATCTTCTTTTTCCAATTAACACTATGCACTTTTACAAATAACCGACACTTTTACAAATAACTGACAGAGGAAAAAAACATTAAAATAATAAAAATTCAAGAAAGGAGATCTAGAGATCATGAAAATGGGCATACATTAAAAAAAAAGATATTGCTACGTGAAGGAGGGGAAAAAGTGAGGACTTAGTCAAAGCACGAGTTCATTAGTTGCACAAACCAATAAAAAGTGAAAAAAAAAAAAAAAAAAAAAAAAAAAAAAAAAAAAAAAAAAGGGGACCAAGAGAGGAAGATCCAAGCCTTTTTCTCCACATTCCAAAGTATCCCAAAAAAAAAAAAAAAAAGCCAAACCCATTAACAGAAACTTGGTAAAGATTAGAGCTTTTTGCCAAATAAGAGGCTCTAAAGTCTAAAACCAAATAATTAAAATAAAATAAAAATAAAAATAAAAAGAAAAATAAAAATAAGAAGTTAAGTGACCAAGTAAATGGGCATGGCAGAGGTAGAGATCCTCTGCTGGTGCTCCATGTTAAGCTGCCTAAGGCTGAGATAGGGAATGTCCAGCTCATCCTTGTTCGCCGGAGACAAAGTTCCGGCGAGAGGTCCAGAGGAGGGGCGGCTGGAGCTCCGGCGAGGAGTGGTCGACCCACTTCTGCTCTCGGTGAAGTAGACTGGGCCCGAGAAGGAGGCCCTGAAAGCCCTCGCCCTCGCTTGATGAACATCTTCAAACCCACGATGATGATGATGATCATGATTGAAAAAAGCATCACCAGCCGTCCATTTCCACTTGAAGAAGAAAAGGGCACTTCTCCACCACCTCTTCTTTTTCCCCTTGTGGGATTTCTTCGAATCGTCCTTCGAGATGGGTTTTTGGAGCTTGAAGTGTATTGAGTCTATGGATCTTGTCGTTTCTCTCTTGTGCTTCCTCGCATCCTCCAAGACCTTGAAACAAAGACAAAGGAGAGAAAAAGAAGAGAAAGGAAAAGATCTTTATGAGGAAAAACGACATCATTTTTTGTTCTCTCTTTTTTCTAGTAGAAGAAGAAGAAGAAGAAATGAAACCTGAAAGTAGTCGATTTGAGGGTCGAAGCCATAGTCGCTGAAGTGTTGAGGTTGTGGCATTGGGAAGATCGGGGACTTGTTTGACATGGTTCAAACTCACTAATAAGAGGATCTCCAAGAAAGAAGACCCTCTTCTCTGTTTTTTTTTTTTTTTTTGCAGGACTGTATGGGGAGACACTTTTATTTTCGTTTTGTTTTGGAGGAGAGAGAGAGAGAGAGAGAGAGAGAGAGAGAGAAGTGGAGAGAGAGCGATGGGCTTTGGGGGCTCAAGGTGGGAGTGGCCGTTGGCCATCGGAAAGCCGTAGTAAAAGCCTTTTTTTTTTTTTTTTTTTTTTTTTTTTTTTTTTTTTTGAGATTTCACCGCGTTTTTGCATTTATTATAAAATGCCACTTTGGCCAACACTAAAGTCAGTCACGCACCACAAGCGTGAGCTCACGACGACATTGATTAATGTAATAAGTGAGGGAAGAAAATAATTCTTTTGGGAGTGACTAATATTGTAAGGAGATTATTGTCGATTGATGTTTAGATTACTTTGGTGTGGTCCTCTCGTCAATAGACTTTGATTTTTAGTCACTTTTAGTGCGGTAGTTGGATGTATAATAGTTCAAATACGTTGTTTTTATTTTTATCTTCCAAAAACGATCATGTTAATAATATTTTGACAATTTATTATTTAATATTTTTTTTATATTTAACATTTTTATATGGTTAAACTCTTTAAATTATATCACATAATACTAGTAGATGAGTCAATGAGATATGAAATTTAGGATGGTAGATATTCACTTGAATATATATATATATATATATTTGTAAACCATTTACATACACAATTCAATACATTTGCAACCATGGTTTAATGATAAATTTGTATTTGATTCCATAAGAAGATATATAGTTTGGATCATTCATTCTTGGTTTGCAATAAATCTAATGAATTTTATGGCTGTAGTAATCTAAGAGTCATCCATATTTCTAATGGAGTTTTAATATTGAAATCTCTCATTCTAAAATTAGAGGGAAAATGTTTAAAGACTTGGTGAGGTACAATGCTCTTCTTGTTGAGTTTAAATACATTCTACTTCAGTTAGTAATTATCTAAAAATTATAATTTAATGGCGTTTATTTATAAGTCTACTAAATTTCTTCTTCTGAAAGTTTTTGTAGTCAATCTATCTCGTGGGATATGTGTAAGTTCTTGCTTAAGTGAATACCAAACAATGATGAGTCACACTTCGGTAGAGAGTGAAGACTTTGATTGGCTTATAAGTGTCATGAATTATATTTCAATCAGTAATTATCTAGAAGTTGTAATTTAATATGGACTACATATGGGTCCACTAAATTCTTCATTATGAAAGTTTTTGTTCTCGGTCTACCGTATGGGATATGTGTATGTTTTTATTTGTGTGGATAAAAAAAAATTAGTTACCTTTTCACTAATACATGTATATAATATATTGTACTTTATTGAGACGTGACGACAATATCTTATATATCTGTTATGTATTGTGTTTATGAAAAATATTAACTCAATATTTCCACGGAGCTTTAATGGAGCACCAAAAACCTAGGAAAGAGTCAAATAAAATCTCACCGAATCCCACATTTATGGCATAGTGAAATTAATAATGACGCTTCAGTTGGTTAGTTTGCCCCAACCCGAAGTAAAATCGACATTGTGGCTTTCTTTAAATTCAAAAAAAAAAAAAAAGACTTTTGGAATTTTTCTCTTTTTCTTTCTTTTGTGGGGGCCTGAAGGCTGGAACTCAATTACAAACCGAGTCACCATAATATAACAACACAGAATATATGACTCTTGGCATAATATAATGACACAGAATATATGACTCTTGGTATGTTCTTTTTATTTATTTATTTATTTTTATTTTTTTGGTGAATGACTCTTGGTGTGTTCTAATTAGCAGTATCCAAATATTGTAAACTACAAACTTTAGATTTTGAATTATCAACTGTCGAATAGAAACACAAACAAACAAGTCATTGGTCCTGAAGAGTCAGTGTCTCATGATCGTTGTGTTTGTGTATTTCTTACTTCAAAAAAAAAAAAAAGTAACAAAATAGAAGGTGGGGTACTAAAATAATTTCAAATTTTATATATTTATTTGTCTAATAAATCTTTCATGAAGTTGATTGTATATGAGGATTACAAGGGGGACAGAAATGATAGTTTCATTCAAAGAAAGTAGGCACTAATAAGGCCGAAGAGGGATTAAGTCTACGCTCAATTTTTTCCTAATTATTTTTCTTTTTGACCCCCCTAAAAATTAAAAACTTCATTTTATTCCTTCAAAAATAAAAATAAATGTAATTATCAACCGGCTTTCACCAAAACTAATGATTTTTCTTTCTTTTTTTTTTTTTTTTAAGGATTGTTCGGAGATTTCACCCTTATAATTCTGGTTGTCATAATTTTTTTAATACATAAGCAACATTATTATTAGGAATTACTTAAGAGAGAGGCTTGCACATGATAGTTTGAGAATCTATGATTCTCTTTTGTAAATTTCTTAATCATCGTAATAAAATAATGTAATGACATTTCTATAAATCTTAAACATTTTTGCATTTTTATTTTTATTTTCTTCAATATTTTTATTACTTTCTGTAATATAGAATCAAATCCTAAATCCAAGAAACCAGGACACAATTTGTCACTTCGAATTGATAAAAAGCTAGCAACAAAAGGATCAATAGGAAGGGAACCTAAAAGTTGTCGACTTCTCTTTCTCCGATTCAAAAAAAGAAATAAAAAAAAAAGAAGGTAGTTTATTTATCTCTAAACATAAAAGTGGTTGCTTTTGTGAGTAATGGATAAGGGATAGAACAAAACCAATGGCGGCCGCCCACCAAAACAATGCAAAAGTCTTGATCTTTGAGCATTACGTTACATTTGTTGTAATAAACTAAGACATTGGCTGGTGTTTAAACTCAAACTCAAAATTTTTATCTCATTTTTTGTCTTTTTTTGAAAAAATTTTTATCTTTTTTAAAAAAATTTTTGTCTTTTCTAAAATTAATAAAATTTTCAATTCAAACTCATTTACTAAACGGATCTTTAGTCATCACGGATATCTCTTAAGGAAAAATAACATGTTTTGAAAAGGAAAATAAAATAAAACAAAATAACCCACGGGATGTTATGAAAACATTAGTGAATTAATAACAAAGACCCAAACAAAGGCCCACATGTTGGAGTGTAAGAATGGGAGACATGTAATTCAGCCTTTTCTTGGTCAAAAGTTATTGTGAACGTTGAATACACGTGGCGTGGTGGGTGGTTTTATTATATTATGAAGACTTATCTTTTGATCTGTCAGTTAAATAAGTGTGTATATGCATTATGTGTGTATATATATATATATATATGTATACGTATATATAATGTTAACTCAACAATTGGATTAATAAACGTGCAATTTTTAAGCTCTTTTTTTTTTTTTTTTTTTAATCTTTTGTTTTGTATCCGTGACTCGTTACGAGTCAAAAGTCAGTTGTAGATAATATTTTTATGTTCAAACCCATCTTTTGTCAATCATACTTTGAAATATCTGCCACTAGCTATGAATCTTGGTGTATCCAAATTTTAGTAATGTATTTGGTATTATAATATGAAACTTCTCTCTCTCTCTCTCTCTCTCTCTCTCTCTCTCTCTAAACTCAACATGAAACACATCAAAATATGAAGTAAAAGAAACCAGAGCAATTTTCCCTGTTTTCTGCTAGCCTTCGAAAACCCTATGCTGCCCATGCAATAAAAGAATGAGCCTAGAAAATCCTTGGAGTTAAGAAGCCCAGGCCCATGAGAGACCAGCCATTAAGCGCGTGAGTGAAAAAAAAAAAAAAAAAAAAAAAAGATAGAAAGAGAGAGAGAGAGAGAGAGAGAACATATGTAAATTGTTAGGAAAGGATGTGGAATGTAAACAACTGAAAAATCTTCATCCAAGTCTTGTAAATACGACAAGTTAGCTACTATCAATTTTGTTTGATAATTTTTTTTTTTAAATATCAATTATTAACGTGATTGATTTTCAAATACTTATTAATTAATTAAAAAAAAAACACGCAAATTGTGGCTATATGCTATTACAAAGTTACATATAACTCGTAAGAGCCTGTTTAAAACTGTTTTCGCATTTGTTTGCAATCAGTAGAACAAAAGAAACAAGAGTGGTGGCTTTTCAATAGGTTGTGACTAAAATTTTTAATTTCTAGTCCAAAAATGTTTAATTTCTTTTAATATGTGAAACCTTTTAGCCACAAAATGACCATGTCTTTATAGCTTCGAGAAACAATTGGGATGCACTTTTGTAGTCGTTCATGCCCATGACAAAAAACTACATGTCGTTTGGACTTGCGTCGTGTATATAAGATAGGATAAAGGATAGAGCTTTTCAATTTTCAACTGGATGACAAAAGTGATTTCCATTTCTATGTGTATATATATATATATATATATATATATAACTTGAGATGCATGTCGTTTAAGCTGGATCAAATTTATCGTTGTTTCTTCTCGCTGTCGTTTTAACATAACTTACATCTCGTCATCATGAATGGCCTTTTACCTTCAAGAGGATGTCGTTTGGGTAAATGGCATGGCATTTGTTTATTGCCCCTTTTTTTTTTTTTTTTTTTTTTTTCCGCTCAATAATGCAGTCATACTCGTTTATCATTCAAGGAAAATGACGTGGTTGTGGTTTCCCAATGAAAAACAACTGTCGTATTTCCTCTGAACGAAGCAATATGTCATTTCCTGGAAAAATCAAACACTCGTCATTTAGCTCTAAAAAAAAAAAAAAAAAAAAGAAAAAAAAAAAGAGCAGTTGATTTCTCAAGTTCACACGTCACAAACAAAAATATCTCCTACTCGGAGAAGCTAAGCAGAACTGCGAAGACAAGTCATTTTCCTTTAAAATTTATTTCGGTGGGTTTGCGTCAACATGGAGCCGAAAAGGAAAGGAGAATGGGGAATTCTCATTCATTTTTCTCAAAGATTAATAAATTAAGAAATGAAAAGACTTGAGTATTAAGGGGGAAAAAAACAGTTTTTTTTTTTTTTTAAAATTGTTTGGAGTTTTCTATGGTATTATAGTCCAGTAATTTTGTGTGTGTGTGAATGATATGGTCTTGTATATCAAATCATAAAGGATCAAACTAAGAGCATGTAATAGGATTGAAAGAAAATAATAAGTAAAGATAAGAGTTATTGGTTTTGTTATTAGTATTTTTATATTTATTAGATGTGTAATGTGAAATAACTCAGGAGAAATAATCGAATTTTCGTTTTAAACGTTTATTAAATTTAAAAATGTTAATCATATCAATATAATTGTTTAAATATTTTTTTTACACAAATAAACACATGAAAACTTATTTAGAGTAAAGTTTATTATCTAACTCCACCACAAGGTTAGAGTTTGAATTCTCCCACCTTAAGTTCAAAAAAAAAAATTTAGTAAGAGAAAATAAAAAAAAATTAGCATTTAGTATCTTTGACAGGAAATTAATATCAAATGAGATGTAAGAATTAACATTTCATTTTCTCGTTCCTTTCTTTTAAAGGGTTTATTAAACTATTATTACTTATTTTGCTTAATATTTTCTTGTAACGAATAATCAAAATGAATATACCAAACTATTTAAAAACAAAAAATTAAATTGATTAGGGACCTTTTGGGGTGAGTCTCCAAACGATGTTTTGCTATATGAATTTTAAAATTTTCAATTCTATATCTCACTTTCTTTCTCTTTCATTTAAGAAAAAAAAATCAAAATTTAAGAGTCTATGACTATCTTATTTTAATCCAAATAAGATAATCTTATGTCAAAATACTCATAATAACAAGACCAACAAAACAAAATTTATTTTTCATATTTTCAAACACATTTCAAATTTTTATATCAATATATTTTCAAAATCCCTCCTTTCAAACAAACATTTCCAATCCAACATTCATATCTCCGTCTCCAAAATCACTCCAAAACAAGCCCCAAATCAACTGGTTTTATATAATTATTAATGTGCGAAAAGCCGAAAGGGTTAGTAAAGTAATTTTAAGGAGAAATCCGCGTCAACTGTGGCGACTGACGTCTGCTAAGAAGAGTCAATTGGACTCTGAAAAAACTGCCCACTTTTTGAAGTCCAAATAACAAAGAGAGAGAGAGAAAAAAGAACGAACCAAAAGTAACCGCTCTCAAAACTCCCTCCCTAATCCCACCAGCTTTCCAAGAACCTTCCCCGCCTTTTCCTTCATTCTCTCTCCTCTCTCCTCTCTCCTCTTTAATAAACCTTTCTCCTCCCACTCCTTTCCCACCCCTCTGGACGCTCAAATTCTCTCTTCTCTCTCTCTCTCTCTCTCTCTCTCTGACATTTCATCAGACACCTTTCGCCTATTTCACTCAAACCGGAGCCACCCACGACCGCCATGGACGACCGCCACGGAGGACACCCCACCGACCAATACGACGACCAAGGCTACGCTTGAGCGGGAAGATCATGCTCACCGCCATCGTCATCCTCTTCTTCGTCGTCGTCCTCATGGTCTGCCTCCACCTCTACGCCCGCTGGTACCTCCTCCGCGCCCGCCGCCGCCACCACCACCTCCGTCGCAGCCACCGCCGCAGCCGCAACCACCTAGTCTTCCACGTGGACAACGCCGCCCCGCCTGCGCCAACCGTGGCCTCGACGCCGCCGTCCTTAATTCCTCCCTGTCTTCGTCTTCAAATCCCTAGCCGCCGACGATGATTCCTCTCCGATCGAGTGCGCCGTCTGTTTGTCGGAATTCGAGGAGAACGAGGCCGGCCGAAGGTTGCCGAAGTGTAACCACTGCTTCCACACCGAGTGCATCGACATGTGGTTCCATTCTCACTCCACGTGTCCTCTCTGCAGATCTCCGGTCGAGATTGGCTCCGATCCGGAGGTGATCGTCCAGATCGGCGAGCCGGCGGCCGCCCCGGAGGAGCCGCGCTCGTCCGGTTTGTGCTCCGAGTGTGAGTGCGAGGAATCGTCTTCTTCTTCTTCGTCGGCGGCCGGGGATCGGAGGAAGAAAAAGCCGGTGAGCTTCTCGATAGAGGTGCCGAGGAGGAGCGAGAGCTTCGGAAGAGGCGGAGCAGGAGGAGACGACGACTCTCCGGCGTCGTATCGGTCGCCGATGAGTCGGATGTTGTCGTTTAAGAGCCGGATGTTGTCGTCGTTTCGGTCGCCGAGGGAGGCGCCTGCGACGCCAGCGGCGGCGAGTTGTAGCTCCGTCAACGAGCTGGACCTCGAGCGGGGAAAGGAAAGGACTCAGTAAGTCGGTGTTGACTCAGTGTACTCGGTGGTGACGTGGCGCTCGCTGTACAGCAGAGGTAGAGCCTTTGACCTTGAAATTCGGCGGCTCTAGCTTGTTTTGGCTTCACACAATCGTCTCCTGAGAGTGAGGGCAAATGTGGAATTTCGTGTCTAGAGTAGACGTGGACTTGTCGCGCTGGTTAGTGTGACTAAACGGTACTCTGACCAGCTGTATATGAATATCACATTCACATTTTATTCCCTCAAAAAAAAAAAAAAAAAAAAGGGAGAGAGGAAGGAAATATCTCTATTCATTCATATTGTTTTTTTTTTTAAATTTGTTTTAATTAAATTATGTAAAGAAAAGATACCATTTTGAGTGGGGTTCTATTACATGAGAAAGTCAAATTCAGTTTTCTGAATTATTGTGAGTGTAAAACGTGTTGTTGTTGTTGTTTTTTTTTTTTTTTTTTTTAAAATTTTATTATCATCATTATTATTGGTCCATACTTTTGTGCAAAATTGTAGATCGGTGAATTATTTTTCAATTTTGAAGTTTGGTAGTTCAAGTAAACAATTTCGACAAGTTTTTAGGGTCAGATGAGAATATCGATATTTACGAAAATATTAGTATTAAATTTTGCAAAAATATTGGTTAAAATATTGATATCAGTAAAAATTAATGTAAAATATAAAAATTCATATTAAAATACTAAAATTTTTAAATAAAATATTTTGAAACTATAAAATAGTTAATAATACATAAATCAAATGTAACTCTCAATTAAATATTAAGTATTGTAAAAATTTTATATAGTTAGAAGGGAATATAATATAGTAAATGATAAATTGACATTCACCAATTAAGTAAAATAATTGAAACGTAACATAATGTAGATAAATTACATTCATTGTTTCATTCATATGATAAGAAAATATTAATATTAAAAGAGCTTTTAAATTTACAATATCTTATTAGTTTAAACAATATTGATATTAAGATATGACATTTGAATATTTATTTTATATAATTTTGGACATGTCATATGTCTATCAATATGTACTATCTATTTAATGTATATAAATATGTGAAAATTATGCGTGAATTAAAAAAAATCTTAAATTTTACTATATTAAAAGTTAATATTGTGATTAATATTTTGTGGATATTTTGTCGATATTTCCTTAGAAATTTCATGAAATTTTCATGTTATTTTGTCATTTATTACTACACTTTTCACGAAAATTGATTAAAAAAAATCGATATTTATGATAGTTTCCATGAAAATTTCACGGATATTCTGTGAAAAGGGTACGACACCTCTATTAATTCAAATATATGGAAATTTCTGCCGAAATATCAATGGAAATGCCATGTGACTTGTTGGGGCATCTCCTCCTAAGTCCTTAACATTGAAATATTTTGGACTTTGCCATTTAAAGAGTTGGAAGACCTTTTTTTTATTTTTATTTTTATTGTCATTATATTTGTGAAACCCAAATCTTCTTAATGTTCTTGTTAAGTCTCCAAACCCTTTTATGAAGTGACCAAATAACAAAATTTGTTTATTTAAGATATTTCTAGCCAATTGCTTTTCTATTAAATGCAAGAGACTTGTCTTCCAAGAAGAATCTAGTTTAGTTATTTAAAAGGACTAACTTTAGTATATGGTGGCGGACTCTATCGCTGAGAAACTTCCAAACTCTCTATTACAAGCATGTGAACACTTCACCTAGTGTCAATATTTTCGTTTATTATTAGTTTTCTTTTTATAAAGGTCTAAATCTAAATATAAAGAAGAGTGTTAATCTAGATTAAGTAAGAAACCAAAAAAACAAAAAAAATCTTCATTAAAAATTTATCGTCAGGCATTTTCCCTGAACAAGGACATCACTCAAATTTCATCGAATATGTTAATAATAACAATAATAAGTAATTATGCATCTCAGATAATTCGAATATTAAAATAAAAAGAACAAGTCTTCATTTATTAAGATCGATAAAAGAATAACTTCATACTTGAATTTTTGATTACAGATCCATCGTAATGGTTTAGTATCGCTGGGTGCTAGACCAATCATTCGGCGGTGGAATTTGACCCTCTTTAATGTAGATGAGAATAGCCGCCTATGTCCCCACGTATTGGTCCGCAGCCTGCATGGATTTGGTGGCAACATATATGCCTTGTTTGTACCAAACACGGAACATAATCTTCTTTCGCATGCCAACCGCCACTTTAACCAGACAGTGACAATCCATGTTTATCCCACCCCATTTGCATTAAAACTTGTTACGACAAGTTATTTAAGTTGCAAAATAATTGAGTTCTATATATAGTGGTTGATGCCGATGATATATAATGAAACTGTTAAATCTCAACTATTTGATATCATAATATTTATCTTATCAGGTTTTTTAGTCTCATAGATAAGAGCACTTTCTTAGGAATGGTGGAATTAGATTTTGTATACTAGTCTTTCTTAATCATGTACTTGGGATCTACTCTATCATCACCGATCTAAGTTTCAACAATCAAAACCGGAGCGACATCTAAAGAAAGACAACGAGAGTCAAACCTAGATAAACGAATGAGAGATGCCTGATAAAGATATTAAGATCTTTTGTCATCGTAACCACCCACCATGTAGAGGTAATATTTGTCCTATCTTGTCTCTAGTTTTGTCGGAGGAATTTTAATAAATCTTTTGTATTGCGGTCCATTAAAATTTAGAAGCTTGTGGCTTCAGACTTTGTACAAACCAAGCAAAGAAAGAAACATTTTTTTATTTTAATGTTTGTCATATTAGTGGTGTAAATGTAAATATAATGTCCACAAGTTTTGGTGGGAAACTGACTCCTCCAAAACCAAAAACTTGTGTGGGGCCTGTCGGTGCCTTGATTTCCTGCTCTCGACGCGTTTTCTACTGCAACTGCAGTGTGTAACTAGTACGATGACATAGACGAATTAGAAGAAAAACGACAGACAATAGTAAAAACACGCTTGTTTACTAGATCTATAATTAATGTATTTCCGTCATAGACGTGTACATGTTTTTCTCTGTGGTCGTTTTACGAGTAGACTAGGACTCTAAAGTCCAACTTTCAAACCAAAACAAAGGCATCCAAGGTCTTTGTCCACGCTAGGACTTGAGAAACACGTTGCGCTTTCCTAGCTTCATATTTTATGAATCACTTCTATTTATTCCGAATAGATTAATTTTAGTAATCATATTCTGATATGTCAAAATATTTAAGTTAAAAACATTTATTTTTCAGCTTTTTTTAAAAAGAAAAAATTGGAACGCACAAACCAGTGTTAACCCGAGAGAAATAGTTATCTGTTTATAGCTTAGAAATTCAAAATCTTACAAAACCAGGCATGTAACGTGCAAAACATTATCGTTTTTTTAGGGTTAATAGAGGTATTGAAGAGATTGATTTACACCTTATTTGATTGATTATGTTAAGTCTCAAGTTATCATGCGATGTGTATGTGAACACCTTCATTAGAATTTAAAAATCAACCTTTGACTTTATGATCAGTGATTCAAACTGCTTAAGATAAGGAATTATAAATAAAGTGAGAATGCGTATTTTCGAGAGTGATTTGTTGGGGCTTTGAAAAGTCAGAGAAAAATACTTGTGTTGATTTTTTTTTTCTTTTTTTTTTTTTTTTTGGTAAATATACTTGTGTTGATTGTTGACTGCCCCTCAGAATGCTCTAACGCCGACATTAATTACTATTTTCTCATTTCTTTTTCTAGCCACAAAAAAAAAAAAAAAAAAAAAAGCCACCAAATACTACAGATTAAGGAGTAGCTCCCTTTGCTCGGTAACTCAGAGGAGTAGACGAGGCAACAAACGCAAAAAGGTAAAATTCTTCTTAAAGAACAAAGAAAAAGTTTAGAAACACACTCCAATGGGCCCACCTTAAGAACCAAACAACGTTGGACTTGTTCTTCGACACCGTTTGCAAGAGAATCTCTTTACATAATTCGCTCTTTGCAATTGGTAACGAAGGATACTTTGGTAAAGACCAAAAGCACTGCTATGTCAATTGTCAAGTCTTCCTAAGCAAAGTAAGAATAAAATAAAATATTAAATTAAAAAAATAATAATGAAGGTGCCTCGTATGGACTTTAAGATGATGCACGCCAAATCAAAAAGAGGAACCACTCTAAGAAAACAATCGGATACAAAGTCAAGTTGGCCTTTTCTCTTCTCTCTCTCTCTCTCTTTTGGGGTGAATAGTTGGCCATGCCTTTTAAATTAGAGTAATTGACCTAAATAATTCATAAATTATTTCAAAAGTGACGGTTTGATCTTTTTTTTTTTTTTCCAAGAATTCTTAATTTTTAGCCGTTATAATCATTTCTGTCCAAAGTTATTAATTTATGAGGATATTTTAGTAGTATAACAGTAATTAATTTGACAAAAATTTTAAAAAATATAAAAAAACCAAAAAAAATTTCCTCTCCTTTCTCTCTCTCTCTCTTTTTCTCAAAACCCAGTTCGGTGGCATGGAAGGGGGGCAGGCAAACGAAGGTAGGAGGGGGGGACCCAATTATGGGGTGGGGGTGAACAGGGAGGGGGTGGCAAAACCGAAAGAGGGAGTGGGGGGGGGGGGGAGACCGGAGAGGAGATGGGAGGGGGGGGGGTGAGACCGGAGAGAGAGGAGGATTTTAGTTATTTATTATAAAAATAATCATTTTAATGGATCGAAAAATTTAACGGCTAAAAAATAAGAATTTAAGATCATCTCAACAAAAAAAAAAACATAGACAAAACTGTCACCTTTGAAAAAATTCAGAACTATTTAGGCCAATTCCTCTTTAAATTATCAGGGAAATACCTATGACAAGAGTGGTCTTACATGTTGTAGTTGAAAGCCATATTATTGATTCTTTACTATGTAAACTCGCGAGTAATTTACCCAAAAACAAAAATCATGAGTAAAGCGCTTAGGGATATAAAATTTGTTCTACCTGACGGTGTTGAGCAATTTCCTGATAAAAGTAGTCCTTCATTTTGTAAAAGAATCTTATTCAGTTCTGTCGCGTTAAATATGGTGCTTTTATACTACATTTGCTTGGGGGAAAAAAAAAGAGGGAGAGAAATGTGAGTGAGAAATAAAGTCGATTTCTTTCTTTCTTTCTTCTTTTTATTTTATTTTATTTTATTTTATTTTAAACCTTGTCTGGTGTGATAAGAGACACCAAGAGGAAAGAAAGGAGGCAATCAACTAAATGACTATTTTGTGAATCATTCTGTTGTTTTTGTTTTGGTTTTTGGTTTTTTTTTTTTTTAAGAGGACAAAAAGGTATTTTAACTATTGATGTGAGGATAAAATAAAATGGGACTCAAGCCATTTTTTTTTTTTCCTTCCCTTCACCCTTCTCTTCGACCAAACAACATATAATCTTAAATTAAAAAAAAAAAAAATTGTCCACTCTTTTCTTTCCTCCCACTTTTCACCTATTCCAAACATAGCATGAGAGAGAGAGAGAGGAGAGAGAGATGGTAACATGTGAATGAGAATAGTTGTATCTTCAAAAAAAAAAAAAGGCAAAAAGTCTTGTTGGAAGGCCTAGAGCCAAGGCCATCACAATTTGATAATATTACATGCTGTATGATGATTTCACTAATGATTACAAGGGAGTTTTGACAGTTAAATATATTACATTAACAAATTTTTACCCTCGTTGGTTACCTACATCTACAATAATTGAGGTCACTCCTAGCTGTTTTTTACCATCTACTTCTGAGCAGAAATTACCTAAATGGTAAAAACAGTGGCAACTAACCCGCAAAACCTCATCTGTGTCATCCTGCAGAATGTAGATCAACTGGCTCAACAAGCCTAGCTCTTCTTCTCTTCTTCCCTTCAGGAGTGCACCTCAGAGCACCAATCTGTCCGACTTTTACAGAAAATTTGCAATTCTGTTGCGATGGCAACTCCGTTGATCCATGTAACTTAGATGAATTGACAGAGGGAGATTTAGATTTGTCTCTCCCAAAGTTTTCGTTATCACCCTTTCTAGATGCCTTTCTTGTTGGGGACTTTACTCTCTTTCTCAACATGCGAAATTGAACTTCCTCCCTTCTCTTGTCATGGCTAAGGAGCCGAACATGGAAAGGATTTGCTTCCGTGTAGCAGATGGACTGACCGTCGATCCGACTTCTTTCCAACTCAACATCCCCATTGTTCACCTGAAAATCAAATTGTTAAAATCCAAAACCACGGACCCACTTTTTGGAACATCCAAACCTCATATAGAAGCTTACACGTAGCGGAAATTTATGTTTGTGTGTATATATAAATATGCAGGCGCATATATATATTTCTAAGAACCAAATGAATTTTAAGTTAAAATCTAACTGATGAAGTTGGATAGGAAATATGCCAGAGACTAGTCAAGACAAGGGAGTAACCAGTTGCAGAAGAGCAGAAAAGCTGCGGGCAACATCATACTTCTCTTGGCCTTTCACAACTTCAGCAAATGACAAGACATTCGTATCTTCAGCTTCAAGTGATAGTTTGCTGAGAATTCTTTCACCGTAATTGTGTATATCAAATTCGGGGTGTGAGTCCTAGTAAAAAAAAAAAGAAAAGGAATTTTTTCAATTCAAACCACCAGAGCAAAATTAAGAGCATAGAAAAGTACAAATAGTGGAAGACCCACTATATAATTAATAATAAACAAATTGACGAATAGAAAGGAAACAAAAATTGATGAAGCTTACTTGCTCTTCCAGGTTGTGCTCAATTTTCTGTTTCCATGTAGTAACCCGTGCAGCCAATTCACTCTGCTTCTCAGTTTCAGCTATGCTAGCAAGGAGAGCATCCTACATAAAGGCAAATGATTGACCAACAAAAGAATAGTTGAAATTATCATTTGTGCAAATGTAGAAGAGTAGATACCATATAGAAAAGAGAAACATATTAGAAAACAAGCATAAGTTGAGGTAAAACACAGTAGTAAACTAACTTGTCTTTCGAATCTATCCCTTAACTTCCCATTTAGTATTACGAAGAAGCTATAAATAACTCCCTTTCCCTTCAAGTGAGATTATGTCCTTTATTTTTTTGTCAGCTTAAGAAAAACAAACCTAGAAAAGGATAAATTCGTGCAACTTAGTCACTACAAAACTCTCACCCAACAGAAAGAAAGACTGAGAATTTTGAAAGCATATAAGCTTGTCAGATAGAATGCAATTTCATCACTAGTGTAAGCAATAAGCAAAAGTCAGAGATTTGTGCTTACTAGGTGAGAGCGACATAGATCTTCGAGGTTTGTAGGAGTATTTGCATCTTCATGTTCAAAGTTATAGTCAACACTAAAGTTAGGACCATCTCCATCTTGCTGCATGAAGAATTGGAGATCAATGATTTAACAAGAAAAGAATTTCCCAACGTTTCATGATAAAATAGGACGCATGATAAAATAGGATAAGCAAAATACTGTTGGCCAAACCATTTCATTGTGGAAAGGTACATCTGCATCCATGTACTCCGGCATGTCATCATCAGGTTGCCCAAAATCAGGAAATCCGTTATCATTTTCACTTTCCTCATTGCCATCCTCAGGATTAAGGAAGGCATCAAAAGTTTGATTTCCATCATTAATTAGTTGTTGCCGCAGCTGCAATAAAGAAATGTTGCATCACCACAAAGAAGGCAAATACAAGTAACTTAAACCTCCAAATTTAAGCGAGGGGAGAGGGAGAAACCTTCTCATATGGTGAAGGAGATTGAGACTCCCTTCGTCTTTTTCGCCTTTCATGGCCATTATTTTGCATCTCCCACAATCTCCTAAGGTCTGGGCTTATAGTACCATGCAATCTCGCAGGAGGAAACAATGTAGATATCAAAATGCGCTTAGGCATAACTCCATTCCTTTTATGAGCTTTAACTGTCAAGAAAATTGAGAAAAAATCAACAGGACAATATTGTTAGACACTTGGCAGAATCATAAACACAGCAAGCTACAGAAAATAGTACTTAAATGACCTTTTCTAAAAGGTTTAAGCTTCAAATTTCCAGGTTCATGGGGATTCAAAGGCTTCCAAGGATCTTCGTCACCATCCGAGTCATCAAAGTCCCCAGGCTCTGAATGTCTATCATCCATATCAAATCCACCGTTGTTATCATTAAATGTATCGGGGGCAGAAGGATCATGCCCAATCCCGGAGTTATAAGCATCAAAACTGCAACCAACCAATGGAGATGGACTGACATTAACATCCTGGTTCTTTCTAACAGAGGACTTATGAGAAGCTCCCCCAGAACGTCTAGTAGGAGAATGAAAGCTTTTGCGACCTGTGCTTCCCTTGTAAGCACTATTCTGCCCTCTTCCATCTATATCCCCATCCAAATAATCATGCACTGCAGTTGCATCACAAGGATCTAATAGAATGAATCCCCGGTAAAGATCACTGGTGGCCAACTGCAACCATATTTGACACACAATGAATAAATAAAAAACCTACATCAATTAAGCGATAAATGTTGCAACAAATGGCAACACCTATATTACCAGATATGACTCCAACTCCCCAGCATCGCCACCGCTATCCAAGCAATCGCCTTCAAGCACAACTAAATTTGCGGGGGGCTTCACAAAATAATTCAAAGATGGTTCTCTATCTGAGTGAGTATCTAGGCAATTTTTCGCTTCCACTGCAAGGATAATATTTTTTAAGCTTCTTATTTCACCCAAAATAATAATAATAATAATAATAATAATAATAATAATAATAATAATACTCAAATAATTAAGCGAAAAAACTACCAGGGATGTCATCTAAACCCCAAAACAAATCATTTTCTTCATCAGCAACTTCTTTAGAACCAGCTGCACTTTTTTGAGGCTGATCTGATGTCCCCTCTAATTGTTCCTCCTGCCTAAACTCACCCAAAACAAAGCAAGGTAAAAATACAAACTTTATTACGAAACCGTTTTTGCTTGCTCAATTTACTCTAAAGCTATGAACTTTCAGAAGATATAGACATGGGCAAATTTTGGCGACTCATAAAAAGTCCCAAAATCAAATATTTTTGCCCTAAATTTAACTAAATAGAATCTAAAAGAACAAACCTCTTCTGAGAAAGGAACTCTAAAGCCCGCAAAACCAACGAATAGAGATATTCGACCTTTCGACTATACACCTGAACCGAACCCTGAAGCAGCAAAGCAGCTACAACCCAAAAAAAAAAAAAAAAAAAAATTCAATTAAAAGGAAAAAAAAGTATAACTTTTTCGAAAGAAAAAGAAAATTGAAAGCAGACCTTCGGCGAAATTAACCGGAATATGAGCATCATCTCCGGTGGGAATCTCGCCGGAGCAAATCTTTAACAAATAGTCCTCGAGCTTGTGCGCAAGATCCACCTCCCAATTCGACTCTAGGTCACGCTCGGCTTGAACCCTGTGGAATCCTCCTCCGCCGCCTACGCCATCGCCGCCATTGGCGTCTTCTCTTCCGTCAGTCATTCTGTATCGATCCAATTCGAGCGTATCGCATTCAATTCGTGGGGCGCTGGAGGGTCATTTGGAAACCCTAAGGTTTTCGATTCTGGGGTGGGGAAAAGAGGAGAGTTTCGAGAGCGAGGCGAAAACGTAAAGTTGGGGTTTTGATTGTTGGTTAAGAAAATGAGACGGAAAATGTGAGAAAATGGGAAAGAAAATCTTCGAATCTACGGCTGCAGAGCTCTGGTGGTGAAGGCGGAAGGGAGGAAGGAGGGAGTTCAAAACAGGTTTCAGATTAATCCTTTCCCGCTTCGTTCCCTTGGAGTTTTCCATTTTTCAAAAAAAAAAAAAAAAACACATCTATGATTGGGCCTCCAAAGTATTGGGAACTGGACCACAGTGGCCCAAAATAAGATGGGAGATTCTTCACAGGGAGAAAAAGGAAAATAGAAGTTTTATAATTGACCTAAATAATAGGTTTAAAACATAGTTGAAGTACTTGGGGGAAAAAAAAAGTTTGAAGTAATTAATTGTAAATAACAAATTTTAGGTCAATAATCTATTAATTAGGCATCTTAAAATTAGACTCAGTTCACTTGACTTTAATACTCGTCTATTTTCAACAAATAACAATTCAATTAGTAGGATTAGATGAACGTGTTTGCTTTACAGGGTTTTTAGCATTAATGTCCCCTGAATTTGTTATTCTTTGACAACTTACTTTCCAAATCTTTAATTTAGCAATTTACCATTTAAATTTACTAAATTGTAACAATGTACCCATTTTAATTAATTTTACACTACATAAAATATTTGAAATTAGAAGATCTGCATTATGATTTGTATTAGATTTAGAAATTTTTGGTTCAAAATGGGTTTATCCATCTTCACATGAGACGTATGTGGGCTTTTCATAAATAATTTAACAGAAAATTAATTTATAAGGATTACATTGCCGCAATTTAGTGAGTTGAGAGGGTAAATTGCCAAAATGATAATACCTTTTAGCTATCATGATTCCATGAGCCACAGTTAAATCTTAAATCAAACATTAGAGAGTAATTAAAGTTTAAAAATTCAAATATGGACCCAAAACGTTAATCATACGTAGCAGGATACTTTATCCACATTTGAACGGATCGTGGTAGATGGACAAGGAAAAAAACACGCAATTATGATCCAACTAACTTGATTTGTGAAAATTGATTAGATAGTGTAAAACGAGCATCTTTTTTAGTAAGATTTAAGACTAACATTTACTACTCTTTAGAGCTATATCAAGCAAATGAAAAGGAGAACAATAAGTAGTTTATATAACATAGGACGTTAATCTTTCAAAAATTCATACCAAACCCAAAAAATATCTAGACACAAACACGTATACATTAAAGAGTATGTCAAAGCATTAGTATATGATACTGAAGATTTGCGTAACATAAATGTGTTATACGGATCAATCACAAGTTAGATGTATTGATCTGTAATTTGTTCATTTATAATACATGTTAGCACGTGAATTGACATCAAAATTTAAAACATTGTCGCGTAAACTCATTTATTTTGTATCTTTTCAAGGCGGTGTTGCAGAGGCAATTACCAACCCTATTCTTTGGTGACTATGAGTATCATTAAGATACACGTATTTTTTAGAAGTTTCTTTTATATTTACATTCTTTCATTCTCTTTAAATCTAGATTAAAAATAACTCAATTTTAACAGGGAAAAAAACTAGTGAGGACAACTAAAACAAAAAACAAAGATGGTGTATATAATACTTTTGTCATTCTTAATCATTTTTTCTCAAGTAAGTAACAACAGCACAAGCATTTAAATTCTTTAAAATAATTATGATAATAATACACAACCGTTTAAATCAACTTTATATAATTTCTTCTAACATGTTAAAACCAACCAATTTAATTCATCACCTCGTAAAATACACACTCACACATGCATCCAACTCCAATATTTCTTCTATTATATATTATTTCCCAAGTAAAATTACCAAGGCACCAACAACAGAATTCTCCGAAAAAAAAAAAGGAAAAAAAAAAAAACGACAACAACCATTAACCAAACGACGTCGTTTTCCTACTAGGCATAGGGCAACCCACTGGCCTTAATCCAGCCCTCCCCTAAGAACCTCGGAAGGCTGAACTGGGACGAGCGCTGAGGCGGGACCTTCTTGATCCCGCGCCATTTGACCCTCCCGCTCTGGTTCGCCCCCGGTCCCCGGTTCGATATCTCGGAGTAGAAGCAAGTATTCAAAGCGAAGTCTCCCGCCCACGGCAGCCACCCTTCCGGTGCAATGACACTGTCAATCTGGGACGACATGATGATCGTCCTGGAGTACTCCTTCCACGGTCTTCCCAGATATGCCTTGTTCTTTTCCTTTACGGGGACGTAGAGCGGGTCCCCGGTGATGACGCAGTTCTGGAGCACCAGTCCCGTGGCCTCGCGGCGCTCGGTGCGGCCCTGCGCGGTGACGATGCAGTTCTGGTTCTCGAGGGGCTTGCGGATGACCATCTTGCAGTTCTGGAAGATGGCCGCCGCGTCGCCGAAGATGAAGTCGATGGTGCCGGAGATGACGCAGTCGCGGTAGAACTGCCGGTGAGTGTGGGCGTAGAGGGTGTCCTGGTAGCCGTCCATGTGGCAGTTGTAGAAGATTGCCATGTCCGACTGTACTCGGAGAGCCACCGCCTGGTGCTTCTGCGGCCCCGCGGTGTTCTCGAACCCTATGTTCTTTGCTATGAAGTTGCTTCCTATCACAGCTGCAATTACATTTGAAAGCCTTGTTTTATATGTCTAATATTAAGGTGACATTTCAATTCATAAGTTAAACTCATTTGACATATAAGTTCTAAACAATTACCATAAAGGAAGAGCGATACCCATGACCTAATTTGCATTGCAACACAAAGGTGACATTTAGGGGGTGTGGTGAATAAGTTTAGTTTAAGATTTTTAAGTTTCAATAGTAATTTTTCAGAAAAGACAAAAACTTTTTCAAATAAGTCAAAAATCATGATTAAAAAAAAGTACAATTTAGTTTAAAATGAAGTTAAAAATAAACATGCCCTTAGCCTCTAGATTTGGTTACAAAATTTTTATAAGAAAATTCTGTAGAGAAAAAATAATTTTGAATTGTGATTCAAACTCATTTGTCAAACAAATTATACTTTAACAAAGACATCAATCTACGTGTGAATATAGAGAGAGAACTTTTTTTTTATTTGAAAAATTTATTATCAAGTCAGGTATATCCGTATGTATTTTCATTTGTTGGACTTGAGAGAGGGAATTTCAACTTAAAACTTTCTAATGAAATTATACTTACAATTATTGTTAAATTATGTTAGCGATCACAAATGTAATACAATATACAAAGATAACAAAGAGAAATTTGAAAAAGAAAAAAAAGACTAGAATATTTGGGGTGTTGAAAATTGTTATAGAATTTGTAGGAGGAAAAATTTATAGAAAAAGGTTTGAATTGTGATCCAAGACGTAACGAGAGATATATGTATATAGATTATAGATAGATAGTATGTTAGGCACTCACAAACAGTGGCGGTCTTGAAGGTCTGGACACCATCAATGAAGTTCAAACTTCCGGTGATCCTGGTCTTGGTGGGGCCATCTCCGACGAACATGACATGAGTCATGCTCTTATCAACCATGACCTGCTCCTTGTAAATCCCTTGCTTTATGTAAATCACAAACGTCCTGTTACCTTTCTTTGGTATTTCCTTCAACGCCTCGTTCACCGTCCTGTATTTCCCACTCCCGTCCTTCGCCACCACCACATCGGCCTTTATCCCGCTCCCCCCCGCTGCCAGCAGCCTCCTCTTCCCCTCGCTCACCCACTCCGGCGTCCCCTCCTCACCTTCTTCTTCCGATAGAAGCCTCCGGCTCGTGTTGAACGGGAGGTTGTAGCTTGCCAAAATGGTGGAAATCTCCGTCACCATGGCGAGTCCGTTGCTGGTCAGCTCCTGGGAGCTTTTCAGCAACGCCTTCATCCGATCGCCTGCCTCGCCCGTCGTGTTTTCGAACCCGTCAAGGCAGGTCTGCTCGTAGGTTATGGCTCCGCTGAGCCAGATCTTTAGGTCGTTGACGTACTCGTCGAGCTTTCCGTACTCGAAGGCTCCGATTCTGTTGAAGGACTCCTTGATGTCGTCGATGGCGTAGTCTAGAAGCTCGTCGCAGTTGGCGAGGGCTTGGTTTGTTCGGGAGTCCTTGGCCAGCTCTTTCAACGTGGAGGAATTCCTTATGGCGGCGGAGATGTGGTCGACGGCGACATTGAAGGCGGCCTTGATGAGCTCCTTCGGGTCGCTGGTGTTGCCCGCGGCCGACGTGAGGGTGCTCTCGCAGGTCTCCCTGTAGTCGGTTGGCTGACAAATGGCCTGCATGCGTGTATTCAGTAACTCGGAGTCAGAAAATTTTTTCAATTTGACTTATTATATTAAAAAAATGATTTTTGTTATTAAATGTCAATGTAATTATAAATTTTAATTATTGAGTGATACGTTTTGAGAAATATTTACATATATAAAATTAAAATTTTAAAATTTGAGTTTGACCGCTCAGTTGCATTTGGCTCCGCCATTACCTGGACTGCCTTTGTAGTGGTGGCTACACCGGGTGGAGGACTGGCAGGAGCGGCCGACTTGTTGTCAGCTTCACCACGGTTAAAGCCAACCGCCACCGCAACCACCATCGCCACGAGGATCAAAGCCGAGGTGCCGATTATGGCAATCTTCTTCTTCCTATTGCCCCCATTGCTATTTTGTCCCCCAAACGGCATCTTGTTTGGAAGAAGATTAATGTTCCTATGGTTTTAATTACAAGTTTTTTTTTTTTTTTTTGGGTGATAATTTGTGTCTTACTATTTTTTTTAATTTTTAATTGTTGTTTTTGTTTTGTGAAATTTAAAGAGGTGAGAAGAGGTTTGTGATTCCCCTTGGGCTAGGTAATGGGGGAATTTGTTATGTTTAAATGGAGAAGTAGATATATATCATTTTTGTGGATGAGGGATAGGAGGCCGAAAACAGGTGTTTTTTTAGGTCCAAAAGACAGTTAATTTCTGTTGAGAAAATGTGGGGTTGTGAAATCAAGACAGAATTAAAGGTTGTTAGTATTTTCCAAATTTGAGAGCATTTCATTTCAGCCAAACTAGTTGTTGAATCAAACATGTAGGGCCTCTCATTTTTAGACCATTTGTTTGGGTAATTGGCTTCTTCTGTTCTCCAGCAACTTCAATGTTTATATTTAGATGTGCTAAACATTTTTGTTTTCGTATGTTGTTTTTGAATGAAGCATTTTGTGTTATCAGACTTAGTTTCTTTTTATTATTATCATTATCATTATCATTATTATTATTTTGAGAAAGATTTGGTTTCTTTTTTAGATGAAGCAATTACTTAGCGGGTATAAAAGCTTTATTTGGGTATGTGAAAGGTTTATTTAGTTCTAGTGCACTATTATGAGAATATCTGTGTATATATATAATTCAGAATGACAAGGGAAAGTCGTCCCTAACATGGAAATGAAAGCTTTTTTGAAAGTAAAACAAAGATTACTTCTCAAGATATAACAACTCATATACCAAGCAAAATAATGCTTAAAAGTTAGGATTGAAATTAATCTCCATGTCAGTATTCTTGTTGAAAATGACAAACGTATGAGAACATTTATCATTCATGAACATGTTCATATATTAATAGGGAAGTTTATTATATGCCAAAAATGTAGATAAAATTGATAGTATCGAGAATAATTGATCAAAATGATCTCTAAATTATTTAAAATGAATTGTTTAAAAAGGTGATGCATGCGTGGCACAATTGCATAGACAAAAGTGCCGGGGCTGACTTGATGTTTCATTGGTCATAATACACAATTTTACGTTTCTTCAACATAGGTGACAACAAGCAGGGCGGGATGGAACTTGAAAGAGCTCGAACACGGTAAAAAGAAGAAAGCTCGTTTTCCTCTTCGATCATTTTAATAGAGGGTATGGCGAAAGGTGACAAAAGACACTCGCACATTTGATACTTTTCGTTGTGTAGCCATTGCATATCACAAGGCCAAACACGCTCTTCTATTTATTATTAACCATGATAAACTCGGATTGAAAAACCACTTTTGCAAGTTTATCTACACGAGTTAATGATACTGAGTTGTCTAAATACAAGAAAAAAGAAAAAATGAGAACTTCAAGTAATAATATCTAAATTTAAGCCTCTTTGATAAATTAATTGGAAATAAAAATTTTGAAATTGGAATTGATTGACTTTTCAAGAACTAATTATAATTTTTATTGACTTTTAGAAAAAGACAAAAACTGAAATGAAAAAATACAGTTTAGTTAGAATTAAACTTGTTTGTTTTGCAACTCCAACTAAACTGTACTTTTTCATTTCAATTTTTGTCTTTTTCTGAAAAGTCAACAAAAATTATAACTAATTTTTAAAAAGTAAATCAATTCTAACTTAAAAATTTCACCTCCAACTAACGTACCAAACAAAGGCTTATTCTCCAAACAACGCATAAAGCTTATTTAAAAATAATCTAAAAGTACAAGTACTTGTATATTACGTTTTATTCTCAATATGCTCGCGGTCACGCCCACTCTTTCTGTGGTTAGATACCTCTATCAAGCCAACCTTTATTTTCTTTAGCTTATCTTCTCTCTCTCTCTCTTCTTTATTGTTACAGAAATGCGAGATAATTCATCTTCTGTATTCAGCACAAGATCTCAGAGCTTAGCCCTTCGTAGTTCTAACTTGGCAATGGTACCCAGATGAACTTCATCTGGACCATCTGCAATTCGTAATGTTCTTGCGGTTGCCCAGAGATGTGCGAGAGCAGTGTCCGAGGATAAGCCTGCAGCACCATGCACTTGCATTGCCCTGTCCAGTACCTGCAGCGCCATGTTTGGAGCTGCCACCTGCTCCACGGTTCACCAATTCATTTTGCAAGAAATAATTATTCAGATAAATATTGCAGAGGAGAACAACGAATGAGAAGCTGGTCCATGCAATTTATGAAAACAACATTATTTAGCTCAGGTCCAACAATGAGAGATTTACCTTGGCCATTGCTATTGTCCCCCGGGCTCTTTTATTTCCAAGTCTATCAAGTTGGTCAGCCGCTTCAAGAACCAATAATCTAGCCTTCTCAAGCTCTATACGACACTGAACGACAAAAGGATGATTTAAGAAGAATACCATCACCAAATTTCCAGTAGTTGATTGAAATTTATTTTCATGGTAGACACACAGGAAGATTCAATTCGAATTTCAAACAAGTTTTCAAGATCGTTAATTTATTGGAGTTAAAGGTGGCACTGTTAGTCTCTGGTTGTAAATTGTACAAGAATGAAAGTTTCTACCATATGCTTTAGAGGGCATCACTTAAAATATGTCTTAAATAAGTCTAAGAACACAAAATCACTCTTACGCTATCATCTGGTACAAAGTTGATATACCTTTGCCAAATCGGAAAGGAAAGAACCTTGCTCAGCAATCAACTTTCCAAAGACTCTTCTACTAAGAGCCCTTTGAACCATCATCTGCATGCCACGCTCAGCTGCACCTATCAGCCTCATGCAATGATGCAATCTTCCCGGACCTAGCCTACCCTGCAAAGATGTAAATTCGAGACGAAATGTGAGACCAATATGTTTCACTCCAGCAAGTGTCCAGATTAAAAACATCATGAAGCATGCACGGCCGACCCCGGACACAAAATCATGAACAACTTTTAACTAACAATAATCTTTTATGCCCACTAAACAAATTTTGTAATGAACTATTTTCACTCCTTGGACCGAGGCTTCTCAAGATTTTTGGAGCTAATTCAAAGTGCTCAATCAGGTGAGGTAGTTAATCCTTAGTGGGTCCCATGAAATTGAAAAAAACTTGCACTAAAAAAAAAAAAAAAAAAAAAAACCAGCATGCTTTCCTAAAAAATGAAGTTACTGCGGGAACCTTAATAAATATCAAACCAACTTAATAAACTGATTTCATTAGGGTCAAGCTTTCATAAAAAGACACCGAATTATACCTGTGCAATTTCAAATCCACGCCCTTCTCCCAGTAAAATATTTTTCGCAGGGACGCACACGTTATCAAATGTTACTTCTGCATGTCCATGAGGTGCATCATCGAAGCCAAAAACCATGAGTGGTCTCTTTATATGTACACCAGGAGTCTTAATATCCACTAAGATCATAGATTGCTGCTTATGTTTAGCAGCATTGAAGTCGGTCTTTCCCTGCAGAATATTTGGAGTCTTTATTCTCAGAAAATAGTATATTATAACAAATAGAGACCTTAATTCCATTCCACACAAGAAGTAACCATTAGTATGAGAATTCTGCATCTTGGATCCATGGCACCACTGGTCCACCATTTCGTTCCATTGATAACATATGAATCTCCTTGTCTGCACATGTACACAGTAGCTACAATTACGTAATGAAACTCCTAGAAAATGATCATGAATGTCCAATTGAGAGATGCCTAAAGGTGAAAACAATGATATATATAACGAAATCTTTCACAAGGAAACATTAGCTGTTTGGTTTTATTTTTATCTTTTAATTGAATTAACGTCTGAGGAAAAGGTGAAAATTATGTTAAAGAAGCAGAAGCAAAAAAAAAAAAAAAGATGAGTAGCAAACTAAAATCCTTCCCAATTAAAAAAGCCTCTTATTGAATGCAATGATATCAGATGGCAAATGAAGATGAAACTTATTCTAGCACTAGAAAAATTAGAGATTCCCTTTCCAATGTTTCTGCACAATCTTACCTTTCAATAGAACACTCAATATTGGTTGCATCAGAAGATGCGACTTTTGGTTCTGTCATTGCAAATCCTGATCGGATTTTCCCCTCAAGCAAAGGAATTAGCCATTCAAGTAGTTGTTCTTTGTTTCCATAACGCAATAATACCTGAAACAAAAGATTAGTTAGATGCAATAAGATCCCATAAAAATGCACAATGATGGTCTTTGCACATAATCAAAAGTTTTCACCTAACCTCCATATTTCCCGTGTCAGGTGCTCCACAATTGAAAATCTGTGGTGCCCAAACAGAACGGCCCATGATCTCACAAAGGTATCCATACTCAAGATTTGAAAGGCCTGCCCCAAATAATTGATTGCTTGTATCATCGGAGACGGGATGATTGCTTCCATTGAAAATTAACTTTCTTGCCCTTTCTGCACTATCAAACTGCATGCAGACCCAGACAAATACCTTTCAGTAAAACAATATGCCTTCTTACATAAGTAGCTTCAAAGCTAAAAGGGTAAACTTAAAGGAGATAAACAGACACAGAAAATTCAAAATCTTGAACTTGGGGGGCCGATTTAGTCACATACAGGTATCCATAAGTTCCAGAGCCCTTCTTTCTTTGCTAGTTCCTTTAGCCTCTCTTCCTCCGGATGAACTGTCCAACGTGAAGGAGACTGAGCAAGTTTGTAGAACTCATTTTCCATGGGATATATGTGGTTTCCATGAACTTAATCAACTTGTTTCTCAATTCCACAACTTTTTTACTCGGAACGAACCTCCCTGATCCTGAAAGTGCTTCATCATGTGTAGCAAAAGCACCTGAAACAAAAGTGACATTGACTTATCACTGAAACCTTAAACGTTGATTGATTACTTGCGGAATATGTATTCAAAGCCAGCCAAAGAGCACAGCTGTAGAACTACCTGATGGAGGATTATCAGGAAGCACATAATCTCGGTTAACAAAAGCACATGCAAACTCTATAAGGGCATTAACTTTGTCCCCTGTATGTCGGGCATGCTCACCTGCTGAAGCATTACCCTTCATTGGAACAGTAAACCATCAATAGCTTCAACCAAGAATTTTACATGTGAAGTACTAATATGAAAGGAACTTTTCATCTCTTGAAAAAATTCAAAATACCATGATCCATCTACTGTATATTCCTGCATAGATTGATGCTCCACGAAACAAAGAAAAGGCAACATAGAACTTCCACACAGCTGCAGGCCATGATTTTTGCTGCAAGTGCAATAATCCCAATATAAGTTCATTACTCAGCAAGGTTAGTAGAAAGAAAACAAAGTGATTTACCATGTTAACCATCTATTAGAATACTGGATGGCACACAGAGCTCCAATGTATAAGGAAGTAAATTCATTAGTTAATCTTTATTAACTCTGTGATATGCCAACTCACTCCTAACCCTAAGAAAGGCTATTTTATTAATTACAAAAAATCTTTCTTATGTCACCTGCCATTACCTTATGTCTTTAGTTAAATCATTTAATTCAGTATCTCCTATTCGACCAAATTGAATTTAACATAGCATAAATACCCTCAACGACCTTATCAAATAGATGGTCCTGACCCAAGTCAAACACATTAGCACCTTCCTTTTGTCATGCCTTTAACAAACACTGTTATATCTTATTTTTTGGCAAGAAATGTGAACTAATTTTCTTGTTTGAATAACAATATTTTTTCTCAACTGTAGGGAATGAATAGCCAAAGAACCCTTGTTATTCATTACTCTCATCAAGAGGACTTACAGATGAAGAACAGTAATCTGCCAAATATTCAGCCAGCGATGGAATCCCCTGCGGAATCCCAGTACATTCTATACCTTCAGATATTTGATTCTTGTCAAGTTCCACAACATAATGCTGCAAAAGCAGGATAGGAACTATCAGTTTTCTTTGGAAAGAAAAAATAATAAGGAATTAATGCTTGAAATCTTTTAAAAGTATCCAAAAACAGAAGTGTACCAAATCAGAGATACACAGTGAGCCTTACAGAATTCACACAAAATACACACACACACACACACACACACACACAAAAGACCGTCTAAAGACTAAAGTTTTGAACATTTACCAAAGTGCTGTATGCAACATCGCACATTTGGTTTCCAAGGGTAGATAATTCCCAGTCAAGAATGCCGATCACTCTGTCCTGCATTTTTAGTATCAAAATCAGTTGAGCAATTCAGATTAGCCACTCAAGGAATAGTGTATGTGTTAGTTAGGACAATAAGGGCCAAATAAAGTATTGTGCATGCATATTAAGAAAAACCAGAAGAAATTTCCATATTTCACTCCAACACATTTAGACACATTGGAGTTTATGATCTCTGGACTTGCGTGCTTTATAAATGTAAATCCAAGTTCTTTGATTTTCAATCCAAGCATCAAAAGCAGTCAGTACTAGCATGTATTTAAACTTTTTATAAGACTTAGCCCCATACAATCTGAAATATAAAGACTTTTGGAACATGAAGAAAATAAATAAGCCATTGCAATTGCTGGAACTACGACGCCTGCTAGAGGCACAACATTAGTGGGTAAATTACTGACAGTTACTCTCCACGAACGAAGGCTGCTGCTGCAACATATCAATAAAAAGTGTTTAACAATTGATGAATGTAAGGCTTTGGGAAGTACCAAACCTCAATGGGATGGAAAAGAAGATTATCAATCCGAAAATCTCCATGAACTAAGCCTGCTGTGGATCCCAAAGAATCTTCAGGAGGAATATTTTGTCGTAACCAATCTATCAGCTGGAACATCTTTGGATTTCTCTCAGGCTTACCCTCACTGGTTGAAGCAATATACTGTTTGGTCCACCTTTCTAACTAAAACAAACAAAGGACTTATTAAGCAAATCTCAAGGTGCAACATGTAAGAATAAATCAGTAAGCATCATCTAAGCCAAAATCTGCTGAAAAATTCATGCACCTGTCGTTTACAATAGTTGTCCCGACGACCATATTTTCCTAGACCAATAGCGTCAACATCCACGCAATGCATGGCTGCCAAAACTTTTGCGGTTGCTCGATATATTTCTCTTCTCCTCTCAGGAGCTACACCCTGACCCAAAAAAAAAAAAAAAAAAAAAAAAAAAAAAAAAAAAAAAAAAAAAACCCTGACCCAAAAAAAGAAAGGTCGACATTTTGATTCAACCCTCTAGCTAAAGATGACATATTTTTAGATAACAACAATTCCAATTCGATACACATCAAACCAAATGCTTTTTTAGTGCAAACCGTAACAAAGACCGGTAGTTCGGTACACACCCGGTTGAAAAAAATCAACTGATCCAACCTACTAGTTTAAAAAATAACATCTTTAATTGACAAACCAAGCTCATGGGAGTACTTGAGCAAGATAAGAACAATTCCCATTTCATATAAACTAATCATATGCTTTTGCGTTAATCATTTGATATTCTTTTACAGTACAAATTGTAAAGAATACCGGTAATGTGGGGTCAAGTATGCGTCCCTCCAAATACTCCATGATGTAAAAAGGAGTTCCAATCACACTTGAATCAGTACACAAACAGTAAACTTTAGGCACTGGAACTTGTGTGTGAGCACCCAATGCTTGGAGAACCTGTTTAAACAACAGAAAAAACAAAAAATACAAATTTATTCATAAATTATATACGAATATATATGTATAAAATTAATCAATTTCGCCCAAAAAGAAGTAAAAATTGAACCTTGAATTCTCTCTCGACGGCGTGTGCAGAGGCCAGCAACTTCCCCGGAGGCTTCTTCCTCAGAACGTATCGCTTCGGCGAAGCACTAGAACCAGAGCTCGCTTCCACAAGATACGTCGGGTTCGATTGCCCATGGCCGAACTGAAAAGTTCACCGACCAACAAAAGAAATTGAGACGCCATAGCTGAACAAAAAATCGAGAGAGAGAGAGAGAGAGAGTGGAGAGAGAAAGAGACCTGAGAGAGGGTGAAAGTGGAGGGAGAGAGAGGGAAGCCATCGATGTTGGCGGAGGCGTAGCGGAGCAAGGCGTTCTCGTCGAGTTGGAGGGCCGGGTCGACTCGGCGGAGGAGATCGGACGTGCGATTCGCCATTGTTGCTCGCGATCACGAAGAAATTTCTAGAGAGAGAGAGAGAGGGGAAATGGAGCAGTGGATACAGGATGTCTTCCATTTTCCCAAAAGAAGGGAAGAAAGAGGCGCGTGGGATAAGGTTGCCGAGGCAGCGAGTGGGAGAGATGGCGGCGGAGAAAGAGATAAATCCGAGATTTTCACGTAAGTGTCGATTAACCATTTTATTTTTTTTAAATAATTTAAGTGGCGATTTAACGTTGACAATTTGTTATGTTGCGGAGCCGTCTATTTTTCTTCCGACCACCAAAAGGACAATAGGATAAAGTTACTAGAAAAGGACTAAAAAAACAAGACAACCAAATATCTAAATTTTTTTATTTTTAAGTTCGTGCTTTGTTGGTTAGTTTAAGTTGAAATATTTTTAGTTATAATAGTAATTTTTTTTGAATTTTCAGAAAAGACAAAAAACTTTTTGAGAAAAAAACAAAAATTTTTGAAAAAAGACAAAAAACAGGACAGTTAGAGTTGAAATGAACTAACGAAGCAAACAAACCTAATATTTCAATATTTCAACTTTTTTTTTTTAATTCCAGCTTAAAGTAAAAAACTATCTTACTACTAAGCTATTAGTTCAATATTATTTTAACCTGTGATTATAGATATAATATAATGATAATTATATTTTTATCTATTATCATGTGTAGTGTTTGAATTATCTTATTTTAAATTAAATATATATCTTATTTTAATATAAATTATGTTATCAGATTTTTTAATATGATATGATGCTGAAAGACCATTACATTAGAATATTTTGTAGTTTTATTAAAAGTTCTTCGTTAAAAATAAATGTTTATTTTAAAATATCTCAGTAAATTGGCTTTTTGTTTTTGGCCTCTCTAGTCGGCAGACGCCAGGGAGAAACTCTTAAAATGATTTTTTTTTGGTTAAATATATATATATATATATTTTAAGGTGTTTTTTAAGGGTGAATATTTAAGGAATTATTGGTAAAGACAAACTTATAATGTGAAAATATCCGCACGAAATTAGTATAATTCCTAGCACCTCCAGTTTGTTTCATGACTTTTGAGACATCTAAAGGGTAAGAAAGTGATTAAACGAAATACAGTATAATTCAATTTCTTCTAACCTGTCTAAGAAACATAACATGTTAAAAAGACAGTTTCTTGTACAAAAGACTATAAATCTAAGAAACGACAATCATAGTACATATGGTAACAACTTTAAAAACAACACAAGACGACATAGGATCAAACGCAAATTTATGTGCAACATAGGGTCAAAACGACAATATTTGTTTAGAACACAAGCCTCGAATTCTTGGAACTTTTCTCGCCATTTTGACGGAGGGATATCATCAAGGATAGAAGTTTGAAACTTTCCACCTAATGTAATGATGTTGGATGGTGTTGTTCTTGGTCAATAGTAGAGACTTTGACTCGCGTACAAGCTACTTTGCTGCATGGGAACATGTTCCCCACTACTTCCAGCTTAGGCATCATCCTTTTTTTTTTTTTTTTTTCCAGAATAAAATAAATTTTAAGGGTTACGTGAGAATTTTTAATTTTAATAGGAGTAAAATAATAAAATTAAAAAACATATAATCAATTTTAGTAAGAATTATGTGAGAATTATTCATTTTTAGTGGGGTGAAATTGGGATAAATGAAAAATTTTCACCCCGTTTGGTGATTTAAATTTAAAATTTTCATTTCACTTTTGTTTTTTTTTCCCTGAAAAATCAATAAAAATTATAACTAGTTTTTAAATAGTCAATCAACTCCAACTTAAAAAATTTTAACTTTAACCTGTAACACTAAACGAAGGTTTTATTTTTAATTAGGGCAAATAATAAAAATTAAAAACTTTTTGGAACAAAATTAAAAGAACAAAAAACTTCAATGGGGCGATAGCCCCCCTCGCCCCCACATAACTCCATCAGTGCATGCTTTCACAAAACCATCCAACCCATTTGTTCCATCCATCAATCAAACACTCACATAAAAACACCAAAGAATTCGTATAATAAACCAAGTTTGATCATTGTAACGTTTCCGCCTCTAAATCATTTCCTAGCTGATAAAAAATTTCCATTTTGAAACCGACATGACATAATTTTAACCATTACAGATTGTCGAAAACGACATAATTTGTTTAAGCCGACATATGTTTTTAGTTACTTATAATTATATGTTTTACTGATAACTATAACTTAAAATTTTCACCTTCAATTAACATTTTAAGTTCATATACAACTAAATTACCAAACGACTAACTTACCAAACGCGTGCCAAATGGAGGCTTAAACTTCAAGGCCCTCAAAACTACAAGATGCGTAGTAAACGACATCAAAATTTCAAAACGACAACTAATTTTCTTGAACATTTCAGGTGAAAGTAGAGTGAAATTCAGCTCAGCCCGGCATTTATTATTTGAAACAAACAAGCAAACAAAGGAGGACATACAACAAAGTTGTAGGCATAATCAAAACAAAACACACGACATTGTAAACTCTAGAGAAACCAAGCAAACTGCTAGCTTTTGCCCGGCAACATTAAAGACCTCAATGCTGATCATCCACTGCCAATGGAATGTTCTTCACCTGAAACAGAATCACGAAAAAGGCTCTAAACTTTTATCTCATTTTTTTTTATATAACTTTTCAACACTAATTGACGTGATCACTTTTTAAACACCGAGCTAATGGCAATTCACATATTATGTTTAGTTAATAATACTATAAAATCGGATAAAAGTTGCGATTCTTGAAACGCCAAAGAAAGGAAAGAATGTCAATAAACATAAACAAAACCACTAACCAGATCTCTGAACTTGAGAATGTAAAACATTTCCAAGTATCTCCTTGTTTCTCTCCTCTCAAGCTTAGAAACATACTTCCAAAACCCATAAACCCCAGCCAGTGTTAGAAGCCTCTCTGAATATATCTTCCAAGTGTACCTTCATAAAAACCATATAAATTTCAGTTCAACTGAGATAGAAGAAAATAAATAAATAAAAAAACTCTACTAATTACCAATGGTAACATTTAAGACCTTTCATAGATTCTTTTAAGCCCTCCACCAGATATCTTGTCCCAAAGGCCGGGTTCGATGTGGCACTTCTTGAAGAAGTTGATTAACAGCTCGGCCATTTGATCAGGATGATAAGGGTCAATGTGGAACCCAGAAACACCATGCTCTATGATCTCTGCAGGACCACCATTGCATGTTGCAAATGTGGGAAGGCCACAAGTCATGGATTCCACCACAGTAAGACCAAATGCTTCGTAGAAGGCGGGCTGAGTTTTGGATCAAACGAGTATGTCATCAAAAAAAAAAAAAAAAAGTATTTTTGGGGTAATTTGCATAAATATCCAAAGTTGGTAAACATTTTTATAAAATCTGATTTGCAATAAAATCACTAATTTACTCATATTAAACTTTTAGTGTCTTGTTAAGAAGCCGACATTAGACACAAGATCTCCATCCAATCTCTACACCATAAATACCTGCACAAAGGCACCTCTGGTGTCGGCAATGTAACGGTAGAGCTCTCCGTTTCTAGCGCGATTCATTTGCGCTGTTATCCACCGGAACTGACCTTTCAAGTTGTATTTGTCAATGAGGCCATGCATCTTTTCTATCTCCTGCACTTCTTCTCTGTCCCTGGACTTGTTCACGTCAATGTACCCACCAACTACAACAAGATTCACCAGCTCTCTTAGCTTGGCGCTCTTACCATAGCACTCGACGAGCCCGGTCAAGTTCTTTACTCTGTCGAGTCTCGCCATGGAAAAGATGATAGGCTTTGATTGATCACTCAAGAAACCACTGCACCATCATTCACAAAATTATTAAGATTTTTGGATTAAAAGTTTTCTGTAACCATTGTAGTTATGAGATACATTTCTTATACATATTTTTATATAAATATACTTACACATGCTCAGCATTTTGCTCAGTGCCATACAAGAGTTCTTCTATGGAACCGTGCAAAGCAGTGAGTCTCTTTTCCTTTTCAAAATATGGAAAGTATATTGCCATGTCTGCACCAGGAGAGACAATGTTGAACTTGGGATCGAAGACATCGATTCCGTGAACAACTCGGTAGAGGCCAGGAAGCGTGAAAGCTGTGTGGCTCTCATACTGTCCAACGTTGTTATGGCTGAGCCAAGGATAAAACAAAAAAATGTTATTTAGCAGATGCATATACGATACATTTTCATCCTTTATCAAATTATAAAATTTTCAATATTTTTCGTAAATAGCAAAATTTTTGGACTGCTTTCCGTACTCGCTAACGTTTTTCACAATTACCTTCCTGCAATCTCTTGGTAAGTACTAGTAATGATAAAATCGGCATTGTTCATCGCAATAAGATCGGCAGTAAATTGACTTGAGAAATGGTACTTGTCCTCATGTTTTTTCCAATATATATCTGAATCTGGATACTTTGTCTTCTCCAATGCGTGAGCAATATTACACTGGAGAAAGGAAAAAAGTTTGATTTAGTGAACTAAAAATGATGCTTATAAACTCTGTTGCTTTGATTTCAAACCTGTGTAATTCCTAGTTTATAAGATAGCAAAGTTGCAACAAGATTCCCGTCACTGTAGTTTCCGATTATAAGATCAGGAACACCCTGCAGCTCAGCCGCAATTTCATTCGAGGCATCCTGAGTATAGCCACGGAAATGAGAGAAAAGGAAACTTAGAAAATGTATCCCTAACATGAGTCAGAAAATGTAAGAACCAAAACGAAAACTACAAGATTTTCCAATATGGTTATAACTCATCAAACACAATAAAATCTTCTTCTTGAAAAGTACTTCAACCGTAGTTTGTCTGTGAAGCACCGAGGGAATAACTTGGGAGATACAATTCAGAAAATAAAATAACATGTAAAAGCATTGCTTGATCTTTTTACCTCTGCAAATGTTTCCAAGTAAGGCCAGACATCGAACCTCGAAATCCATTTCTTCAGAATCCCGTTCTCGGTCCTGAAAGGAACCCGCAAAATGGAAGTGTGTTCTGTTCCACTGATTCTCTCCAATCTTTGGTTGCAAGTTGTCCCTTTTGCATCTGGTATAAGTCTAGTAACCTTAAACCAAAATTCATTTGTTAGCAAATCAAGCATGACAAAAGCTTTTTCATGGAATGCAAAGGAGCAAATTGAGCTACTTACAATCAGAATTTTCGGAATAACATCCAGTCCTTGCTTTTGTATTCTAAGAAGCATCTCGTTTTCCATGGCGCGCACTTGATCAAGGATATAAACAATCTGGCCACAACAGAAGGAAAATAGAACTACTTGTTACCGATCTAAAGAGGAAATAAACTCTAGTCAACATTGTATTAACACCTCAAAGTGTACAAGAGCATAATTAAACTGCAACAAGTTTGGTTTCCAAACCATAAAGTATAACAACTTTGAGATTCGCATATTATTAACCACGGACCTATTCCCCAAATTTGATGGTACCTGTCCGCCGGTATCGGGTAAACCAAGGACATTTGCTTGGCCAAAGTAGCCGTGTGGGGATACAATGACAACGTGGAAAACCATAGGAATTCTTCCAAGAAATGTTTCCAATGTAGAAGGATCGGGAGCTTGAAGAATCTCCAACAGCAGATGAACCATCTCCGACACTCTTTGAGCGGAGTCACCCCAACCCCTCTCAAAACCCATTCCTTGCAGCCTAAGCAAACCAATATTAGAAATTCAAAAACTGACCAAAAAAAAAAAAAAAATCCAAGTAAAAAGTTGGCCTACAGCTGATGCTGATTTAGATGCTTACTCAAATTCAAACTCAGAGTACGATGTTTCGGGTGGCAGTTTAGAGAGGTAATCCTCTACCCTTACAAGAGCAGATTGAAGTTTTGGTATCGTTTGAATACGATCATTCAACATCATAGCCTAAACAAGATATACAGTTCCACATGAAAGTTACGAATACCCTTTTCGAGTTTAGAACAATAATAAATATTAAAAAAAAAAAAAAAAAGCATGTGGACTTACATGGCCGTCATGTTTATGTGCGCGGAGAAAATCAAGCAAGGGCATCAAACTTTCTTTATTGCGAAACATAATAGAAGAAAGATGGCGGTTAAGGAACTGAACCCCATTTCCAATGGATGAAGACCTGGTTGGCCTGGGAAACGTTGCATTGAACGGCTCCAAATCGAGTTCAAGGACATAACTTCCATTGCTCCTAGAAAATCATATTTCATACCCAGAAAAGTATCTTTTTAGTACTAATTACAGAGGAAAAAAATTATGTTTACGAGATAATTTGTCCACATAAGACAGAATTAGAAGATAAACAATGGCCTTACTGTCCTTCGACAAGTTCTTCTCTGAATTGGAGATATTCTGCAACACTCAAATGGTCCACATTGAGTTCATAGACATTGACACGAACATACTCCCAAACTCCAGGTCTTGGGCGAATTGCAATGCACACAAAGGGAGGCAGGACAATGGCTTCCTAATATCGATATACATATTAATATACATGTATTTATATTCATAAATAGAACAAATTAATCATAATGAAAGAAATAATATTGGATCGTATATAATGAATTTAGTGCATGTCCATTTTGCATATATATACATGGCATATATATGTGTCTATATGTGTGTGTGTATACCTGTGCGGATTGAAGGACTTTGTTAAAGGGGCTATCCTTGAGCTTTTGCATTCCTTCATCCTCTTTAACAATGCTGTTTAGCTCGTCAACCAGCTGATGAGACTGTAGAATTGCTTTTCCCTGAGCAACATACCTACATATGGTCAACACATTAAAATAAATAAAAAAAAAAAAAAAAAGATTAGCAATTCTAAGTATTTCTATAAAATAATTTATTTAGAGTAGATCAATGCTAGGAGTGTCATGATCCGAGATTAATATAGAATGAATCTCACGATAAGGTAAAATTCACGAGATTAATATAAAGATATATTGTATATGCAAATGTGTGTGTGTGTGTGTGTGTGTATGTATATATATATGTATATATATAGATGAACCTGGAGAGAAGAGAAACAAGCTCGTTCCGGTGAGCAGCGAGAGTGTCCTGAATCCTTTCCCTCATTGTACTCACACAGCCAAATCAAGAAAATTGCTCAACAGAAAGGGAAAAAAAGAAAGAAAGAAAAAAATTACAGAACAAAAAACTTTAAAATTAAAGAAAAACCGAAACAAACTAAGTGACGACCAAAGCCAGAGAAGTAAAAGATAATTAGTAGAAGCTAAAAGGGATGAATGGGATATATATAAAAGAGAAACTTTGATAAATATTTATAGGCAGAAAAGGGGGAATCAAACTTCAAGAGAGCTGTAGGGCAACATATGAATGAGGCCAACAAGTGCCATAGAAAACGGCCACTTTCTGCAGATGTCTGTTTTGGTATCAGAAAACTCATGTGTCTGTGACTCTCATCAATGTGGCACCTGGCTATCTTTTGCATGCGCGGTTTCATTTTGATTAGAAAAAAAAAAAAAAAAAGAAAAAAGAAAAAAACAGTGCGTTTCTGCCACAATATCTCTAATTTTACACTATTGATAAAATCTATTGTTTTAGTTATTAAATTAATTTTTTAATATACTCATTTATGATTATTTAACTGATTTTATATTACGTACTGTAATTTTTAAAGAACACTTGTGAATTAGATCATTAAAAAACTAACTTAAAATTAAAAAATAATTTATACAAATAATGCACAATAGATAGAGGGTCCAATCTATGAACTCAAAAACTTGTGATTGATTTGTCACGTAAGATTATACATGTTGTTGTTTGTGTGAATACCTACTAAGTTCCCCATTTTTAAGGCTCCATTGGGTGAAACGGTTTGAGTTGAAATTTTTAAATTTGAATTAGTTGACTTTTTAAAAATTAATTATAATTTTTATTGACTTCTCAGAAAAATATAAAAATTGAAATAAAAAATTAAATTTAAAATATAATATCAAACAAAATATAAAATTTTTTAAAATCAATTTTATTATTACGTATGTTTTTATTTGTATGAATATATATATATATATAAAAGAAACCTCTCGCATTTTAATTGTACAATACGTATAGAAAACCAGTACAATTCAAAAAGAGAGAGGCACAATCTGCCGGAAAAAAAAAAGAAAAAAAAGGAACGACTTTTTCATTTGACAGGGACAGAAAAGTTCTCGTATATCCTACATATATAAAAGAGTAGAAAATTTTCTACTGTTCATTTTTGGTCGTCAAATACAGTGCGTTTTGAGTATTGCTTTTGTTTTCTTCAACCATCTTCCTTTCTCAGTTCTTTCTTTTCCAGTTAATCTTTCTCTTTCTTTTTCTCTCTGAATAAAACTTGCATTTTCCATCTCCAACCTTTCAGTGCTTTCTCCCGACGAGAATTTGGTGGACTCTTGATTCTGGTAAGCCTCGTCTCTCTCTCTCTTTCTTCTTCTTGTCGTCGATTGACTGCCTGCCGGTTCTGGGTTCTCGGCAACCAAGCAATTCTCTTCTGTTTTCTGAATTTTTTTCTGTCGATTGACTCCCTGCTAAATCGCTTTAGATTTGGGGAGAAATTATTTTTTATATGCACCTACCAAAAAAGAGGAAATTTCCCAAAAACCAAACAGCAAAATCTCTACAAATTAACAACAAATCGCCCAAAAACATGCACTTTTGAAGAAACCCATAAAAACCCATTTAACAATTCAGTCTTCTATGAAGTTATTATAAGGTGCAAATCTTCAAGAGAGAGATTCCAGTTTCATAAATAGATCCGTACCAAAAACTCTGATTTTTTTTTTCCCCTTTTTTTGCAAACTAACAATAGAAAATGGTTGAAAAGCTCATCCTTTTCACACACTGAAGTGTCGAAAGACAAAAACAAAGTTCCAAAAAACCCATATCTTGGACGAATATGAGTTTGTGAGAACATTATTCTCATTTTTTATGCATGTCTACAGAGAGAAAGAGAGAACAGAGAGAGCGAGAGAGAGAGATATTTGTGTGTGTATATATGTATGTATGTACCTAGAATTGCAATAGAACTCATAGAGCATCCCACGGTTAGAAAAGATGATAAGAACAATTTTAGCTTCACATAGAACTGAGAGCTCATAGGCCTAGAAGCCCAGTTCTTCTCTTACCAAATGTCACTTGCCTATTAATTTTGTTCTATATTCTCTTCGGCTCTACGCTTCCTCTCTCCTATGGATCTTTCTCTCTCTCTCTCTCTCTCTCTTGTTTCTGTATCTTGTTTCTCACTCCTCACTTACCGCAATGATCTTTCTCTTTCTAGATCTTCTCTTTAGTCTTGCTTAAGAGATGAGAAAACCCTCTAAAAGGAGCCTATGTGTTTAAGATACCAAAACAGATATTCATTATTTATTACATTAAAAAGGTTTACCCGTCAGAAAGAAATAGGAAATCCCTAAAAAATACTTTTGTGTGTCGTGTTTGTTTTGTACTCTGTATATATGTATATATTATATGTAATTGTTTAATGTGTGTTAATAATAAATATTATTTTATTTCTATTAGTATGTATAATGATATAAACAAGTTGTTTTAGTTTCTCTTCCAGCTACGTTTTATAATAAAGCGCTTACTTCACGTAAGAATAGTTTCGAAAATGTATAACGCATATACGAAGAGACACACTTATTGCATTCTTTTTGTTAGCTTGGTTGATCCTTTGCTTTCCTCTTCAATCACCAAAAAACAGAGAGAGAAAACATTTTATTTGTATTCCATACACACATGGATATATATATATATATATATATACTTTAGAATATTGGGTTTCCTCTTGTTCTTTAGAAAGTTTTGTTTAAACAATAGGAATAAGAATTCTTTTTGATTGTGAGCTAATGATGCCTTCAAGTTTCAAAACAAAGTAAATAAAATTCTTTCATTTTCGAATTTCATTTTTGCTTTTATGTGATTTTACCATTATTTTCAGGTATATTCATGTTAAATTTGTGTTTGGATCATGTTTTCTTGTTTAGAAATTTCCTATTTTTGTCTTCTTTTGGAATGATCATCCGTCCTAATATTGTTTTAGGAGCTCATTATTCAGGAAATAGCCATATTCAACATTGCTTAGGATAACATCTACTATAACTTCCTAGGTAAGAATGCAAGTTTACGAATATATTAGCATTTTATGTATACTTATTTTTGCTGTAAAACTTTGAATAAGTAGATATAAATATTGCTACTAGCATATTGTTCTATAGCTAAAAATGTTTATAAAAATAAACTATTTTGGCTTTTCTAAACTTTGTTTGCACATGCTTGTATATGTATGTGACTCTATATCCTACATATATAAAAGAGTGCATAAAATTACACTGTTCATCTTTGGTAGTCAAAAACGCACCGTTTGGTGCTTCTTTTTTTTTTTTTTTTTTTCCTTCCTTCCTACCTTCATCACAGCAAAGTTTTAGTTTTTTTTCCCCCTCACAGCAACGTTTAGTTGCTTTTTATTTTTTATTTTTTTTTTCCTGAAACTTGAACTTAAAAGAAAACCATTTAATTTAAATTACAGTTTTGTCATATTGTAACTACACATTTATTATTTTTTAATTTATTATTATTTTTTAAGTGCAAATCCTGCATATATAAAAGAGTGCATAAAATTGCATTGTTCATCTTTGGTAGCCAAAAACGCACCGTTTGGTTTTTTTTTTTTTTTTTTTTTTTCCTTCCTCCCTTCCTCACAGCAAAGTTTAGTTTTTTTTTTTCCCTCACAGCAACGTTTAGTTGCTTTTTATTTTTATTTTTTTTTTTTCTGAAACTTGAACTTAAAATAAAATCATTTAATTCAAATTACAGTTTTATCATATTGTAACTACATATTTATTATTTTTTAAGTGTAAAATGTCTAAAAAGAAAGAAAAAAAAAAGTAGAGTTTTTTTCATAAATATATAATAGGCAAGTAATAACTTTTCTCGCAGGCATGTTGATAGAAAAGCAATTTGTAATATTTATTTATTTTTAACTTCAACCTGCATATTGATATTCACTTCTTTTTTCTTTTTTTTTTTTGTGAATGTATATTTATATTCAAGTTAAATGAAGCACGTTTATATTAAAATTACATCAAGCTTAAATATTAAAAATCCCAACTAATATTATTTAACTAAAAAATATCTCAATTTCTCATGTTAGTTGATTTTTCTTCTTTTTTTTTTTTTAAGTTTTTTTAATATATCATAATCTTAAATACATAATAAATTGTAGATTTTTTTTTCATAAGGTTTATCTTTTTTTTTTTATGAACTTTGTGTTTAAGATTTATTTTCTTCTGGGCTATATGCACATCAGTCCCTAACTTTATTTTTAGATAATGATCATTTGATCTATTATTAATTTTTCAAATCAATCCTTAAATTATTGATTTAATTGCAATTCTTGGTAAAACTAAAAACGTTCTGTAATCTTACATATATAAAAGAGTAGATAAAAAGTTACTGTTTATTTTTTGTAGTAAAAAACGCACCGTTTTTTGGTGTTGTTTTTGTTTTTGTTTTTGTTTTGGCTGCCGTGTAGCTAACATGGGAGAAGAGGGAAGGGGAGAGAGAGAGAGAGAGAGATTTGGGTTTTGAAACTTTTTGAGGTTTTTTTGACTGATGTGCAGCTAGCACATGAGTTGTTGGGTTTTGGATTCTTTTTGCGACTGACAGTCGGAAGAGAGGGGGAGCGAGAGAACGAGAGATAAAGAGAATGGTTAGTGGGATAGGGGATATTTTTTGAATATTTTTTTTTCTTTTGCTCAAGGGGAGAGAGAGAGAAAGAGAGAGAAGAGTACGAAGTGTGAGAGAGGAGAAGGAAAAACAGATTTTTTTGTATTAATATTTATCTTATATAAATTTTTTAAAATATATATAGTAATTAATTTAAATAATATCCAAAATTTTTTCAAAATGATAGTTTGATCTTATTTAAAAGTAACTCTTTTTAAAAATTAGTTATAATTTTTATTGATTTTTTAGAAAAAAAATGTAAAAATTAAGATTAAAAAAATATAGATTAGTTAAATTTTAATTGAAAAGCAAAACGAAGCATTTATATATATGTATAAATATATAAAAACGTCAATATGTAGTACTGTTCATGAGCTTCAACCAAAATGAGCGTTTTGGTTGAAACGCTCGTTTCATTCTTTTTTTTTAATTTATTTCTTTTTTCGGCTTTTTAACCACTATTTTTAAGGATTATTGTTGCTATTCGTTTCACGTATTGGTTAAAAACCTTCTTGAAGAAATATGTCGTTCCTTACTTTAGATGCTTTGATGTATCCCACGTGAACATTGAGAATATGTTTTCTCTCTCTTTCTTTCCTTTTTTTTTTCCTTTTCTTAGGCGTGGAACCTGTCATTAGTGAGAGACTTTTCTTTTTCCTTTTTCATTTTGTTTTCTTACGTTCCGAAAACAAAATATATTCCTACATTTATAAAATAGTAGATAAAGTAGGAGATTAGAGATTGAAATTGCTTTATCATCAAAAGAGAGAGAGAGAGAGAACATTTTCTTTGTATTCCATACACACACACAGATATATATATATATATATTGCTTTAGAATATTGAGTTTCCTCTTTTGCTTTAGAAAGTTTCGTTTAAACAACAGGAAAAAGAGTTATTGCCTTCAGGTTTCAAAACAAAGTTAATAGAATTCTTTCATTTTGAAATTTCATTTTTGCTTTTATGTCATTTTGCTATTATTTTCGGTCATATTCATTTTACGTTTGTGTTTGGATCAAGTTTTCTTGTTTATAAATTTCCTACTTTTGTCTACATTTAGAATGTTCATCCATCCTAATGTACTATAACTTGCCATGTGATAACTCAGATTTACGAATGTATTACCATTTCATCTATACTTATTTTTACTGCAAAACTTTGAATAAGTAGGATAAATGTTGTCGCTAGCATATTATTCTACAACTAAAAATATTTATAAAAATAAACTATTTTGTTTTTTTTAAACTTTGTTTGCAGATGCATGTGTGTATGTGACTCTATATAGAAATTAAAATATGTGTAAAATATTCATATTGACTTTTTTTTAATTTACCTTTTACTTTATTATCATATTTTCAAAACGATTTTAGTTTTCTTTTTCCAATCATTTTTTTCTATTTGCAATGTTTTATTCTTTATATAGCCAACAATAGGATTAAAACTTTTTCTGAGAAAATAAAATGCAACTCTATATATTTTTAAAAAGAAAAAAAAAAAAGAGTTGTGCGTTATTATTTTAATTATTAGAATGTTTGATTTTGTTATTATTATGTATTTTATGACTGTATCATAAATTTTAACTCTTCAATTTTGTTTATTAATCTGTATTTTTAATAATCTCTAGAAAATATTTCTTCATATTAAACGTTATGAAAATTTTCATCACGATTCAACACGTGCAACGCACGAGCCAAAACTAGTTATATATATAAACCCACAAACTCATGAAGTACTCAAAAAGGGCCTCTCTCTTCTGATGCCATCAGCTTTCTGACACCAACCTGACTAAAAGTTAATATGCATTGGGAGTTGTGAAATGGTTAACCTCACCTTAGTCGTTCTTTTTGCCAGTTCGTGAAGGCGACAGACCTATATTGTGGAGCTTGCACATGGATAAGGATCGAATCTACTATGGTTTTCTTGGCGGAGATCACTAGGGCCAATTGTTGGTTAGTGATCGTGGGCCCAGTTGGGCCGCCATGTACTGATTGTTGGTCTTGTTGGGCCTACTTCATAAATAGTCGGGCCCAACAAAATCTCCTGTCTTCCCAAAAGCTCTGTCGGTAAGTTCACTGATGGTTCTATAGTTTTCGTTTTGAAAACAATGGTTCTAGTTGTTTTGTCATTTTTAATTCAATAATGTTGTTTTTAATTAAGAAAATACTAGAGATATCAACTATAATCCTAACTTTTGAGTATTAATTTATATGATATATGAGTTGTCATTATTTTATTATTATATGATTAAAACATTATCACATCTATTGATTGCTTCTACCAATGAAAAGATAACATATGAATTTGTACTTAAATAATTATGATTGGAGTTGGTGTCCTTAGTATTACTTTTTTAATTATCTTATACTGACGCTGAGGATGAAACCCGATGAGATGAAGTAGTTATCTTTTATTGGATCAGTACTCTTAATTTAGCCTTACATAATTATGGTTCTTTCTTGATAAATTGAGATTTCTTTGTCATTAATAATGAAAAGTATAATTTATTGGTTAAAGATTAACATAATATTATTTGATTTCTTGTTTTCTTATCATTAGATTCGATATGTATCGAACACTTGTGAAATTAGTTGTTAAGCGAAGGGGATGTGTTTGTGAGGACTTAATTGTTAAATCTATAAGATGACAATATATTGATTTTGGACGCCAATTTAATTTAGAAATTAATTGATAATTACAGAATTGCTAAGTTTGTATCTCGCAAGTTCAGTTTGAATCTTGCCTACTTTATTATTATCTTTTCTTTCATTAATTTAAGTTTTACTTTCCAAACAAAGTTTTATTAATTTATACCTTTTGGTTATGTACACTTAAACCATCTATTAAATCGCTACGAAATTCTTAAATTTCGACTTATTTTATTCTAAAGCTCACTTCAAAATTGAGATGTACACACACATATCTACACACACACACACGCACACACACACACACACACATATGTATATAGATTGGAGGGAACTAATAATATATCATAATTGTGAGTTGAGAACGAACGGAATTGCAACTTTTGTCAACATGATCGTTTGAATATCTATTCTTATCTATCCAAGAAAAGAATGAAATATGCTAGCAAGCAGGTATCTGATTCCCCTATTGGACGGCTCTTGCCTTTTTACTTATACCAAATCAATATGAACATTTGATATACAATATGAGTACTGGAATTTATACGTACACACACACACACACACACACTCTTTGTTTTTTATGTACGTGGCAAGAAATATTTGAACCTGCACTACTAGATACTAGATTCGCGTATAGCACATTCTATATGGCTCTTTGCCTAACAGCGACGCTTCAACCCAAAATCATATATATATATATATATATATTATAAGCACCTTTCCTGCAACAATAATACAAAAATTATCATCAACTAAACAGATTATGTAAATTAGTTAAGTTTTTATTTAGAAAAGGAAATTAAACTAAATATCTTCAATTTTCTTTCCTCTTTATTAAAGAGTCAGGGCTTCATTTTATTCTTTGATAATTACTTTATGTTAATTATTTAATGATATCATCAAAATTAGTCTCAATCATTAGGCAAAAATGCTGTCAAAATATTCTTCTTCTTGTTGCCTTGATGAAAGTAGGGTTAAAAATAATTAATTTTGCCGCCGAAGTAAGGTTTAGACTGCTCGTACCAAAATGTAAAATTCAATTTTTTTTTATGAATAAAATATATATAAAATTCAATTATAACTAGTTGTTGATCATGTCCTGGCATGCAAATATTAAGTTGTTAACATAAAGTGAAGACGTAGCAAAAGACCAATTTCTCCCTTAATCAATGTAACATTCTCAAAAAAGAAAGAAGAAAAATGGAAAAGAAAAAAAGAAAATAAAAACTTCATGTACAAGTGACGAAAATATATTATCATAATCGGAATATTTTTGATAACAAATTGAAATGATGGAATATTGCTAAGCTACATATATGAAAGCCTCGCCTTAAAAAACTATATCATGTAATATATTGCCATACTTATATTATATTTAAGTTGTGCAATTAATTATTACTCTAATTAGACATAGTACATAGATCAACCTTCGTAGTAAGGTTGTTTTAGGGATCAATAGAAGCGAACGAGAGTCCTCCCTCTTAAAAATCGGGGTGAAACCCTCAAAAACCTTAATAGGGCACCAATAGTTTTCATTAAGGGTTTGAGGATACCTCATTTGTCTTTATTAATAGGGCACCATCAATAGGGTACGTGAGAGGTTAGGAAAAAAAAAAAAAGAAATAGACGTAGAGTTTGAGGTGCGATTGTCTTACATCGAAACAAATATTAGGGGTGTTTGGTGAATGAGTTTAGTTTAAGATTTTTAAGTTTCAATAGTAATTTTTCAGAAAAGACAAAAAACTTTTTCAGAAAAAACAAAAAACTTTTCCAGAAAAAGACAAAAATCATGATGAAAAAAGTACAATTTAATTTAAGATGAACTTTCTGCCAAACAAGCCATTAGTAGACTTTATATGTTCATATTTGTTTATCTTCTCTGGTGATTTTATAACTATTAATAACATCGAATTAGGGTGTGTCTATAGATAATTGCAGTTACTATTTTTTCTTAATTAAAGTCTTGAACAAACTGAGTCGAGTCATTTTGAACTCGAACACCTTGAGAGCCCTTGAACCCCACATATATATAAGCTTTTGCTAGAGTACTCTCTGGATCTTCAATGTTTGCTTGATCTCCATAACTTGATTCATGGAGATTTGATGCTGCTCCCAAATCTATCTTTTCTTTAGAATTTTTTCCCACTTTTTATAGAGCAATATTCAGCCACTAGGCTAGATAATAAACAGTCCATATATATATATATATATAGAGCATATATGATGCGAGATGCACTTTATGTATACGTATACACACGCTACTAGGAAGCATTATTTGATAATGAAGGGCACAAATGAAAAGTACTATTTCAGTGGAGGGACAGAATTGTAATTTCATTTAGGGAACCTGAAAAAGCACTACAATCAAGCTTTCTCTGAATTCTATAAATGGGCTTTTGGCAAGACCAACCCTTATACCAAGCAAACGAAGTTTAGCAAAAATCTAGAGCTAGTATAGTAGTAGAGATCATTAGTGTCTACATACATACATACATACATACATACATATATATATATATATATATATCGTTGTGTTTAACTCCTTGTAACAATATGGGAAATAGTCAACCTACTCGTTCTCCTGCTCCTGCTCCTGCCCCTGCCCCTGCCCCTGTTCCTGCTCATGTTCATCGTCCCGCTTATGGACAGCAGTTGATTCCGCAACCAAACATGGGCTGTGAATCTCCTCCTCAGAAGAAACAGCACGATGCCGTCATCGACTGCAACAAGGCGGCCGAGATGTACGGAGGGTATGTCATCACAGAACATGGTGGTAATAATTATCGGAGGAAACCTCAAGGTTGGGCACGTTACAGTAACTTGGGCTAGCTATAGCTCAGATTTTAGGTGATTAAAAAAAAAAAAAATTTCCTAAGCTCTATATAATAGTAGTACTACTGTGTGTGTGAGCATATGAATTACCTAGCTTTACCTTTTATATTTAGGGTCTTGTGTTAAGTTTATCATGATCTCCCTAGCTCTGCTTTCTATATATGTAATAGAAATGCTTCGCTTGCTATAATATATATATATATATATATACTTTATATACGTGTCTATCTTCGTAAAAGATTTCCCTACTGAGCTTTCTCCACTTGATCTTACGGCTTTATTAATTGCGTTCGTGATTTGTATAACATCGATCCCAGGAGGTACAGAAAGTAAATTATATATATGTATATGTACGTTTAATTAAAAAAATATATAGCTTGAAAGATCATATGTACATGTAAATCTCCATATAAATTACAACCTTTTTATCACCCTACAAATATGCATACACATGTGTGTGTGTGTGTTGAGCGACTAATAAATATACATGTGCACCGAGTACCATAGATTACAATTGTCCTCAAAGCAAAGTGTATGTATAAATATGTATATATATTAGTTAGAGTAGTAGAAAATTTTCTTTTTAGTAAATAGAGAGTTAGGGTTGAAAACAAATATTAGAGAAACTTTAGTAATTCTAACTAGTTGCCACACACTAAACAACTCGATTATCTTATGTCAAACACCATTGATCCAATTTATTAGTGAAAAGGAAAAAAAAAAAAAAAAAGAAAGAAAAACTAAAGAAATTCAGAATCCTGTCACAAGGAAAAGAAAAAGAAAAACAGCAAGAAGCAACCATACTGAAATGGTAAATGAAAACAAATAGAATTGTAAAGATATATGTTCTCTTAATATAAAAATTAAGAGAGGCCTTGATAAAATTCTCTACCAGAAAGCACTAAGAGTGTGTTTGGTTGGAGGGAGAGATGGAGGGAGGGAGAAGGGTGTAGGGAGAGAGTAGAGGGATGCCATCTCCCTCCGGGCCCACAATCTTGTATCCTTCGATTGATGGAAGGATGTAAGCTTTCCTTCGCCTTTTCAATTGAAAAGAGATTTTTATCCTCAAAAAATTTTAAAAAAGATTTTTTAAATAGACAATATAGTAATTATACAAATAATTATCATCTATCATTTTAACTTTCTCTTTTTCTTATCAAACAAGACGAGGGATTCCTACAATCCTCTCCATCCCTCCTTCTCTCGATCCCTCCTACCAAACATAAACTTAGGGTATATGATCAAATCTAGTTTTATTTGTGCAACTTGAAACCCCTCCTGCTTCGAACACGAATAGTATACATGCATTTTTCTTACTAGAATAAGGAGTCACGGCTTGTCACAAATTATTAAGCTACACCAATTTATCACAGAATCTTCTAACCACTATCTCCATTTCTCTTTGAGCAATCAATTAATTTTTGAGTTTCTGTCCTTGACGATCCATGCAAAGAGAGATAAGGGGAAATTGAAAAGCCTCATTGTTAACTTCTAGTAGTATAGCATCAATTCTATTCACTTGCTTTCTTAATTTAACTGATATGAAGGCTCTTCATCATCAACTTAATCTGCCCAAGAGCTATAAATGCGACTTTCGGCAATCTCCTTACCGTTTTACCTGGTTTCTTTCATTTTAACTTAGTATTAGAGGAGACAAATAATCTACTACATCTCAATTAAGTTGACATGAAAGAACTCTAGATCTAAAATTTGGAGATCGAATGAATACAAATTACAAGTGATATGTCCAAATAAACCAAAAAGGAATGCATCGGTAATTTTTGTTTTTTTACTCTAGATGTTTCGTTTGCCAAGGCCAAACCTTGAAAAGCACCAAATTTTGATATTTGTCCCTAACTAATTAAATAATTGTATTTTATCGTAAAATAATACATTGGAACCATTGTGGCGCATCTACTTATATTTTTATCTAACATTCACATCAAGAGGCTTTTCTCATGTTGTCCCTTAAATAGTACTTGACCGGAGATTCCTTTATATATGCTTTTTACTTATTTAATTATGGCAACCAGTCTCAATCATTTGGCAAAAATGCTGTCTAATATTCTTTCACTTTGCCTTAGAATTTAGAGTTAAAGTATATTTATTTTAGCCACAACGTTAAGACCACTACAAAAGTTAGTTTCGAATATTAAACTTAACCATTGCATGCATAAAAAATTGTTAACATAAAGCAAAACGTGTCAAATTGGATCAGTGATCGATTTCTAGGTTTCGTCGTAAACCTAATTGGTTACTTCCAATTACGCAAATCAATAGTTCAAACCGCACTCAAAGGTAGGGTATTTCCCATCAGTTTCGAATATTAAACTTAGCCATTGCATGCATAAAAAATTGTTAACACAAAGCAAAACGTGTCCAAAAAGATCTTAAAACCAAAAATGGCAAATTAAAATAAGAAAAACAACTAAAAAAAGAAGAAAAGAAAGAAAGCAGGGAAATCGAAACTATTTCATCTATATATTTAAAATCTTTCATATTACCAGCTCTAAGCTATAGTAACTAGTAAGAGGTCTTTCTCTTCTCAGGCTCTTTGTTCAATTTTCTTCTTAAAATATCAAGTCAAGTTAATTTTTCCCAAAAACCTGAACGATAATTTTTATTTATTTCTGAGCAAGCATACGATTGTCAAGTTCACTGCTCATTTCAAAACTTCAATCTTATGAAAAATTTCTATATCTCTAGGCTTAGTGCTTCAGGCCGGTTTTCAAGTCCTGTTCTCAGTTGGTTTTTTAATAAAATTTTTCCTTGCTTTTTTTTTTTAATCATAAGAGTAAATTTTTAATCATCCACTTGATCAACCAAACTTTGAGGAGCAGCTATTGACATTACATATTTGATGGCACCATAAATACGTAAGCTTCACGCACACAACAACACATTACGTAATTTGAATATTGTCGCTACATATGTGTGCTATTTTTATAATTAATTAAGGTAATGGATTTTTTTTAATTTTAATGAAATTTAAGTGAAAGATTAAGTGCGATATATATGTGTCAACCTAAGTTTTTCTACCAGTAATTCTTGTTATCTTTACTCTTTGTTTACCCAAAAAAAAAAAAAAAAGTAATGAAGAATTACATTCTCTTGTTTCTCAAATGTAGAACAAAATCTAATTAAATCTAATCAAGTACGGGCACGTGAGGAACTTGAGCCAATTTAAACTCCTTAAAGCTTGATCCCTCCATGCATAATAAGCTTTAATTTGCCAAAGTAGTCTGGATCTCCATTTACACACACACACACACACACACACACACACACACACACACATATATATATATTTAAATATCCTTTTAATTTATTTGTATTATTTTCACGTGATCTCCATATATTGATTGATGAAGATTTGATACTTCTCTTCATGATATCTTTCTTTTCTAACACAAAATTATTCAGCCACTTGGCTTGATAATATAAAACCTGTATACGGTATATATGATAGGATATGCTATGATCATGCACAGATGATATGCATATATATACATATGTGTGTATATATATAAACAAATGTATACGCTACTAGGAAGCATCATTTGTTAAATATATATCAACGCTAACTAAGCTACAAAGAAGGGCCCAAATCAAAAGTACTGTTTTAGTGGAGGGACAGAATAGTGAATTTCTTTTTGGTGGACCCGCAAGAGCACTAGAAGCTTCCTGTGAATTCTATAAATAGGGTTTTGGTCGGACCAACTCTTACACCAAGAAAAGAAAATAGTAGGTGATAATTTGTAGTTTTTCCTTAATCTTTTTAATTAGTACTTGTTGTGCTTAATTTCCACAACAATAATTATGGGAAACAGAAACAGTCAAGCTTCTCGTCCAAGTACTACTACTACTACTCCTCCTGCTTATAATTATCAATATCCCACGTCTCAAGGGCATCACTTGTATCCGCAACCAAACACGGGATCATATTCCTATGAAGCTCCTCAGAAGATCATTAGGAAACCGCCCGACGTCATGGATTGCGACGAGGCGGCGGAGCGCTACGGAGGGTTTGTGATCTCCGAATATTATGGCGGTAATTATCCGAGGAAATCTCAAGGTTTTGTAGGCTAGCTAGGTTAAACTTATAGTGTATGTTCCTATATCCTTATGCTCATTATGCTGTATCTCATTTAATGTGTATACAGAATATGCGCATCTTATCAATCACCTAGCTATATGGAAATTTAGCTTTTAGTCCTTTTCTCTCCTGATATGCTTTTTCACTATGTATAATGTATTATATATGCTTCGGCCAGCTTGTTATAAATAAGTGGTAATAATTTATATATATATATTTGTCGATGTTTGTACCAATTATAAACTACAAGACTCAAATATATATATATAATATATATGTATATGTATATGTTTACATATTATACATATACATAGATATATGTATGTGTGTATATATATATATATGCAGATCAAAGGCAGAATATGTTTACATATATATGTGTGTGTGTGTGTTTGCTTTCAGATTTGTACTTAAGTTTAACAGTTTTTTTCTTTTAATTCCATTTTGATCCCTCTTGCTAAATCTATCCATTAAAAAAGATAATTATATATTCATGTCACATATCACAATCAATTAATGAGAAAAAAGGAAAAAAGATCAATTTATTAATATTTAGTAGCTAGTTTAAGACGTAAAATAAACTACTTGGTTGTGCTATTAAATTTTACATATTCATGTAGCTTCATTATACATTACTTGGATAGAGAAGCCACAAATTAAACTCTAGATAGATATCATTTGTACTAATCCACTATCTTTTACGACACTATTTAGGGTTAATTTCCTTTTGTTGTTTCGATTAATCACATAATTTCCTTATATTCTTTTAAATGACATTAATTAGTTGCTATGCCACGTGATCATATTGTAATTATAGAGTATATGTATTTCGTGTGTATATTGCATGTTTTCCTCAATAAATTATAAAAAAACTTTTCAGCAAAAACTAAAAAAAAAAAAAAAAATAAAAAAGGTTAGAAGATTTTGACAGCGTTCGAACGATAAAAATGAAGAAAGACAATAAATGACGAACGAGTTGATACGACACTAAATATGTAATATGTTGTACAAATGTATGTCGTTTGGACAACATCTAATTACCAGTATATACAACAGGAAAAGGAATTTATAGAGCCTGAATTAAGCTCCAGTTCAGCTCCTTCTCGATCGTGATGATCTCTAAGCCTACCTACTCGATTGACATAACTTTCACAAGATTAACTTTTCAAAATAAATAAATATTATAAAAAAAAAGATTCCGTCTAAAGGATTAGATTTTATGCCAAAAGACAAAACAATATATCTGTTTTGATAGCCACTACAGTCGTAAATTACTTTATCAAAGTGATTTGCATGAATAGTATAGTGATAATTTCATATGGCTTCATAATAAAGTGTATAATTTGAATGTCCCGTTTTAATTAGTTCAAAATATTACCCTTCCAAACGTGGTCAAAGTAGGAAAAAGTGACTTTATAACCAAAAAAGGTTGCGTTAAAAGTTTCACCTATTAAATCGATCCTAAGAACATTATTACCAAGGATCATTTGTTTATTCTTTCTTCCAGTTAATGAGACGGCAATCAGAGAGATAGAGGCTATTTACACAAATATAAACGTACACACATATCTGAGAAAGAAGCATAATTAGACCAATAATTATGTTAGGGACGGCCGCTCACATGGATTTATACTCTTTTTGTTCTTATCTATATGTGTGTGTGTATATATATACGTATAATATACTAATTACCATACACGTATAATGAAATGAAGAATTAAAGTGAGGGGTCTGATTCCAGGGACATATTCGCTTGGTGTTTTGCAAGATTATTTTCTGTACATTAATGCAAATGAGCCAATGCTGATAATATACATATTCATATTTTCTTATCCGGTATTTTTACAAAACTGACACTTCACTTTTTTTTTAACGTTGTTATAATAATAAGTTGATTTCAATGTAACATTTGTTAATAATACTTGTTATTTATATTAATAATTCTAAATATTCTATGTTTACAAGATACTAAATAATTGCAAGATAGTAAATATTATGTTACAACTACTGGATAAGAGACATTTTCTAAATATTATTTATATAATTTTGTGTTTTATATGTTTGTTGAAGTACTGAAGGAAAAGAAGGCTTCAGGAAGAAGATTCATATTGCTTGCATGTGAAGCATATGATATACCATTAATAAAGCACTTGTCAACTAACAATTACTTCAAGGAAAGTGCTTCATACAATATACAAATCAAAAGTAATATTGTTGCAATGCCTTCTGAGAAAGCCTTCAGGGGTTGAAATACTTTGCTGTAATGCGCACATAAGATAGGTTGACGTTCATTCTGTGTTACTTGTATATATATATATATATATACATATATAACCGGATTTGGTTCATCTAATCAAACACATATATACATACACTGTATTTCTAAGTTAATACTTTCATTGTAAATAAGAATATTATGGGAAATCTAATTCTCCGTTGTTTTTATTGTTTCACTTCTCCAGATCCTCCTGTTGCTTCTCCTGTTTCTTCCACCCCTCCTTTTCGTCCCCATCCTAACGATCATCTGAATCCTCCTTCTTCTTCCCAGAATCCTCCGACGACTTCTCAAATCCCTCATCTTTTTGATAATCTGAATCCTCATCATTCTTCTTCTCAAAATCCTCCTCCCCCTCCCCACCATCCTCCTCCTTGTCCTCCTCAATATGATCATATGACTCCTCCTTCTCAAGATGACCATTTAGATCCTTCTCCGTCTCATCACAATTATGATCATATGAATTCTCCTTCTCCATCTCCTCGTCCTCTTCAATATGATCATCGTACGACTCCTCCAACAGATCCTCGTCCTCCACAATCTGATCGTTCAAGTCCTCCTCCGAGGTCTCCCCAATCCGATCATCGTAATGTTCCTCCCAATACTCCTCCTCCGACGAGTTCTCATCCGCAGATTCTCCCTCAATCTTCTGTTGCTCATGGTCATGATGCGCAATATCATGATCATGATGATCCTATTGTTTCCGATCGTCTTCCTAGGTCTGGCAGCCCTCAAGAAGAAAAAGATGATCATTCGGAGAAAGAAGTAGATGATCATGATGATCATCAAGGTCCTGATCATGATCGGGAGGATACACCTGCTCGTAGTTAATAGAAGTCACTTTGTAATCACTTTGTAATAATTACTTGTCTTATTTTACTAAAGCTAGAATCATTTGTTCATTTTTGTTCCTTTTTTTTTTTTTTTTTTTAATTAATGAGAAGAAGCATTAATAAGCCCAATAATTTTATTAGGGGGTCATTCATATGCCTGTCCCTTTTTGTCATCAGCAATATTTACGTCTACACGCATGAGGGATCTGATTCACCAAGAACTTATTCCCTTGATGTTTTTCCAAATGTTAATTAATATTATTATTTTTATATAAATCATACTATGTTGGTATCAAGTGTGCTATTAAAATTACGATAAAAGAAGTATGAATAGAATTTTCACGGTAAATAATGAAAATAAGTAGTCAGTTTTAAAAATATCTATAGTAAATAGCAAATTTATTAGGTAAAATAATTATGTATTTCAAGAAAATTGATTATTCACTAGTAAATTTGATACTTATTTTAACTGTTTTAAAACAGTACTATTTAATTTTTTTTAAAAAAATTTCGTAAAAATATTGTTTGCTAAATTTTTTGTTGAGAGTAAAGTACTATTACGTTAAACGTCCAATAACAATGCCCTGTAATTTAACAAGTGATGGAACAAAGTCGTATAAATATATATATTTTAATTTTTGCTAAAGTACTAAAGCAAATTAAGAAAGGCTTCATCGAGAAGATCCACGTCGCTTGTACGTGAAGAATATAATATACCACGACTAAGAAAGCACTTGGTGAGTAATAGGACCAGTCCCCTTATAATTAAAGGAAAGTACATATATACTTTACAAATCAAAAGTGTCGCATGTCTTTTGAGATAGCCTTGCGGAATTGGAATATATATATATATATATATATATATATTATATTGTTTTTGCTAAATGCAAAATGAGACCATTGAAGCTTATCTGCATAGCTTGTATATAACCAATTTGGTTCGTATATCAACGGTGATGCCAAGGGAAATTATCATGAAAATAAACGCAACCATATATATATATCTAGCTAGTTAAACACATATTCTATTTATATGCTAATATATAATTTGCTTTTGTACTTTCTTTGACATTTAGATTTACATGGGAAATTTAGCCCTCTGTTGTTGTTATTGTTGCTCATCTCCAGATCCAGATCCTCCTCCTCCTCCACCTCCTCTCCCTCCTTTTCCTCCCCATTCTCCTCAGAAGCCTCCTGCCCAACCTCATCCTCTCCTCCTCCTCATAAGCCTCCTCCGGCCGGGTCTCCCCACCAATATCCTTCACTTTCTTCTTTCCCTCAGAAGCCTCCTCCCCGGCCTCCCTACCATTATCCTTCACCTTCGTCTTCTCCTCAGAAGCCTCCTGGTCGCCCTTATCCTCCTCCTCCTCCTCCTCCTCCTTCTTCTCCTTATAATCCTCCTTCCCGGCCTTCCCACCAATATCCTTCACCTTCTTCTCCTCAGAAGCCTCTTGCTCAGCCTTATCCTTCTCCTTCTCCTTCTCCTTCTTTTTCTCCTCAAAATCCTCCTCCCCGGCCTCCCCACCAATATCCTTCTCCTCCTCCTCCGAAGCCTCTTACTCGGCCTTATCCTTATCCTTCTCCTTCTCCTTCTCCTCCTTCTTCTCCTCATAGTACTCCTCCTCCCCGGCCTCCCCACCAATGTCTTTCTCCTTCTCCTCAGAATCCTCATTCTCAGTTTCCCGACCGTCCTTCTCCGCGTCATGATCCTCAACATAATCATCATCTAAATTCTCCTCTATCTCGTCATCCTCAATTTGATTCTAACATGAATCCTCGTCCTCCTCCAACTCCTCAAACTCCTCCAACTCCCACTACTACCCGTCCTAGATCTCAACCACTAAGTTCTCCTCGATATGCCCATTTAATTCCCTCTCCTCATCGTCATGGTAATTTGAATTCCCATGATCGTCATCCTCCTCCGGAGCTTCACCGTCAATTTTCTCCTGATCATGACGACGACGACGAGCAAGATCGTCATGATCTTCAAGATCCTATTGCTTCCGATAGTGCTGGTAACCCTCAAAAAGAACAATATGATTTAGAGCAAGAAGTAGAAGATCATGATCATGATCAGGAGGACACACCTGCTCGTAGTTATGGTGCTACCGGTGGAAGACAGACAACTGATCCATATAGTCGGATGTCGGCTAGAAATGATGATGTTTCTAGGCGTGATCGTTATTGAACTTCATCAAATATCGGTATTTATTAATTGTTTTCTTTCCTTAAGCTCTCAGTTTCTCATATACATGTGTATCTGTATCGTATTCTATTTGTCTTAGTCAGATCATTTTTTCTAATCACAAAGAAGTCGGTTTTCCCTTCAATACCTTTTCCTTTCCTTTCCTTTCCCTTTTCTTTTTAAACTTATAAATATTTCTGGCACTAAATGTTCTTCCATTAATTTCCAAAAGTATGGTTATTCTTTTTTGAATTTAAAAATACTTTTGCCACCTTTTAAAATCTAAATTCTACTTATAAAAATGAAAAAAAAAAAAAAAAAGCTAAAAACAGCGCAACCCATATGGTGAAGACATGAGCAAATATAAGTTTTTCATATATTTGTGAATGAGTATTAGCATGTGTTTGAATCATAGGTGTAAATTTAAGTTTTTCATCTAAGTTTTTATCTTTTTTTTTTTTTTAAGTCAACCAATTTCAATTTAAAAATTTCATCTTAGATCCATATTCCAAATGAAGCATTAATGTGTACATATCCATAGCAATCATGACACTATCGAAGATTAAATTAGAAAAATAAAGAGCAATTAAAGAAAAGTTAACGAGGGATCTGATTCTCCAAGAACTAAATTTTTTTTAATCTTTTACTGTTATACCGTTGATGTTTTGCAAACTTTTACAAGACTATTAGATTTATAAATTATACTGTTGGTACTCAATCCTTTGCCAAATGAGCTATTGTTTGGACCTGATGTTGGAGTTGGAGTTTTGGAGTGAATACTTGAAAATATATTTTTGGTTGAAATATGAATTAAAAATGAGCTTTGATACTTGAATATAGATCTCATTTTATTTTCTTCATCATTAAGAGTGTTTAGAAACAAAATTTTTTATTTTTTATTTGAAATAAAAAATTTTATACTTTCAAAGTTTGAGTTTCATGCAAAATAAAAGAGAGAGAAAGAAAGATGTGAATTGTTGTTAAAGTATGATCTTTTGAAACCAACCTCAAAGACAGATTGGAGTTAGAAACTCCAAACGGGCAGTACAATTACGTTAAAAGTCCAATAATAATGCTCTGTAACCTAACAAGTACTCATGGATCAAAGGCGAAACCAATCTACGTCTTACTATTTAGCTAGAGCCAATGCTTAAATCAAAGCCATAATATTATGCATGTTATATACACACACATATTTTAATTTTGATTTTCGCAAAAGTGAAGCAAAGAAGACTTCATGAATCAAGATCCAGGTTGCTTGCATGGGAAGAATATAATATACCACGAAGAAAGCACTTAGGGAGTTAAAGTACCGTTCCTTTTATAATTACTTCAAGGAAAGTGCTTTTCATATATATAATATATATACTCACACATACACACACATTTTGCCTTAACGCAAAAAGAGATCGTAAAAGCTTATTCTGTATGACTTTGTAAATAGCCGATTTGGTCCATGCATCAACGGTGATGCGGAGGGAAATTAGTCATGAAAATAAGAGCAACTATAAATAGCTAGCTATCTAAACACACACTATTTCTACGTTTATTAATTTGCTATAGTACTTTCTTTGTCATAAGATTTACATGGAAAATTGTGTATCTAATTGCATTAGCAGGCTAATTCTCCGTCTTTGTTATTGTTGCACTTCTCCAGTTCCATATCCCAATCCTCCTCGTCTTCCCACTCCCCCCCCTCCTCGTCCCCATCTTCTGATTCTTCCTCCTCCTCCACCGATTGCCTCCTGCTCGTCATCATGATCATGATCATGAGCAAGATCAGGATTATCATGATCGTATCATCTCCGATAGCGCTGGCAGCCCTCGAGAAGACGAATAATTTAGAAAGCAAGAAGTAGAGGATCATGGTGTTACTGGTAGAAGACAGACGGCGGCGGATCCATGTAATAGGATGTCGGCTACAAATTATGATGTTTCTAATTCAAAGGAACAGCATGATCGTTATTCAACTTTTTTTTTTTTTTTTTTGGTTGAAGATCATTATTGAATTTAATCAATCGGTAACGATTAATTGTTGTCTAGCTTCGCTAAGCTCTCATTTTCTCATCTTTAACAAGAATATATATTCTCATGTGTATCTTTATCATATTCAATTTGTATTATTGTCAGCTCATTTTTTCTTGCAAAGAGGTTGGGGATCCCTTTAATGCCTTTTCTTTTTCATAATAAATATTTCTAATCGTTTGCTCTAACTGGTCTTCCAATATTTTCTGAGAGTATGGGTTTTATTTTTTATTTTTATTTTTGTCGTTAAAAAAATCACATTTGCCGCTTTTAAAGACTGAAATCTACTTATAAACAAGGAAAAAAAAAAAAAAAAACCTAAATTCTTCATGTGCAGCGCAACCCACACAGTAAAGACATAAGCAAAATGCGATGTTTTTTTTTTTTAATTTTTTTTAAAATTTTTAAAATTTAATAATATGAAGCAATATTTATCTGTACACATATTCTTAGCAACCATGTAACTATGTATTGAATATTAGATTAGAAAAATAAAGAAAGAAGAAAAAGAATGGATTTAACGTTGTTTGGTAATATGTCTTCTTACACGAATTAGGGAAAGATTGAAGATTTATTACTAATAAGACTTTGAATGAGACTAAAAAATTGTTGGGAAAAATTGAATCAAATAAACAGAAATATCAACTATTAACAGAGAAATAAATGAGAAAATAACCACAATCACCACAATACAAAAATTTACTTGAAAAATTTCAAAACAGGAGAAAAATCATGGCCCTCAGAAAGAAATTCACTATGTGAAAATTTTTTACAGTCACACAGACTTTTTCTTTCACTCTCACAACCCCAGTACACCTACACTAGATGAGAGACTTACGGAATAACTGTTTAACTAGATGAGTTGATATCATTATTATACATACTTTAATAGGAAAGTTTGATATTTAGTGTCCGTTTGGTTCACCAGTTTGAGTTGAAAATTTTAAGTTTTAATAGTAATTTTTGTTGATTTTTCAGAAAAGAGAAAAAACTTTTTTCAGAAAAAGACAAAAAACTTTTTTGAGAAAAGGACAAAAATTTTAATTCAAACTAATAGTTTGAATTGGGTTTCCAAACATCCACTTAAGCTGCAACAACCCGCCTATTTGAGGTACTAGCTTAACTAAGAAAAAATTGAGATTAAAATAAAGGTTGTATTGGGAGATAAAATAAAGGTTGTATTAGGAGGCAAGGGAATTTGCAGCTCATGCTTCGTAGGCTAGGTCAGTAAGCATTTTAGCTTTGCTTCCTTGCTTACGGTTTGTGCTACAAGTGGCAGCCCATGACACATGTAATATTTGAATTTGCCCACCTAGTAGTTAGAGCTAGTCGACCAAGCCCATCAATTAGAGTACAGCCTTGTTTCTTAACATTTGTAGCACTACTAGTTAAAATTACTTGTGCGTGTGAAGCATGTACCTATTAAAATTATTGAATATCTATTTTATAAATATATATATCAAAATTTTTAATGATATTTTATGATAAAAATAAGAGAATTAAAAAATACATTTAAAAAATTTATTAAAGAAAAAAAAAAGAGACAAGAAAAAAAAAGAAAGACATTATCATAAAAATATAAAATAATTTAACTAAATTTTTGAATAGTATTTTAAGAGAACTTCACTCTTTTAATATAGTTATAGTTATAGATATAGACATATATTTTGGCTTTACAGCCAACAACTAGCATTATAAGCATAGTTCTAAAAATATGATCGGATGAAGAAAATCGTGAGGAAAAAAAAAAAAGAAAAAAGAAAAGGAGAAGTGAGGTCATTAAAAGAATAGAGAGAATTGTTTCTGCTATCTTAGCTAGTTGATATAAATATACCTTCTATTGTATCACTTGAATAGTACTATATTTTAAAACATAATTTTTTGTTATATTATTATTATTATTATTATCATACTACAGGGTCCTAAGCTAAAATTAAAGGGAAGTTCTTTTTTTTTTTTTTTTTTTTTTTTTTTTTTCAATTGAAAAAGTTATATAGTATATTTGCTGAGCTCTAGCTCATATAGTTCTTGTGATACAGTTTGCAAGGTCAGTAAGATTAGAAGGTTAATCGAGCCAGAAGTTTCAGAGTTCCATAACAACATTAGAATTTTTAAGATATTTTTGAGATTTTTGTATGATAAGAACAATTTTTGTCTCGAGAATAAATATAATTTTTTAGCTGCATAGTATTATTTCTGTTAAGTTTGAGGTTTTAGTTAGCTAACATTTTTTTTTTTTTGAGCTGCTAGCTCTAGAGGGGCAGTTACAAAAACTAAAATTTTTTAAAAAATTATGTAAGGGTATTTGTATAATTTGTAAGTTATGATTTTGCCATGCTTAAAATATACAGAATTTTTTACTATATTTCAACTCCACGGCTAGATTTTGTCGTTTGTCTAAAATGCCAATAAGTCATAGAACAAGCCAAGCTTTGTCTACTTAGCTAGATAGTCAATGCTCAAATCAAAGCCAAAATATTATGTACATGTATATTTTTTATTTTTATTTTTGCTAAAGTACTAAAGCAAAGAAGGCTTAAAGAAGATCCACGTTGCTTGCATGTGAAGAAAAGTGCTTATCATATGTGATAAAAAAAAAATCAAAATATTGCTTTCTTTTAAGAAAGCACAGAGGAGTTGGAATATTTTACCGTAATCCGAATGACGTAGGTCATTGAAGCTTATATATATAACTTGTATATAACCGATGTGGTCCATCAACGGTGATGCAGATAGCAGGCTCCCTAGGTAGCTAGCTAAACACATACACTATTGCTATATATGTTAATGGCTTTACTTTCTTGCGCATGAAAATATGGGGGACTGTGTTTCAAATTGTGTCGATTGTTTTTTATGTTTTTGGGAACTATGTCACTCTTCTTGTTGTTACAAATCTATTGATCCATCGCAGCTCCCTGTCCATTCTCCTTCTTCTTCTCATCATCCTCCCCCATCGCCCCCTCCTTTTTGTCCCCAGCTTGTGACTCCTCCTTCTAACTCTCCTCAGAAGCCTCCTGCTCCTTCTTCTTCTCAGAAGCCTCCTCCCTGGCCTCCCCACCAATCTCCTTCTCCTTCTCCTTCTCCTTGTCCTTCTCCTCAGAAGCCTCTTGCTTGGCCTTATCCTTCTCCTTCTTCTTCTTCTTCCCATCAAAATCCTCCTCCTTGGCCTCCCCACCAATATCCTTCTCCTTCTTCTTCTCCTCACCAGCCTCCTGCTCGGCCTTATCATTCTCCTCCTTCTTCTCCTCAATATGATCCTGACATGAATCCTCGTCCTCGTCCTAGTCCTCCTCCAACTCCTCATACTCCTCCAACTCCACCTCCTAGATCTCATCCTCCAAGTTCTCCCCAAGATGACCACTTAAATATTCGCTCTCCTCATCGTTGGGATAATTTTAATTCCAATGATCGTCATCCTCCTCCCACGCTTCCCCCTCAACTTTCTCCCGATCATGATGACGACGACGAGCAAGATCATGATCATGAGCAAGATCTCGGTCGGCATGATCCTATTGCTTCCAATTCCGCTGGTAAATCTCCAGAAGAACAACATGATTTAGAGCAAGAAGTGGCGGATCATGAGCAAGATCGTGATGATCATAATTCTATTTTATCCGATAGCGCTGGTGGCCCTCAAGAAGAACAACATGATTTAAGTAAGAAGTAGAGGACCATGAGCAAGATCATGATCATCATAATTCTATTGTTTCCGATAGCGCTGGTGGCCCTCAAGGAGAGCAATCTGATTTGGAGCAAGAAGTAGAGGATCATGATCATGATCATGATCATTATCAGGAGGACACACCCGCTTGTAGCTATGGTGCTACCGGTGGAAGACAGACAACGGATCCATGCAGTCGGATGTCTGCTACAAATTATGATGTTTCTAATTCACAGAGACACTGTGATCGTTAATTTATTGTTTTCTTCACTAAGCTCTCATTTTTTCATTTTTAGCAAGAATTTATACATACACGTGTATCTGTACCATATTCAATTTGTATTATTCAGAGCATTTTTTTTTTTCCTAATTACAAGGAAGTCGGTGCTCCTTTCACTGATGCCTTTCCTATCCTATTCTTTTCTTTCTTTTCCTATCCTATTGAATATTAAATTAGAAAACTAAAGAAATAATGGAAAGTAGACTTAACATAGTTCGACACTATGTCTTCATACATGAATTAGAAAAAAGACCAAAGATTTACTAATAAATAACATTATACATGAGACTCTAAATAAATGCAGATTACAATTTATATAGTTGGGTAAGTTATATATCAAAATATTTTAAAATCAATAGATATTTAGTATAGAAGGAAATATAAAGAAATTCTAACTCCTAATAAAGATATTAAAAAAAGGTCAACTTGCTGTTGCAGAAACAAGTAAGAATCTTACACAAAATATGTTATATGGACACAATAGCTTATATGGTCCCTATTTGTGCAATGATCTCACAACATCATGCGATAGATAATATAATTTTATTTTTTTAGGGAAATATTTAATTTCTTTCTTTTTCTTTTAACTTCAACAAAATATGATATTCTTGCATGGCCCTCTATTATAAACATTTATTTTAATTTATGTTAAAATAAGAGAAAATTAAGAAAATAACTATATTTTTTTTCATCTATTGACCAACAGGATACTAATTCCTCATTCTTAACCAATATAATATAAATTTTAATTAATTTTAGTTTAATTTTGTATCATATTATTTTAATATTAATTTTTTGTGTTATTTGGTGCATTAGACTTTAAATTAGTGTCATTCAGGTGTCTTCCCTTCAAATAAACCTCTTAAGTTTCGATGTCCTTAATACTCTTTGTTTAATTCTCACGGCACGAAATGATAATGATAATCAAAGCCTGATTAATATTAAAATTTATACAAAAAACTGGAATAAGAACATACACATCTCGGTTCCGGCAGTTATATCACCAGGAGCACTCCCTCCCTCAAACTTATTTTTCACAATTCTGAAGAGAATTAATCTTCTTTTCTTACTCAAATATCCTATCTCCAAATTTTAGTCATTTAGAATATTTTGACCTATACGTCTCCCAATAAATTAAGAATAGGAGAAAAAAATAAGTGAAGTTATATGCTTGTTTTGTGCTTCACAATAGGTACTGCAATTGCTTCAAGAACATCGAATTTTTACGTTATGTGGCGACTAGCGAGTGAGATATTGAACTTGCTGGGTTTCAGTTCTCATATTGTATCCAAACAATATATTTATGTCATATTGTTAAAATTAAGAAAATTGAGTAATTATGTAGAATAAAGCTACAAAATTAACAGGTGGTAATATTTAAATTTGGAAAATTAGGGAAGTGCGGATAAATAGATTATTTGAACAGCAATGGAATATTGAACTACCAAAGTGATGATTAATTTGGATCTATCTTATATACTCCCATAATTAAGCGTATAATTAAATTACCATAACATTGGATTCCCTGTAAACAACATCTCTTTTATGTTGCTCAAATAATAAGCTATGTAACCGGAAATTTCCGATCGGATCCTAGTGGATACTGATTTCATGTATTACGGAAATTACGGATTGATAATGAGCAAAGATTATATATTTGATACTCCAAATATAATAATGTAAAGATTTTCTAAATTTTTTTGTTTTCTTCTGTGTTAGAACTCGAGTGGCATTCCCGTAAAGATTGCCCTTTAATTTACAGAAGGCTTCAACGGGAAGAAGATCCACGTTGCTTGCATGCAAAGTATTTAACATACTATTAAGAAAGCAGTTATCACGCCAGCAGTAATTGTTCTTTTATAATCACTCAAGGAAAGTGTTTATAATAAATAATGTAGACATGCAAATCAAAAGTATTACAAGACTTTTGAGAAAAGCCCGTTGCTAGCTAGCTAGTTAGCCAAACACATCACAATTTTAATGTTAATCGCTTTACTTTCTTGTACTTGAGAATATGGGAAATTCTATTTCTTGTGTTCAACATCGTGTTGACAATTGTGTCAATTGTATTAGAAACTTTGTGAGTTGTGTTGCAACTTGTGTAGGTTGTGATGCATTAAATTGTGTCAATCGTTGAGAGCTATTTCGCCGTTGTTGTTCTTGTTGCATTTCTTGAGGTTCCGATCCTCATCTTCATTCATCCACTCCTTCTAGTCCTAAAGGTAATTCGATTCCAATTCAAAATCCTCCTCCAACGCACCGTCATCCTCCTCTTTCTTCTCCTCCTCCTCAATATGATCCTCCTCCTCCTCCTCCTCAATACACGAGTCCTCTTCCTCTATCTCCCTGTCCTAATGAACATAGTCCTCCTCAATATGACCATTTAGATCATTCTTCATCTCATCATAAATATCAACATATGAACTCTCATTCTCCACCTTCTCTCCCTCATCAAGATAAACATCATATGACTTCTCCTCCTCCCATTGATGCTCTGCCACCTCGCCTTCTTCAATATGATCATCATATGACTGCTTCATCTCCTTCTCGTCCTATTGATTCTCCATCTCCTAGCCCTCGTCAGTATGATCATCATATGAGTACTCCTTCTCCTATTGATTCTCCATCTCCTGGCCCTCGTCAATATGATCATTATATGACTCATTCTTCTCCTTGTCCTCCTATTCGTCTTTCTCCATCTCCTAGCCCTCGTCAATATGATCATCATATGACTCCTTCTCTTTCTCCTCCTATTAGTTCTCTATCTCCTGGCTCTTGTCAATATGATCATCATATGACTCCTTCTCCTCCTTCTCCTCCTATTGGTCATTCTCTATCTTCTGGCTCTTGTCAATATGATCTTCAGATGGCTGCTTCTCCTCCTCCTATTGATTCTCCACCTCCTCGCCCTCCTCAATATGATCATCATATGACTCCTCTTATTGATTCTCCACCTCCTTGCCCTCATCAATATGATCATCATATGTCTCCTTCTCCTACTAATTCTCCCTTGCCTCTTTCTCATCCTCATCCTCCCTGTTACAATTATGTAAGTCCGCATTCTCCCCAACTTCCTCCTAGTACTTCGTCCTCTCCTAGTTCTCATCTAACACATCATCCTCGATGCAATCATTTGATTACTTCTTCTCGACCTCCTTCTCCTCCTGCAGCAGCTCCAGAGCTTCAACATCATGGTCCTATTGTGTCCGATCGTCTTCCAAGCACTCGTAGCCATCAAGAACAATATGATTCAGAGCAAGAAGTAGATAATCATGACATCAAGGTCTTGATCATGATTATGATCAAGAAGACACACCTGCTCGTAAATATGATTAAGAACAAGAAGTAGATGATCATGATCATCAAGGTCTTGATCATGATCAGGATCAAGAAGAGACACCCGCTTGTAATTATGATTAAGAGCAAGAAGTAGATGATCATGATCATCAAGGTCTTGATCATGATTATGATCAAGCAGACACACCTGCTCGTAAAATGATTAGAGCAAGAAGGAGATGATCATGATCATCAAGTTCCTGATCATGATCATGATCAACAAGACACACCTGCTCGTAATTATGATTCACAGCAAGAAGTAGATGATCATGATCATCAAGGCCTTGATCATGATCATGAGCAAGAAGACACACCCGCTCGTAATTATGATGTTACCAGTAGAAGATAGACAACATATACAAATAGTAAGATGTCGGTTACAATCTACAATCTTTCTAATTCAGAGTAATGACATTATCATTATTGAACCTTAATTAATTTTATGCCTGTAGTAAAATTACTTCTACCAATCTAAAAACTAAATTCTGATTATAAACATGAAAAAACTAAATTTTAAATATGCAGCGCAACGAATGTTATATATATGAATATATACATGAGCAAAATGTGATGTTTTCACTAAGCAGTATGTTTTTACATGAGCGATATATATATATATATATATATTTACGTGACCAATATTACATATCGGTAGCAAACTAAATGAGTATGAGCCCTAAACAACTTTGGATATCAAAAGTATATATAGGTCCATATTTGACAAATAAAGCATGACTTATGGGTCCCTATATTTGTGTAATGATCTCACTACAACGTGAAGATACAGATGTACTAGAAACTTATTTTAGTTTTTTCTTTTTTTTAATAATAATTTTTTATGCTTTCTCAAGTCGAGAGCAAAAACTAATTAAAAATCTAGGGGAATGAACTTGAACGCCCAGTCTTGAAGCTTAACTGGTAACTATTACAAAAATGGGCTTTATTAAGGAAAAACGTTCCTCGGGAAGTATTATGACAGGAAAATCTCACCTTAAAAAAAAAAAAAAACGATACATTTGTCAAAATTTTATCGGGACAGTTTTTGTCTGTGCTCTAGATTTTTCATATAGTTATCATTAATTCTCTCGATATTTGCTTACGTACGTACTATTATTTCTATTTGATTTCACAAAGTTTTTTTTTTTTTTTTTTTTTAAATAGTACTCTTTGATTTCATAAATTGATTCATGGACACTTTGTTAGACACTTTATATGTATTTATATATATTTTAACAGAAGCTCGAAAATTATTATTTGCTCAACCACTTAGCTAGATTCTACAAAACCAAGTATAATGTGCATTGCTTTGATTTGTAGGACAGTAATGGGGACGGACGGGTTGGGAGCTAGGGTGGGTATATCTCAGCTCACACATGATATATGAAATGCACTATACATATATACTATAGTTGAAATTCATCTTGATGAATAGGAAATATTTGAGAAAATTATTTTAATAAAAATTGAAAGAATAGGTAATTTAGTAAAACACATTTAAAAATACGAAAAAAATTAAGAAAAAACCAACAAAATGACTAACATGAAAAAAGAAAAAAAAAAGTAAAATGAAAAAAAAAAAAAGAGGTCAGTATGAAAGAGGACAAGAATTAAAAAAAGACCGAAGAGCAAAAATGAATAAATAAATAAAGGACCGAAAAAAAAAAAAGGGGTAGGTTTCCTTTTGGTTTAAACAAGATTAATAGTAAGCTCATTTGAGCTTTCTATGCATGAATAGATGTATAAATATAGGGATACATATTTATGGTACGTAATAGGAAGCATCTATGTCTGCAAGCTTCAAAGAGACTCAAAAGTAGAACTATTGGTACGTTTAGTAAAACAGTTTGAGTTAAAATTTTTAAGTTTGAATTGGTTGAATTTTTAAAAATTAGTTATAATTTTTGTTGACTTTTCAGAAAAAGACAAAAATTGAGATGAAAAAATACAGTTTAGTTGAACTTGTTCTCTAAAGGCACCCTAAGAGAACGAATTTCAGGCCCAAAAAAAATAAAAAATAAAAGAAACGAATCAAAATCCACTAATATTCTTCTTATCAATTAATTAGCTTATACTAGTTTTCTCTACATAAAACGATGGCTGGACGCACATCTTCTCGTCATGCGCCTCCTCCTCCACCTCCGAAGCCGCTGGATCCCCAAAATAGGAAGAGTATTTTTGTAAACGTCATGATTTTTTATGTTGCTCAAATAATAAACGATGTAACCGGCAATTACCGGCCGGATCCTAGTGGATACTGATCGGTATTATGGCAGTTACCAATCGATAATCAAAGGGAATATTTGATACTCTGAATGTAATAATATTACACAGTCTGTTATTTTCTGAAAACTTTTTTTTTTTCCCTTCTATGTTAGAACTCAAAATGTAGCATTCTTCTAAACAGCCCTTTTCCTTTATTTAATTATGTCACCGATCCGCTCTCCTTCAGCACTTATCGTGATCTCTACGCCTATTCAACAGATTGCTGTAACTTTCAAAGAGATACTTCCCTTTGAAAAAGAAAGATAGAGAAAGATTTCTTTTAAATTAAGCGCAATATATATAATATGCCAAAAGTCTAACCATAATCTACCCAAAAAAAGAAAGACAAAACCATATACCCGTTTTGATACTACAGTGGATCTACCAAAAAGTTACTGTATAACCAAAATAGATTATGTTAAAAGTTCTTGTAAACGTAAGATAGCCTACAAAATCATTGCTAAGGGCTAGCAATGATATTACCTAGGATCTCAGTTTTTCATTTATTATTATTATTATTATTTTAATTTTTTATTTAGTGAGACAGCATTACAAATAGAGGTTACATATAGAAGGATTGCTCTCCAGTGTCCTTGGTGGAAGGTTCCTACAAGACAGGGCACCTCTAATATAACATTAAATGAGTAAGACGCAATGATAATATAAGAAAAAAATAACATAGTACATAATAAATCTAAAACCCATAGTAATGTGAGCTATTTAGATTGAAATAATCACGTCATAAAATTCCAAAACAATGCTGTAATTTAATCTCAAAGTTAAGGAATTACAAAGGCGTAACCAAGTTTTCGTGTTTTTAGGCCTTTTTTGACTTCGATTTTTGTTATGTACTTTTCTTTACTTTTAATAATTTTTTTTTTTTGCTTATTCGAAAAAAAAAAGGGCCAAACCAAGCTATGTTTTACAAATGCGGTAGAGCCAAACCTCGACACAAAGCCAAAAGATTTTTATTTTTATTTTTATTTTTATAATAATATTACTAAAGCAAATTAAAGAAGGCTTCATCAGGAAGAAGATTCACGTTGCTGCTTGCAAGCAAAGTACATAATATACTACTAAGAAAGCAGTTCTAATATTAACGGTTCGTTTATAATTCTTAAAGGAAAGTGATTATAATAAATAATATCCAAATCAAAAGTATTGCATGCCTTTGGAGAGAGCCTATAGCTAGCTAGTTAGTTAGCTAAACACATTCCCCATATCAATGTTAACCGCTTTGCTTTCTTGTACATAAGAATATGGGAAATTCTGTTTCAACTTGTGTATCAGGGTTTGCTGCTTGTGTTGAACAGTGTTATGAGGATTGTGTCAATTGTGTTGAAATTTGTGTAAATTGTGAGGCATTGAGTTGTGCCAATTGTCAAAAGCTATTTTGCGGCCGTTGTTCCGATCCTACCCACCATTCCTCTTCTTTTTCCTCCTCCTCCTCATCCTCTTCTTCTTCTTCTTCTTCTTCCTCCGCGTCCTCATCCTCGTCCTCCTCCTCTTCTTCTTCCTCCTCGTCTTCATCCTCGTCATCCTCCTCTTCTTCTTCCTCTTCCTCTTCTTCTTCTTCCTCCTCCTCCTCCTACTGCTCTTCTTCCTCTTCCTCTTCCTCTTCCTCTTCTTCCTCCTCCTCCTCCTACTCCTCCTCCTCTTCCTCTTCTTCCTCCTCCTCCTCCTCCTCCTCCTCCTCCTCTTCCTCCTCCTCCTCCTCCTCCTCCTCCTCCTCTTCCTCTTCTTCCTCCTCCTCCTCCTCCTCTTCCTCCTCCTCCTCCTCTTCCTCCTCCTCCTCCTCTTCCTCTTATCCTTCTTCTCAGTATGATGGCATGAGTCACACGAGTCCTATTCCTCCATCGTCCAATCCTAATGAAACGAGTACTACTTCCTCTTCTAGTTCTCATCTAATACATCCTCATTTCATTCCTTCTCGATCTCCTTCTCCTCTAGCACCAGCTCCAGAGCTTCAACATCATGATCCTATTGTGTCCGATCGTCTTCCTGGCACTAGTAGCCATCATGAAGAACAATATGATTCACAGCAAGAAGTAGATGATCATGATCATCAAGGTCCTGATCATGATCATGATCAAGAAGACACAGCCACTCAACATGATTCAGAGCAAGAAGTAGATGATCACGATCATCAAGGTCCTGATCATGATCATGATCAAGAAGACACAACCACTCAACATGATTCAGAGCAAGAAGTAGATGATCATGATCATCAAGGTCAAGTTCCTGATCATGATCATGATCAAGAAGACACAACCACTCAACATGATTCAGAGCGAGAAGTAGATGATCATGATCATCAAGTTCCTGATCATGATCATGATCAAGAAGACACGCTCGCTCGTTAATATGATTCAGAGCATGAAGTGGATGATCATAATCATCAATGTCCTGATCATGATCATGATTAAGAAGACACACCCGCTCATAATTATGATGTTACCAGTAGAAGACAGTCAACAGATACAAATAGCAAGATGTCGGGTACAATCTACAATCTTTCTGATTCAAAGAAACGACATTATCATTGTTGAACCTCATTTATTAATTGTCTTCTTTACTAGGCTCTCATGTTCTCATCTTTAACAAGAATCTATTTGTACACGTGTATCTGTATCTTATCCAATTTGTATTATTTTCAGCTCATTTTCTTGCAGAGAGGTCAGGTCTCCCTTCCATTCCTTCTATTATTAAAATGTTTCTAATCATGGTTTGGCTCAAAATGCTCTTCCAATTTTTCCCGGAAGTATATAGATTAGTGTTTTTTTAATTTACGGCTTTAGTAAAATTACTTCTGCCACTTTTAAAAACTAAATTCTAAATTAATATGCAGCGCGACGAATGTAATACACTATATACATGAGCAAAATGTGATGTTTTTACAAAGCAATATGTATTTCATGACATTTATATTTATAAGTATATATTTTACCTAATCAATATTAATGTGTACATATCGGTAGCAAACTAAAAGAGTATGAGCCTTAAACAACTATGTGGACATTAAAATTATAGGTCCATATTTGACAAATAAAGCAAGAATTATAGGTCCCTATTTGTGTAATGATCTCAGTACAACGTGAAGATACAGATGTACGTAGAACCTAATTTTAGTTTTATTCGTTTTATTAATAATAATATATATATATATTTTTTTGCTTCTCAAGTTGAGAACAATAACTAATTAAAATTCTTGGGAAATGAACTTGAACGCCCAGCTTTGAAGCTTAACAGCTTCTGCAAAAATGGGCTTTGTTGAGGAAAAAAATTTCTCTTGGTAAGTATTTTGACTGGAAAATCTCACCTTTTGAAAACGTAAAACTCGTCAAAATTTTGTCGGGATAGTTTTTGTGTGTGCTCCAGATTTTCCATATAGTTATTATTAATTCTCTCGGTATTTTGCTTATATACGTATTATTGTTTCTCTTTGATTTCACAAAGTTTTTCTTTTGAATAGTACTCTTTGATTTCATAAATTGATTGATGGCCACTTTGTTAGACACTTAATATTTTTATTTTTCTATATAGAAGCTAAAAAATTATTATTTGCTTCAAAACCATATGACGTATAATGTGCATTAATTTGATTTGCAGGACAGTAATGGAGACGGTTAGGTTGGGAGCTAGGGAGAGCATATCTCAACTCACACGTGATATATTAAATGCATTACATATATACATACTCGTTGAAAGCTCGTGCCATGCACTTACATATTCATCTTGATGAATTGGAAAATATTTGAAAAAAAATTATTTTAATAGAAAAAAAAAGTAATTCAATGAAACACATTTAAAAATAAGAAAAAATTAAGGAAAAATCAACAAAAGGACTAACATGAAAAGAAAAAAAAAAAAACCAAAACGAAAAAAAGACTAAAATGAAAAAAAAAATAGTATGAAAAAAAAAAAACAGAAAAGACCGAAAAGCAAAAATGAATGAAAAAATAGAGAAATGAAAAAAAAAAAAAAAAAAGGTAGATTTCATTTTGGTTTGAACGAGATAAATACTAAGCTCATTTTAGCTTTCTGTATAGGTATAGATGTAGAAATATAGATATATACATATTCATGGTACGTACTAGCTAGGAAGCCTCTATACCTGCAAGCTTCAAAGAGATCCATATCAAAAGTAGAACTAAGAAAACGAATTCCAGGCCCAAAAAAAAAAAAAAAAAAAAAAAAAAAAAAAAAAAAAAAGAAACAAATCAAAATCCACTATTATATCTTCGTATTTGATTAATTAGCTTGTACGAGTTCTCTCTATTACGATGACTGGATGCACACCTTCTCCTCAGCTCCTCCTCCTCCACCTCCACCTCCACCTCCACCTCGCCTCCGCCTCCTGTCCCTGTCGCTCCTCCGAAGCCAGTACCGGATCCCAAAAAGTGGAAGAGCATTTTTGAAGACTAGAATCACTTCGGCCTACACCCAAGGCTGTACATTTTCCTATAGATGCTTTGCTCCTACAGTGTCATATTGTAACAGAATGTCGGCACATTGTATATTTATATGTGTAAGAACTGCCTGGCTAGCTATATATTTAATCACATAAAGACTTTAACTAAGTACACGTCATGCTTTGATTACATGTTTAGTGCTCCGGAGCTTGTTATATAAATAAGTCACTAGTCTTTTATATCTATGTATGTCGATATTTGTAATATTCCTATATGCCTACTACTCTTTCTTTAATTATTACGGTGTTAATTCTTGATCTATAATTATATATATAGAACGCCTCAAGAAATAACATTAATTAAAAAAAATAGCTAAAGGAACATGTACACAATCTCAGTTCCCGTAGCTATATATAACAATGAGAACCGCCTTAAATTTATAATCTTTCAAAATTATCAAGAGAATTTTATCTGCTTTAATCGCTAACTCATATCCTATCCCCCAATCATATACAATATACACACACATATATATATATATATGTATGTATCATTTAGAATATCTTGAATCATATGCTGCCGAATTTAAAATGAAAAAAGGAGAAAGAAGAAAAGTAATAAAGTAAAAAAAGTATAAATCATGTTTTGTGCTTCACAGTTTTGCAATTGCTTCAGGAACATCAAATCGGGAATTTTTTATGCTTTAGTTGCTTACGCGAATATCCTATCTCCAAATTATATATATATATATATATATAATATCATTTAGAATATCTTGAACCATACGCTGCCGAATTTAAAATGAAAGGGAAGGAGAAAGAAGAAAATTAAAGCAAAAAAAGTATATATCATGTTTTGTGCTATGTGGCGACTGAGATGATCATAGGTCTCAATTTTTGTGCTCATTTTATACTTAAAGCATTTATATATATATATATTATTCATTCCTTACTAATTATTAATTAATTTTTAGAACTTAAGTAAATTTTTATGTAGAACAAAGCTACAAAGCTAACTTGGTATTATCAAAGTTAGCTAGATAATTAATGAAATGTGAATACATCAACAATTGATTGCATAATATCAGAGTGGTGGTTAATTTGGATCAATCTTATATTATTTTTTTAATAATTAACTTACAGTGTTATATACAAATAACATAGCAAATTAAAGACGGCTTGATCAGGAAGAAGGTCCATGTTGCTTGCATGCTAGCACCGGTCCTTTCACAATTACTTCAAGGAAAGTGCTTAAAATGTACAAGTATACAAATAAAAAGTATTGCATTTATGACTTTTGAGAAAGCCTGTTAGCTAACTATGCACATACACTGTCTTTGTTAAACGCACTTTCTTACATAAGAATATGAGAAATTCTGTTTCAATTTGTGTTTTAAAGCAGGTTTGTATTTGTATTTGCATTGATGATGACGACGACCACAAATTAAATTTATGCCAATATTGTAATTGTGTCACTTCTCAAAGTTCTGATGATCATCGTCGTCTTCATCAAAATGAACAAATGAGTTCTCGTGCGCAAATGAGTCCCCGTGATTCACCTTCTCCTCAGAATCCTTCACCCCCTCCCCACAGTCATTCTCCTCATCCTCGTCAATATGATCAAATGACTCCCCGTGATCCATCTTCTCCTTCTCCTCAGATTAATCTTTCTCCCACTCTCCACCACCCTTCTCCACCTCCCCAATACTCGTCTCCTTGTCCCCGACAACATGATCAAATGAGTCGCCGTGATCCGTCTTATCCTTCTCCTTCGCCTTCTCCCCCTCCCCAGCACCCTTCTCCTTGTCCTCGCCAATAAAATCAAATGAGTCCCTGGGATCCATCTTCTCCTCCTCCTTCTCAAACTCGTTCTTCCCCTCCCCACCGCCTTTTTCCTCGCCCTTGTCAATTATATGATCAAATTAGTCCCACTTATCCATCTCCTCGTCGTCCTAACCAATAGGTACATATGAGTCCTCCTCCCTACCATCCTTCTCCTCGTCCTCTTCAATATGATCACACGAGTCTCATATAAGAGTCCTCCTTCCCACCATCCTTCTCCCCCTTCTCATCCTTCTTCTCCTCAAAGTCCTCTTCCTACTAATTCTCCTCCACCTTCTCATCCTCCTCCTCCTTATGATTATTTAAGTCCTCCTCATTGTTCTCCCCAATTTGATCGTCAAAATGTTCCTCTTAGTACTACTACTCCACCTAGTTCTCATCTAGCACATTCTCCTCAATACGATCATTTAATTCCTCCTCCTCTTCCAGAGCGTCACCTTGATGAACCCATTGTTTCCGATCGACTTCCGAGCACCGGTATCCATCAAGAATATCAATATGATTCAGAGAAAGAAGTCTAGATGATAATGATCATCAAGGTCTCTCCTTGATTAGGAAGACACACCCGCTGACAATTATTTATGATGTTGCCAGTAGAAGCCAAACAGAAGAGAGAAATAGTCAGATGTCGAGTACAAGTTAAAATCTTCCAATCCAGAGAAATTGCCATTAGTATTGTTCAACCTTAATCAATCAGTAAGTAATTGTTTTCTCTACCAAGCTCTCAAGTTTTCATCTTATCCAATTTGTATTACTGGCAGCTCATTTTTATTGCAAAGAGGTCGGTGCTCCTTTCCATATTCCTTTTCTTATTCAAATATTCCTAAGCATAATTTGGCCCAAAATGTTCTTCCAATCTTTCATGGGAGTAGTTTTTGTTTTTTAATTACTACTTCTGCCACTTCAAAAAACATGTAAAATAAAACTAAATTCTAAATTTGCAGCGCGACGCAAATAGATAGTAAAGTAACGAGCAAAATGTGATGTTTTTATTAAGCAATATTAATGTGTATATTTATCGGTAGCAAATCAAATGAGTATGAGCCTATATTGCAAAATAATTATATATACAGGTCCTTATTTAATTATAATCTCACTAGAACATTACGATACAGATATAGAACCATATTTTATTTTTTCTTTTATTATTTATTTATTTGTTCATTATTTTTGTCTTTTGCTTCTCAAGTTCGGAACAAAAACTAATTAAATCCAATCAGGGTGAACTTGAACGCCCATTTTTGAAGCTTAACTTGAATTACTACAAAAACGGGCTCTGAGGGAAAAAGTTCCTCGGGAAGTATTTCGACAGGAAAATCTCTATTTTATTTTTGGACAAAAAATTCGTCAAAAATTTGTGGGGATAGTTTTTGTTTGTGCTCTAGATCTTCCACATATTTATTAATAATTCTCTCGGCATTTGCCTTGGTTCCATAATATTATTATATCTCTTTGATTTCACAAGTGTTTTTTTTTTTTTTTTTCAATATGTAATACTCTTGATTCATGGTCACTTTGTTAGACAATTAATATATTAAACTTCTTTTTATTAAAGTTAGACAATTAAATATGCTCAACCACTTAGCTAGATACTCCAAACTATATGACTTTTGATATGTGGCGTAATTTGATTTGTGGGATGATAGTGGAGACAGCAACAGAGTGGGGACAACTGAACTCAACTCACACATGACACACGAAATGCACACACACATATATATAGTCATATATGGTACGTATACTAGGAAGCCTCTGTGCCTGCAAAGAGAGGCCCTGTATCAAAAGTATATAGTATTTCAATGGGAGGACAGAATCGTGAATAGCTCTTTAAGGAAAAGCACATGAAAGCTAGCTAATTTTACACTTCTATAAAGAGAGGTCCGGCCCCTCAACTCTTGTACTAAGGAAAGAAATCAAAATCTACTAGTATACCTTCTGTAACGCCTCGGCCATCTACGTAGGACCGACTATGTAAACGTGTGTCGTTACTTTACATACTTAACTTACTTAACTTAGTTTCTAATACTTAAACTTTCAGAATAAATTTTTTTAAGACTTTATTTTAAATCATAACTTAAATAAACTTATGGGTACGGATAAACTTCACCATGACTACCCATTACTTATTATGCCGATTATAAGGTCACACATAACCTTTTAAACTGGACTTTTGAAACATCACATACGTAACTTGGTATATATTACTTAATCATACATGTACAACTTCATAGTTAAAGAGTTTGCAGAAAAAAATTGCATAGTGGTATCCCACTTGCTGCATCGTCTCCATGGTCCACCAAGTAAAACTGCAGGCTTTTTACATAGGTATGAAATATATTGATGAGCTTTCGCTCAGCAAGTACAAACACGATCTCATAAAAACAAGTCAAGCATTATATAACTTATGCATGATCCATTTATGATCATTTATGAATGTCTTATGCTCCATTATGGACTTAATTGTGAACTTATTATCTTGCTTGACATATGGGCCCCTTGTGTACGTACTGATTGCGCGCATTTCACAGAAAGTTAAGGTTTGCAAGGTCCTTAATAATTCTGAGAATCATATTCATAACCCTTCACGATCTGACGGAAGGTCTTAATATCTTGAACTTGAAACATACATAATCCTCCACGATCTGACGGGAGGTTGGTATGACACCTTACTTGTCTTATCTTATGACTTAATATGTTCTTACCATATGGTTTAATATTAGTGAACGTGCCTCATGATATCACTATATCATAATATAATATTAACCATAACATATACATACACATGGCATAGCATGGGCGTAACATGGCTTAACATAGCATATCATGGCTTAACATGGCATATACATAAACATGGCATATCATAGTATACATGTGAACAAGTCATACTTGAAAATAGTTTACTATTTTCCATACTATAGGTGAGGTTTGTACTTACTTGATGTCTTATGCTCTTGACTTAATGTTCCAACAAGGTACATCAACAGGTTCTATTCCTATTTCAATTAAGGCGTAACATAAGAGTCATCCTATCTTACAATAAATCATTACATTCAATATTTGGTGTCCTTAACCAGCATTTATCAGTAACCCTAGTTACATGTCTCCTATATACTACTATGATTTCTTATTCGGTTACTAAATGTAATCCTAAGGCACTTGGCCTAATCAAACAATATCTTGTTTGATTACTTAATGGAACCTTAGGTTCAAGGTCCAATCATACGTGAATAGTAATTAGTGTCTTATTATGTTACTATTAGTATCCCTGGGTATAAGCCCAATCCTATTTAAATCTTAAATCCATACCTCATTAGGTTACTAAGGTCCAATTACTTTTAAAGTAATAACCTTATTAGGTTACTATTGGTAACCATGGGTTTTAGGCCCAACTCAATAGCTTGAGTATCTTATGTGGTTACTATAAGTAACCTAAATTATTTGGCCTATTAGAAGTTGGTAACCTTTTCGGTTACCAACTTAACTTATTTGTCTTATAGTTGTTTACCATAGGACTTAACTTATTTAATTTATTTCATTTCTTGTTTGATAAATTTTAACCCCTTTTTCTAAACTGCATAAAACAGTTCCATAAACTTTGGTTATCAGTGCATGTGCAGGAATTTCCTGTTTTTGCACTGTTTTTTAGAAAACCTGTGTAGGAATTTCCTACATAGTTTTTGGAAATCTGTTTGTACTTTAAAATCTGTTTAGAATTTGAAAAAGTTTTCTTCATGAAAATTGTAGGTCTCAAAGAGTCATGCAACTTTTTTTTTTTTTTACTCAAAACCTAATTCTGTCTTTAACCTACTCTTTTTCCTTGTTAAACCTGCTTGGCCGTGCATACTGGGTCTAGGCAGACTAGGCTCGGATTTTTATAAAAACAGAGGCCTTTAGAGCCTTATTTTTAAAAAATGTCCACATTGCCCCCTAGGATTTTTCATTTTCTACAACTTTATAGTTTTGACTTTTCTTAAATTCGTGGTTAAAATTTTGTTTCCAGAAAGCTGCCCAGTTTTGATTCGAAACTGGCAGTTTTTATTTAAGTTGATTCTTACGTAAAATTACGCACACACTACCTCAAACGATTAAAACCGTGAGCCTACATCAAGCATGCAGTGCGTTACGCAATGTTTTCACAGCCATGCATTCATTTTCATTCATACAATCTTCATGCAAACCCAAATGGTAATCTGTACCAAATTAGGGTTTGGGGTTAATTTAAACCCTCCATACAACATACCAATTCATCTTCATCATTCATGCTACATTATTCTTGAGTATGTGGGGACATATAACAAACATGTAATAGGCATACACTCATACCATATGCTATCTAGCGCATATCATCATAATTAAGCACCAAATCATAAATATGGACCAATAAAACCTAATCAAGCACATTCAAGCATTCATATCTAACCCCAGTGCATAAAACTAATAGTGAGCTTATGCTCTTACATTCCAAACATGGAAATACACATAAATCTTGAATTAAGCTTAATTGGAGAACTAGAGGAGTTTAGGAGGATTACCCTTAAACCTTGAGAATGGATTCTAGGTTTTAGATCAAAGATTTCCTCCTCCCTTTTTCTTCCTCAAAATCTGACGCTCTCATTTTTTTTTCTCTCTATTTGGTTTCGGTTCCTAGAAGGAAACAGTTGAGTTGGAAATGAGCCATAGTTTTGGGGTGCAACTAAATATAATGCTCCAAAAACCCCTCAATCATCACCTATTTATAAGTGGAAATTACATAATTTCCACAATTATTTTTATTTTACAAATTCCTCTTGAATTTACATCTTTGCTCTCAAAAACAAATATTTCCCTCCCATATCCTGGATGGCCGGCCATATGGCTGAAAATTGGGGCTAAATTACTTCATAACTATCCATTTCCCTATTTTTCAAAAATCGCAAAATTATGGATTTATCTTTTCTTACTTGGTCTCTAAGTAATGCCTTGCTTACCTCATCAAGCTTACCTCATTTTTCTTAAAATTACACTTTAACCCCTAAGGACAAAATATTTACACTTTAGTCCCTGTAAGGTGGCCAGCTAGGGTAGAGCCACTTGGCTTCCAATTCATGCATAATTATCTACTTGATTCCCAAAATCCCTTAATATAATTATGCAGTCCATTTCTTACTAACTCAATAATATTAATACTATTTTTCATTAAAAACAGTACCGTCATACTGGATTGTAGTCCAAAATTGATCTGTACTTAATTGGGTGCATATAAATTTTCTTATGACTTAGAGCTACTTAGCCCTTATCGTCTTAAATAATGTGCTTGATTTTTCTAGGGTGGTCTTGAACCTTATTCTTGCCATTCCATCTGTGATGACGGTTTTTCGCAGTATAATTTTCATACTGCTTGCTATACTGCAATCCAGGATTCATCTGCACTTAACTGGATTGCGTATAGATTTTTCTTAAGACTCGAAACTACTAAGTCCTCATTACTCCAAATATTATTCATGATTATTTTAGAACAATCCCATACCTTATTCGTACTTTTCATCCGTCTTGACGGTTATTGCAGTATAATTTTCATACTGTAGATTACACTGCAATACCGTCTTAGTCAAACCTAAGATCAACCTGATCAAATTTTGACTGGAATAAAAATCATAAATTCCTATTCTGCCTTTTTTTTTTTTCTCAAAAAGGCATCATGCTTGACTAAGCAAACCATTATTGAGTCTCATAACTAATTAACCAAGAACTCAACATATACTATATTCAATTCAGATCATAAGCTTTATATCTACGTACATGATTCAGACTTAGATTCTTCTTGTATCTAAGGAAATCTCAAGTCATCAAAATTTCGGGTTATTACACCTTCGTGGTTAATTTTTTATGACTTCTCTACACCAATGGCTGAATGCACATCTTCTCATCATGCTCGTCCTCCTCCTCGTGCCCCTGCCCCTCCTCCCGACCCTTATACGTGACGTGGACCATCCATAGGTCCTGTACCTCTTCCAAAGCCGCAGGCCAGTGTTATGGCCTGGATCCCGGAAAGAGAAGGATTATTTTTGGCTACTAGTTTAGCACTTCAAGACTAGGTATAACATAAGTCATCTATCTTTGGACACCCAACGTTGTACATTTTCCTGTAGATCTATATGCTTTGCTCCTACCGTGTGTCATTGTAACAGAAATGTCAGCACATATAAGAAATATTGCCCTGTTAGCTATGGTCAGCAAGTGCACTTTGTGGCTTTAAAAAAATGTTTAGTTCTCTGGAGCTTGTTATATATAATAAACAAAAAATAGCACTGTTATATCTATAACATGTAACACGTTCTGACTAATATTAAGATTAATTTTGTAAAAAAATAAAAATAGCAAAAGGAACATAAACATGTAACAATTCTCGGTTCCTCTAGTTATCACCATGAGAACTATATAAAATGAGGAAAAGGAGAAAGAAGAAAAGTAAAGCAGAAACATAGGGCCCGTTTAGTTTTATTTCCAACTGTTTTTGAAAATGTTTCCATATGTCAGTTGAGGAGCGAAAACGAAAGAGTTTCCTAAATAGTGTTTGTTTAAAAATACTTTGAAAACGAAAACAAAAACCAAAAAAAAAATGGTGAGAATGATTTTTGAAGGAAATAAAAACATCTTAACAGTTGTTTTCTCATTTTTATTTTAATTTTTGAAGTTATATAACTTAAATGCATATTTTCAGAAACATACCCAAACACAATTCATCTTTTGCTTGTTCCTAACTCAATATCTAAAAACATAACCAAGCACAATTTTAAACACGATCTAACATTATTTCCAAAGTATTCTCATTTTTATTATCATACCAAAACAAAATCATTTTCAAAACAAATAAAAGCAATACCAAACGGCGGTGCACACACATATATGTGTGTGTGTATATATATATATTCTTGTTTTGTGCTTCACAGTTTTGCAACTGCTTCAAGAACATCAAACTTTTATGTCGTGTAAGCCAGTCATGAGATAATCTTGGGCAGCCTCATTTTAGTGTTCAGTTTCTATTTAAGCCATATATTATTCATGTCTTACTAATTATTAATTTTAAGAAATTAAGTAATTATGTAGAACAAAGCCACAAAACCAACTTGGTAATATAAAATTTAGCCAGATAATTAGTTAAACATCATGAAACTAATAACAGTATATTAATGTCAAAGTGAAGATTAACTTTACTTTTAATGAGAGACAGTCAGACATATAGACATTATTTATGTATGTATTTTTTCATGTGTTAATGTATAGCATACACGGTTTACACTATCAATCACGTCTTTTCAGGTTCATCATGTTAAATATATATATATATATATATATATTAATTATTGTGGTCCCTTACTCATTTTAAATTACGCTAGAGGTGTCCTACATTACATTGTACGAACCCCTCACCAGAGACACTATAGAGAATCCTTATTATATTGTGTAATTATAAAGGTTTTCAAGCACATCCTGTTTAGATCCGTACCAGCTTAAGAAACCTATCTTTTATCACACCTTCAACCAACATTATTAATAAAAAGAAACCAAAAAAATACAAAATAAATGTCATAAGAAAAGGGGAATATAAAATGGCCTTAAAAAAGACAAAATCGAAAATCAGAAAACTGAAATAGTTGTTAGAGGTCAATCTCAAAGAATAAAGTTGAAACATGTATCTTGGAATCAAAGTCTCAATTATATCTTGTTTAAAATCCTCTAACAAAAATCCCATGAAAAAAGTAGCATTAATAGCCTAACTAAGATATGTAGGGTCACTTCAATTTACTATAAGGTGCATCCGAACGTGCTATACTCCTTATTTATTTATTTTGAGAATTATACTCTTTTGTTATCGTTACTCTACTTACGTAATAAACACACATAAAGAATTAAAGTTATAGTGAGGTATCTGATTCACGAACGAGACGACTTATTCGCTTGGTGTTTTGCCAAATCCTACAAGATTACATTAGGATAAGAGAACAAACACCATGGAACCAAATCCTCTATCATGTGAAAAATTCAGATTAAATGAAGTTAAATTTCCATAACAACGCTATACGCGGTGTAATTTTATGGTCATGAAATTACAATGCGAAACCAACAAGCTTTCATGGTTGTAGGCCTTTTATGACTTCGTTTTTTGCTATGTATTTTCTTTTCTTTTTAATAATATTTTTTTGCTTATTCAAAAAAAAAAAAGGTCAAACCAAGCTATATTATTAATAAAAAGAAACCAAAAATACAAAATAAATGTCATAAGAAAAGGGGAATATAAAATGGCCTTAAAAAAGAAAATCGAAAATCAGAAAACTGAAATAGTTGTCAGAGGTCATTCTGAAAGAATAAAGTTGAAACCTGTATCTTGGAATCAAACTCTCAATTATATCTTGTTTAAAATCCTCTAACAAAAATCCCACGAAAAAGAAGCATTAATAGCCCACCTAAGCTATGTAGGGTCACGTTAATTTATTATAAGGTGCATCCGAATGTGCTATACTCTTTATTAACTGAACTTACGTAATAAACACACATAAAGAATTAAAGTTATAATGATGTGTCTGATTCACGAACGAGACAATTTATTCGCTTGGTGTTTTACCAAATCCTACAAGATTATATTAGGATTAAAAAAAAACACTATGGAACCAAATCCTCTATCATGTGAAATATTCAGATTAAATGAAGTTAAATTTCCATAACAATGCTATACGCTGTGTAATTTTATGGTCGTGAAATTACAACGCGAAACCAACAAGCTTTCATGTTTGTAGGCCTTTTATGACTTCGTTTTTTGTCATGTACTTTCTTTTCTTTTTAATAATATTTTTTTGCTTATTCGAAAAAAAGGCCAAACCAAGCTATATTACGGATGAGCTAGAGACAACCCTCAGTACAAATTAAGCAAAAGTTTTTTCTTTTCTTTTCTTTTTTTTTCTTTTTCTTTTTTTTTTTTTGTAATTTTTTGTGTCTTAATTAATTTTGATTAATTAGTACTAATTAAAGCAAATTAAAGAAGGCTTGATCAGGAAGAAGATCAACGTTGCTTGCATGCAAAGTATTTAATATACCATTAATTAAGAAAGCAGTTATCGTGCCCGTAGGATCAGTCCATTCACAATTGCTTCAAGGATAGTGATTAAAATATATAAATATACAAATAAAAATTATTGCATATGACTTTTGAGAAAGCCTGCTAGCTAGCTAAATGCAAACACTATTTCCATGCCAATCGCTTTATTTTCTTGTACATAAGAATATGGGAAATTGTGTTTCAAATTTGTTTCAATGTGTATCGACTGCGTTTCAAATTGTGTCATTTCAGTTTGTATCAATTGTGTTTCAATTTGTGCTTTAAATTAGATTAGATGTATCTCAAATTGTGTTTTAAATTATGTCAGGTGTATTTCAAATGTGTTTTTAATTATGTCAGTTGTGTTTCAAGTAGTTTTAGTTGTGTTTCAAGTTGTATTGAAAGCCTACTTCTCTATTGCAGCAATTCTCTAGATTCCATTCCTCTTGCTTGTGCTCCTACTCCCCTTCCTCTTCGTCTACATCCCAGTCTTCTATGAAAAGTTTTTTATTTTTTTTTAATCTTTTTTTGGTCGGCCATTGACGTTAGATTCTAAATTCCTTTTTTTGGTTTCCTTTTTTTTTTTTTTTTTTGTCTTTTTAATAAATTTGAGTAGAAGATTTAGTTCCAGTACTTCTACGTTTATTAAAAAAATATAATAATTCAATCAGGCTGGGAAAGAACTTGAACGCCCAGTTTTGAAGCATAACTCTAAATACTATAAAAACGTGCTTTAATAGGAAAAAAATTTATCGTGAAGAATTTTGACAGGAAATTCTTTTTTTTTTTTTTTTGGATGAAAATTTTCGTCAAAAATTCGTTGGAATAGTTTTTGTTTGGGCTCTAGATCCTTCATAAAGTTACTATCAATTCTCTCGGTAATTTTGTTTATTTATTTTATTATTATCACTATTATTATTTTTTTTTTCTCTTTGATTTCACCATTTTTTTTGGTTTTTTTTCTTATAGTACTCTTGATTTCATAATTAAGTTGATTCATGACCACTTTGTTGGACAATTTTTACATTATTTTTATTATTTCTAGAGAATCGATATATTCTCAACCATTTATGAGTATTGATATGTGGTATAATTTGATTTGTGGGACAGCAATGCCAACAGCAGGGCTGGTACAGCAGATCAATATGACATACACCAAATATATGTGTGTGTGTGTGTGTGTGTGTGGGGTACGTACTAGGAATCATCTATGTGTTTTTTTTTTTTTTTGGGCAAGCTTCAAAGAACGACCCATATCAAAAGTAGAAATAGGATTTCAGTGGAAGGACAGAATCGTAAATTAACCTCTAACGAAAAGTACAGGAAGCTAATTTTACTTTTTACATTAAAGAGGGGTCTGGCCCCTCAACTCTTGGACTTTGAAACAAATTTCAAAAAAAAAAAAAAAAAAAAGAGGAAACAAATCAAAATCCACTATTATACCTTCGTATTGATTACTTAGCTTGTACTAGTTCTCTCTGTAACGATGGGAAACGGACCTTCTAGTCCTTCGCCTCCTTCTCCTCCATCTCCGCCTTGGTCTCCGCCTGCGCCTTGGTCTCCGCCTTCGCCTTGGTCTCTGCCTTCGCCTTGGTCACCGCCTTCGCCTTGGTCTCCGCCTGCGCCTTGGTCTCCGCCTGTGCCTTGGTCTCCGCCTGCGCCTTGGTCTCCGCCTTTGCCTTGGTGTTGAAGACTATAATCACTTCAGCATTTAGACACCCAAGGTTGTAAATTTTCATATAGATGCTTTGCTCCTACCGTGTGTCATATTGTAACAGAATGTCAACGCGCACAGACACACAAACATACATATATATATTTATATATATATAAGAACTGCCTGGCTAGCTATATGTTTAATCACCTAAAGACTTTGACTAAGTGCATGTTTTGTTTTGATAAAATGTTTAGTCCTCCGGAGCTTGTTATATGTAAATAAATTACTAGTCTTTCATATATATATGTCGATGTTTGTAATAGATGTCTTACCTACTACTCTTTCTTTCATTCTTACTGTGTTAATTATTTCTTGATACATATATAGAACGCCTCAAGAGATAAGATTAATAATAATAATAATAATAAAAGCAAAAGGAACATGTACACAATCTCGGTTCCCGCAGTTATCACCATGACAACAACCTTAAAATTGGAATCTTTTTGAATTCTCAACAGAATTTTATCTGCTTTAATTGCTTACTCAAAATCCTATCTCCAAATTATATATATATACATATATATATGTCATTCAGAATATCTTGAACCATACGTTGCCGAATTTAAAATGAAGAATAGGAGAAAGAAGAAAAGTAAAGCAAATAAGTATACGCCGTGTTTTGAGCTTCACAGTCTTGCAATTGCTTCAAGAACATCAAAATTTTTATATGGTGTTGCGAGTGAGATGAACTTGAGCATCAATTTTAGTGCCCATTTTCTATTTAAACCATATGTTATTCATGCCGTACTAATTATTAATTTTAAGAAATTAAGCAATATTTATGTAGAACAAACCTACGAAACAAACTTGGTAATATCAAATTTAGCTAGATAATTAATGAAATGTGAAATACATTAACAATGAATTATTGTTATTGTTATTTTTGAAATTAAAGTGGGAGGATTCGAATTCTTCACCTTATGATAGAGTCATATGTGAAATTACTGTAAGATTATACCTGCAATTACATAATGAATAATGTCAAAGTGATGGTTAATTTGGATCAATCTTATATACTTTAAAATTTTAATTACAGTGATATATACAAATATCATAGCAAATTAAAGAAGGCTTGATCAGGAAGAAGATCCACATCGCTTGCATGCGAATATACCATTAATTAATTAAGAAAGCAGTTATCGCGCCAGTTGTATCTGATCTTTCACAATTACTTCAAGGAAAGTGCTTAAAATACATGAATATACAAATAAAAAATAAAAAGTATTGCATGACTTTTGGAAAGCCTGCTAGCTAGCTAAACACATACATTGATACTTTCTTCTCAGCTCCTTCTTCTCCTTCTTCCATAATACGAGCTCAGGAAGGAAGAGATAAGGGACTGAATGTGGTCAGAAATCCATAATGGAGTCCAAGCACAATGACCAAAGTATCGGTCCTATTTCACAAGTGCTTCAAGGAAAGTGATTAAAATATATAAATATACAAATAAAAAGTATTGCATATGAGTACTTTTGAGAAAACCTGCTAGCTAGCTAAATACATATACACTATTTCTATACCAATAGTTTTATTTTCTTGTACATAAGAATATGGGAAACTGTGTTTCAAGTTGTGTCAATTGCGTTTCAAGTTGTATTGCATCCCTAATTCTCTATTGCTGTTATTGTTGCACTCCTCTTACTTCTCTCCTCTTCATCTACATACCCGTCTTCCTCCTCCTCCCTCTCGCCACAACCCTTCTCCTATCGTCCTCATCAATATTATGATCAAAAGAGTACCCCTCGTCTTCCTCTTCCTCCTCCATCTCCTCGTCCTCATTAATATGTTCGTATGAGTCCGCCTCTTCCTTCAGCTCCTGATCCCTGCCATTCATCTCCTTCTCCTCTTCCTCCTATGAATAATCCTATGGGTTCACCTTCTCTTCCTCCCTGTCCTGATGATAAAAATGCTCATAAGAGTTCTCCTTCTCCTCCTCGTCTTCCTCCTAAACATATGAATTCCCCTCCTCCATCTCCTCGTCCTCCTCGTTATGATCATTTTAAGTCCTCCTCCTCATTCATCCCCTCATGATCGCATTTGGAATGTCCCTCCTAGTACCACTCCCCCGCCTAGTTCTCCTCTAGTACGTCCTCCACTTTATGATCATTTAGTTCCTCCTACTCATCATCCTCCTCCTCCTCCTCCTCCTCCTCAGCTTCACCCTCAGTCTTCTCCTGATCATGATGATCATGATCCTATTGTTTCCAATCGTCTTCCTAGCTAGCGCTGGTAGCCCTAAGGAAGAACAACATGATTCAGAGCAAGAAGTAGAGGACCATGATCATCAAGGTCTTGATCATGCTCAGGAGGATACACCAGCTCGTAATTATGATGTTACCGGTAGAAGACAGACAACGAATACATATAGTAGGGCGTCAGCTACAAATTATGATGTTACTAATTATTCAGAGAAACGGAATGATCACTATTATTGAACTTTAATCAATCGGTAATTAATTGTCTTCTTTGCTAAGCTCTCATTTTGTCGTCTTTAAGAAGAATATGCACTTGTACTTGTAGTATGTGTACGTATCATATTGAATTTGTATATTATTGTCATATCATTTTTTCTTGCAAAGAAAGTCAGGCTCCCTTCAATGCATTTCAATAGTATTAGTCATTTTGGCTCAAAATGTTCTTCCAATTTTTCCTGAAAGTAGGGTTAATTAAAAAATTATTTACTTTTGCTTTCAAATGCTAAACATACCAACTATAATCCCAACTTTTTGAGTACTAACTCAAATGTCATATTTTTATTAGTGGATGTAATTAATTGAAATGACAATGTTTTAAACACTTACTAATAGAAAAACAACAATTCAGATGTTACATAAGTTGATATTCAAAAGTTGACATATATAGTTGGTGTCTTTAGTATTTTTCTTTTTTCTTTTATTATTTCTTTTTCTTTTTTGCATCTCCAGTACTTCAGAACAAAAACTAGTTAAATATAAGCAGGTTTATGCACTTGAATATCCATTTTTGAAGCTTAACTCCAATCTTGATAATTCCATTAGTTTTTGTGCTGTATATCTCCCCATATAAATATCACTTATTGTCTTGGTTATTCTGCATATTTCCGGATTATAATTTTCCCTTGATTTCATAAGTTGATACATGGACATTTTTCTGGACAATTAATATGGGGCTGGAGAGACCGTGGTTTATCATCCTGTGATGGATGTTAGTGGTCCGAATCTGCTTATCTCTAATTCGTGTACATACGTATACTTACATATGTATATATATATATATATATGCTCATCCATCAATTAAAAGCTATAATACAAAAACTATACAATGTTACATAATATATCTTATAAACACACACACACACACCACATGGTACGTATATACCTAGGAAGCATACGTGCCTGCAAGCTTAAAAAAATGGCCCAAATTAGTTAAAGGTAGAGATATATATATATTTGCGGTCAAATTTTGTGGTCAAAATATGGTACATGACATAATACTAGTCCTCCTACTGCCACTAGTACTCCCTAATCTGCCAGTTCTCATCCACGAAGTTCTCCTAAATACGTTTATTTAATTCCTCATCATCCTCCCTATTATAATTAAAAGGATTAATTGGTTAACTAAAATTTTACTTTTTTTTAGGATAAATTACTAGATTCGTTTCTGAATTTTTAATTTTTTACAACTTTCATCATTGAACTTTTTTTTTTTAGTAATTGGAATGCCTCTAAATTATTAAAATATTACTACAATATTCTTTTTCGATTATATATATATATATTTTTTAACGGAAATCCTTTAGTTAGTATCATTTTTAACCAAACTACTAACATATTTTATTTAAAACTTAACAGAAATGACTATTATGATAACATTTTAATAGTTTAGGGGTATTTTAAATTCTTTTTTTCGTAACTAGAATGATTGTAAATTATTAAAAAATATTGTTACAGTAATTTTTTTTTCTTTTGTTAATTGTTGAACGGAATCCATAGTTAGCATTATTTTTTGATCAAATTACTAACATATTCTGTCCAAATATTGATAGAAAGGACTGTTTTAGTAATATTTTAAAAATTCAGGGGCGTTCCAGCTACGAAAAAAGTTCAAGCACCTAAGTTACACGATGTTAAAAGTTTAGAGACTAAATAAACAATTTAACTTTTGTTTTATTTAAAAGTTGGGATTGAAGTTGATATCTTTCTATTCAAAAAAAAAAAAAAAAAATTTAAGTGAAAACTTAAGTTTCTCATCTTCATTTGTTATTATTATTATTATTTCAAGAAAATCACATAATCAGTAGTTTATGTGTTTCTTTTCTTTACTTTCTTTTTAAAAAAATATTGCTAGCTATTCCAGAGTTTGAGCCTGAAATCTTTTCCTTAACTCACTCCACCTAGCCTATCAATGGCTACGATCACTTGTACTTCGTGTTCTAAACTTGAAGAGACTACCGCTTCCTAGTGGCATCTAATAGAATTTGTTCTTTAATTTCTTTAGACATAAGAGATATATTCCAATTAATTTATTGGGTTACGGAGAGTCGTCCAGTTCGTGAGGACTTTATATATATGCTCCTTTTCTTACCGCTATCAAATATCCCAAAGCACAAGAAAGAAAAAGTTCAACTCTACTCATGTGAGGGATCTGATTCCCATTACATATATTTTGTGGCATTTTTAAAAAATATAACAAATTTCTATGATTCCTATAGGAAGTCCCTTAAACATACAGATAAGCGTAGCACATGAGATTAACACAAAAGATATATATTTTTTGTGAAAATCATATATTTTTTCTATGTGTATAATTAACATCAAAAGATTGTAAATCTTTTAACTTTATCATATGTATTATATATGTTACTTTTTTTTATTTTTATAATTGTTATTGTTACATCTCACTCATTTTAAATTATGTTAAATGATTAATTATAAAATTTCAGAGTCGTGGAGCCAAAGAAAAACTAAACCACGATGTTTTTTTTTTTTTTTTTTTGAAACTTGGAAGTGAGAATTTCAACTCTATATCTTTTGATAGATCAAGTGTAAAATCGGTGTTAAATTATATCTACAATCACAAACTACAATTATCTGGTATATCCGTTATTGCTCAAATGGAAGTCAAAGGCAAACTTGTTAGTTATAAGTTTATGTCAGTTCATATGATTCTTTTGTCAATGTTAAAGGAAAGCAAGCAAGGCTTCAGGACAAAGATCCATGTGACTGCATGCAGTATTTTTTTTTTTTTCTTAAATGATGGTGACAGATTATAATATTAGGGTTTATCAATGTTCACATCACTTCACTGTGGAGTTAGAACGTAGCAACACTAACAAATATTAAATCAAATTTAAAAGGAAAAAAACTTTGAGAAAGCCCTGAGAAGACGTTGGAAATTCTATAGTAATTTTATAGTAATGAAATTACAACGCGAAACCAACAAGCTTTCATGTTTTTAGGCCTTTTATGACTTCGATTTTTGTTATGTACTTTCTTTTCTTTTCAATAATATTTTTTTGCTTATTCAGAAAAGCCAAACAAGCTATATTAGATGACTAGAGACAAATCAATACATATTAAGCAAAATTTTTCTTTTTTTTGATTTTTGTGTCTTAATTTGATGAATTAGTACTAATTAAGCAATTAAGAAGCTCATCAGGAAGATCAACGTTGCTTGCATGCAAGTATATATACATTAATTAAAAGCAGTTATCTTACCATACTATCGGTCCTTTCACAATTGGTTCAAGGAAAGTGATTAAAATATATAAATATACAAATAGAAAGTATTGCATATGACTTTGAGAAAGCTGTACTAGTAACCACAAACACTATTTCTACGCAATCGCTGTATTTTTTGGACACAAGTATATTGGAAATTGTGTCAGTTGTGTTTTAAATTTGTTTCAATTTGAATTAACTGTGTTTCAAATTGTGTCAATTGTGTTTCAAATTATATTATACTAGAGGCATCCTGCGTTACATTGGAGGAACCTCTCACCAGAAACACTGCAGAGAATCCTTCTTATATTGTGTAATTATCATGGTTTTCAAGCACATCCTAATTAGATCCGTACCAGCTTGAGAAAGCTATCTTTTATCACACTTTCAACTCAGCATTATTAATAAAAAGAAACCAAAAATACAAAATAAATGTCATAAGAAAAGGGGAATATGAAATGGCCTTAAAAAAGACAAAATCATAAATCAGAAAATTGAAAAGTCTCAAAGAATAAAGTTGAAACATGTATCTTGGAATCAAAGTCTCGATTATATATTGTTTAAAATCCTCGAACAAAAATCCCACGAAAAAAGAAAAAAAGCATTAATAGCCCAACTAAGCTATTTAGGGTCACCTCAATTTATTATAAGGTGCATCCGAATGTGCTATACTCTTTATTTAGTGATTTTGAGAATTATAATCTTTTGTTATCGTTAATTGTACTTGCGTAATAAATACGCATAAAAGAATCAAAGTTATAGTGAGGTGTATGATTTACGAATGAGACGATTTATTTGCTTGGTGTTTTGCCAAAATCTTACAAGATTGAATTAGGGGGAAAAAAAAAACACTATGGAACCAAATCCTCTTCATGTGAAATATTCAGATTAAATAAAGTTAAATTTCCATAACAATGCTATACGCAGTTTAATTTTATAGTAATGAAATTACAACGCGAAACCTACAAGCTTTCATGTTTTTAGGCCTTTTATGACTTCGTTTTTTGTTATGTACTTTCTTTTATTTCCAATAATACTTTTTTGATTATTCGAAAAAAAGGCCACACCAATCTATATTACGGATGAGCTAGAGACAAACCTCAATACAAATTAAGCAAAAGTTTTTTCTTTTCTTTTTTTTTTTTTGTAATTTGTGTCTTAATTTTGATTAATTAGTACTAATTAAAGCAAATTAAAGAAGGCTTGATAAAGAAGATCAACATTGCTTGCATACAAAGTATATAATATACCATTAATTAAGAAGTAGTTACTGTGCCCGTACTGTCGGTTCTTTCACAATTGCTTCAAGGAGAGTGATTAAAATATATAAATATACAAATAAAAAGTATTGCCTATAACTTCTGAGAAAGCCTGCTAGCAAGCTAAACACAAACACTATTTCCATGCCAATCGCTTTATTTTCTTGTACATGAGAATTAATATGGGAAATTGTGTTTCAAATTGTGTTGTTTCAAATTTTTTCAATGTGTATCAACTGTGTTTCAAATTGTGTCATTTCAATTTGTGTCAATTGTGTATCTGATGTATTTTAAATTGTGTTTTAAATTATGTCAGGTGTATTTCAAATGTGTTTTAAATTATGTCAGTTGTGTTTCAAGTTGTTTCAATGTGTATCAACTGTGTTTCAAATTGTGTTTCAATTTGTGTCAATTGTGTATCAGATGTATTTCAAATTATGTTTTAAATAATGTCAGGTGTATTTCAAATGTGTTTTTAATTATGTCAATTGTGTTTCAAATTGTTTCAAGTTGTATTGAAAGTCTACCTCTCTATTGCAGCACTCCTCTAGATTCCAATTCTCTGCTTCTGCTCCTACTCCCCTTCCTCTTCGTTTACATCCCAGTCTTCTATGAAAAGTTTTTTTATTTTATTTTTTTAAATCTTTTATTGTCAGCGATTGAGGTTGGATTCTAACTTCCTTTATTTGGTTTCCTTTATTTTTTGTTTTGGTCTTTTTAATAAATTTGAGTTGAAGATGGTTCCACTTCGACCTATATTAAAAAATAATAATACAATCAGGTTGGGAAAGAACTTGAACGCCCAGTTTTGAAGCAGAACTCTAAATACTATAAAACGAGCTTTAATAGGCAAAAAATTTCTCGTGAACAATTTTGACAGGAAAAATTTTTTTTGGACGAAAAATTTGGTCAAAAATTCGCCGAGATAGTTTTTGTTTGGGCTCATACTTCATAAAGTTACTATTAATTCTCTCGGTAATTTTGTATATTTATTTTATTATTATTATTACTTTATTATTATTATTTCTCTTTGATTTCACCAATTTTTTTTGTTTTGTTTTTTTCGTTAGAGTACTCTTGATTTCATAATTAAGTTGATTCATGGCCACTTCGTTAGACAATTTTTGATTTGATTTGTGGGACAGCAATGCAAACAGCTGGGTTGTAACAACAGATCTAAACTCACATATGACATACACCAAATATAGACATGTGTGTGTGTGTGTGTGGTACGTACTAGGAATCATCTATGTGTTCTTTTTTTTTTTTTTTTTTTTTTTGGGGCAAGCTTCAAAGAACGACCCATATCAAAAGTGGAAATAGGATTTCAGTGGGAAGACAGAATCATAAATTAACCTCTAACGAAAAGTACAGGAAGCTAATTTTACACTTCTATAAAGAGGAGTCTGGTCCCTCAACTTTAAACTTAAAAACAAAATTTCAGGAAAAAAAAAAAAAAAAAGGAAACAAATCAAAATCCACTATTATACCTTCGTATTGATTAATTAGCTTGTACTAGTTCTCTCTATAACGATGGGATCCAAACCTTCTAGTCCTCCTTCTTCACCGCCTCGGTCTCCGCCTCAGCCTCGGCCTCCGCCTTCGTGTCCACTTCAGCCTTCGTGTCCGCCTCCGCCTTCGTGTCCGGCGGAATGTCCGCCTCCACCTTCGTGTCCGCCTCCGCCTAGGTCTCCGCCTCCGCGTCGTCCGGAACCGACTTGGTATGTTTGAAGACTATAATCACTTCGGCCTTTAGACGCCCAAGGTTGTAAATTTTCATATAAATGCTTTGCTCCTACCGTGTATCATATTGTAACAGAATGTCAACGCGCACAGACACACAAATATATATATATATATATATTTATATGTACTGCCTGGTTAGCTATATGTTTAATCACCTAAAGACTTTGACTAAGTGCATGTTTTGTTTTGATAAAATGTTTGGTCCCCCGGAGCTTGTTATATGTAAATAAATTACTAGTCTTTCATATATATATGCCGATGTTTGTAATAGATATCCCTACCTACTACTCTTTCTTTCATTCTCACACCGTTAATTATTTCTTGATATAACGCCTCAAGAGATAAGATTAATAATAATAATAATAATAATAATAATAATAATAAAAGCAAAAGAAATATGTACACAATCTTGGTTCCCGCAGTTATCACCATGACAACAACCTTAAAATTGGAATCTTTAAGAATTCTCAACAGAATTTTATCTGCTTTAATTGCTTACTCAAAATCCTATCTCCAAATTTATATATATATATATATATATATATGACCATTTTGATTCTTCTATCCGTCTAATCATAAACATGATCATATGAATTCCCCTCCTCCACCTCCTTGCCCTTATCAATACAATCATCATACGAATCCTGGTCCTCCTACTGATCATTTTCCCTCCCACCTACTTCACATCCTCACTCTCCTCATTTATGATCATTTAACTCCTCCTCATTTTGGGAGGACAGAATCGTGAATAGCTCTTAAGGAAAAGCACCGGAAAGCTAGCTAATTTTACGCTTCTATAAAGAGTGGTCTGGCCCCTCAACTATTGTACCAAGGAAAGAATTCCAAATCTACTAGTATACCTTCGTAGTTGCTTTTTATGACATCTCTACACCAATGGCTGGATGCACACCTTCTTGTCATGCTCGTCCTCCTCCTCCTCCGACCCTTGTACACGGCGTGGGCCATTCATAGGTCCCGTACCTCCTCCGAAGCAGCCAGACAGCTTTGACGGCCTGGATCCCGAAAAGAGAAGGATTATTTTTGGCTACTAGGTAAGCACTTCAAGGCATGGTATAACATAAGTCATCTATCTTTAGACACTAAACGTTGTACATTTTCCTATAGATCTATATGATTTGCTCCTACCTTTTGTCACATTGTAATAGAATGTCAGGACATGTAAGAAATATTGCCTGGCTAGCTATATTCACTGAATCTAAATAAATTACTAGTACTTTTAAATATATATATATATTTATATATATCGATGTTTGTAATAGATGTCCCTACCCACAACTCTTTTTTCTTTAATTCGTACGGTGTTAATTATTTCGTGATTTATACATGGAACGCCTTAAGAGTTATGATTATATTTTTGATAAATATTGAGATTAATTTTGTAAAAAATATATATATATACATATATATGTATATAGCAAAAGCAATATATACACATGTAACACGTCTCGGTTCCCCTAGTTATCACCATGAGAACTATAAAAGTAGGAAAAAGGAGAAAGAAGAAAAGTAAAGTAGAAAAATATACTCTTGTTTTGTGCTTCACAGTTTTCAATTGTTTAAAGAACATCTAACTTTTATATCGTGTAAGCGAGTCATGAGATGATCTTGGGCAGCCTCAATTTTAGTGCTCAGTTTCTATCTAAGCCGTTTATTATTCATGTCTTACGAATTATTAATTTTAATAAATTAAGTAATTATGTAGAACAAAGCTACAAAACCAACTTGGTAATATAAAATTTAGCTAGATAATTAATGAGACACCTCCGATATAATAATAATGGATTAATGTCAAAGTGATGATTAAGTTGGATCAATCTTATATACTTTTAATGGGAGACAGTCAGACAATTATAGCACATATGGTTTACACTGTTAAGACATTTCTTTCAGGTTCATCATGAGTTATGTATTTTTTTAAATTATATATATATATATATTTATCAAATTGTTGTTGCGTATTACTCTTTTTGTATTACACGGAAGGCGTCCTATAAAACGTTGGAAACTTCTCATGCACCACAGAGAAAACTTATTATATATACATATATTTAAAAATAAAAAATAAAAGATGAGGTTATTGATATCAAGGATTTCAAGTACATTCTAATTAGATCAGTACCCACTTCAAAAACCCATCTTTCATCAAACCTCCAACTCAATAATATTACTGAAAAGAAACCAAAAATACAAAATAAATGTCATAAGAAAAAGGGAAAATAAAATAGTCTGAGAAAAGACAAAGCCGGAAATCAGAAAACTGAAAAAGTTGTCAAAGGCTAGTCTCAAAGAATAAAGCAGAAATCTGTAACTTGAAAGCAAGTCTCAATTTTATCTTGTTTAAAATCCTCAAACCAAAATGTCATGAAAAAAGAAGCATTAGTAGCCCAACTAAGCTATGTAGGGTCACCCCAACTTATATGGTGCCTTCGAATATGTTATACTCTTTATTTATTTATTTATTTATTTATTTATTTGCTTAAAAATTAATGCAGTGTTTTGTTATCGGTAGCTGTGTTTACGTAATATACACGCATGAAAGAATTAAAGTTAGTGAGGAAAAAGACTTATTCGCTTGGAGTTTTGCAACCTCCTACAAGATTATTAAAAAAAAAAAAAAACTATATATAGAACCCCACACGAAAGGCATAACGATTGAGGCTCTATTTCACAGATAAAAGATTTAATCAATATTTAAAAAAAATAATAATAAAAGATGAGGTAATTGATATCAAGGATTTCGAGTACATTCTAATTAGATCAGTACCTACTTGAAAAACCCATCTTTCATCAAACCTCCAACTCAATAATATTACTGAAAAGAAACCAAAAATACAAAATAAATATCATAAGAAAAAGGGAAAATAAAATCGTCTTAGAAAAGACAAAGCCGGAAATCAGAAAACTGAAAAAGTTGTCGAAGGCTAGTCTCAAAGAATAAAGCAGAAATCTGTAACTTGAAAGCAAGTCTCAATTTTATCTTGTTTAAAATCCTCAAACCAAAATGTCATGAAAAAATAAGCATTAGTAGCCCAACTAGGGTCACCCCAACTTAGATGGCGCATTCGAATATGCTATACTCTTTATTTATTTATTTGCTTTAAGAATTAATGCAGTGTTTGTCATCGGTAGCTGTGTTTACGTACTATACACGCATGAAAGAATTAAAGTTAGTGAGGAAAAAGACTTATTCGCTTGGTGTTCTGCAACCTCCTACAAGATTATTAAAAAAAAAAAAAATTATATAGAACCCCACACGAAAGGCATAACGATTGAGGCTCTATTTCAGAAAGAGGCTCAATAAAATAGATATATTTATGAAGATACAGATAAATAAAAGATTTAATCAATTGGTAATTAATTGTCTTCTTTACTAAGCTCTCATTTTATCATCTTTAACAAGCATCGTAGTATGTGTACGTATCATATTGAATTTCTATATTATTGTCAGATCATTTTTTCTTGCAAAGAAAGTCAGGCTCACTTCAATGCATTTAAATAGTATTTAATCATTTTGGCTCAAATTGTTCTTCCAATTTTTCCTGAAAGTAGGGTTAAAAAATTATTTACTTTTGCTTTTAAATGCTAAGGATACTAACTCTAATCCTAATTTTTGAGTACCAACTCAAATGTCATATTTTCATTCGTAGATATAATTAATTAAAATGATAATGTTTTAAACACTTATCAATAGAAAACAACAACTTAGATGCATATATATTAGTATTCAAAAGTTGAGATTAGAGTTGGTATTCTTAGCATTTTTCTATTTTTCTTTTATTATTTCTTTTTGCTTTTTCGCATCTCCAGTACTTCAGAACAAAAACTAGTTAAATACAAGCAGGGTTATGCACTCGAACATCCATTTGTGAAGCTTAACTCCAATCTTGATACTTCCATTAGTTTTTGTGCTCTATATCTCCCCATATAAATGTTATTTATTATCTTGGTTATTCTGCATATTTCCGGATTATAATTTTCCCTTGATTTCATTAGTTGATACATGGATATTTTTCTGGACAGTTAATATGGGGCCGGAAAGGCAGTGGTTTATCATCCTGTGATGGATGTTTGCGGTCCGAATCTGCTTCTCTCTAATTCGTGTACATATGCATACATACATACTTACATATATATATATATATATATGCTCATCCATTAATTATAAGCTATAATACAAAAACCATACAATGTTACATGTTATATTACACACACACACATATGTTACGTATGTACCTAATAGGCATCTGTACCTGCAAGCTTCAACAAAAGGCCCAAATTAGTTAAAAGTGAGATATATATATTTTTGTGTGTAGCTAATATTTCAGTCGTCGGAGGACAGAATCGTGAATACCTCTAAATAGGAAAAGCTCCGGAAGCCTTACGCTTCTATAAAGAGGCCAGTGTTTGGCCCTCAAGTATTAACAATGGCTGGATGCACATTTTCTCGCCATCATTCTCCTCCTCCTTCTCCTCCTCCTCCCGTTCCCGCTCCTCCCTCTCCTCCTCGCGCTCCCGATCATCCTCCTTCTCTTCCTCCTCCTCCTCCTGTTCCCGTTCCCGCTACCACTCCCGCTAGCGCTCCTCCCTCTCCTCGTTGCTCTCCCAATCCTCCTCCTCCTCCTCCTCCCCGCTCCCAATCCTCCTCCTCCTCCCGCTCCCGCTCCTCCCTCTCCTCCTCGCGCTCCCGCTCCTCCTCCTCCTCCTCCTGTTCCCGTTCCCGCTACCACTCCCGCTAGCCCTCCTCCCTCTCCTCCTCGCTCTCCCAATCCTCCTCCTCCTCCTCCTGCGGCTCCCGCTCCTCCCCCTCCTCCTCCTCCTCCCGATGCCGTCACTAACCCAGCCCCTCCTCCTCCTCCCAACACTGATACAATGAGTGAACCATCCATAGACCCTCTACCTCCACCGCAACCAGTCGGGTATTTTTGACGGCCTGCAGGATCCCGAAACCAAGATATTATTATTTTTATTACTAATCACTTCAAGACATGGTGTATTTTTAGACATCAAAGGCTGTATTATTATTATTATTATTATTATTATTATTATTATTAATTTGCTATATACGCTTGCTCCTACTGTTTGTCATATTGTAACAGGATATTGTGAGCACATATACGAACTACATAGTACTCGTTCTCCTTTCAGCTTCTTATTAAAAAAATAATAAAAAAAATAGTGCCTTTGTATATGTAAAATATGATTTTATCTATTTATCAAGTTTAATTAATTTTCCAAATCAATTCAATTACTGTAAGCAAAGTTAATAGATAAACATAAGTAATTTTATGAGGTTCTATTATTCTACTCCTCTAGGTTACGTTCAGACATTGAATAATCCACTAACAGTAGTATGATTACAAGCAATAATGGAAAAAAGCGCAACTAAAGATAAATAACAAAATACAAAAATTGCAACGTTTCCGTTAAGAAAACAGCCATATCTTCGTACACGTATCAACACCTAAAGATAACTAACAAAACATAAAAATTGCCATAAATGCCAACATAAAAAAAAAAGTAACAATATATACAAATCGATGTTTGTAATATATATATATATATATATATATAGACATATCCCTAGCTACTTTCCCTTTTCTTTAATTCTTACGGGTGTTTTTTTTTTTTTTTTTTTTTTTTTTTTTTTTGTTGTAGAACGCCAAAGGGGATCTGTTATAAATACTGATCAAACGTCAAAGTCTAGTTAATATTATGATTAATTAAAAATTAAAAAAAAAAAAAAAAAAAAAAGGCAAAAAGAACATACACATATCGGATCCCGCAGTTATATATCACCATGAGCACCACATTATTATTTTTTTTAATCTTTCAGTACAATTTCTAAAGAGAATATATCTGCGTTGCTTACTCAACGAAATATCCACTCTTCAAATTATGATTAATAGTCGTTTAATTAGAGCATCTTGAACCATACGCCATTAAATAAAATAAGATTCTCCATTAAAAAGAAAGAAAAAAGAAAAGCAAAGCAAAGAAGTATGTGCTGTTTTGTACTTTACAGTTTTGCATGAATTGCTTCAAGAATTGGATCAAATTTTGTGATAAAAATATGGTACATGACATAATGCTAGTCCTACTGCTACTACTACTCCCTGATCTTCTAGTTCTCATCCACAAAGTTCTCCTAAATACTTTTATTTATTTCCCAATCCTCCTCGCTATTATTATTAAAAGGATTAATTACATAACTGAATTTTTATTTCTTTTTAGGATAAATTACTAGGTTGGTCTCTAATTTTTAACTTTGTACAACATTGGTCCTTGAACTTTTTTTATTCTACCCTTATATTATTAAAATATTATTACAATAGTTCTTTACGTTAATTTTTTGATGGAATCCGTTGGTTATTATCATTTTTTGACTAAATTACTAACGGATTCCATTTAAAAATTAACATAATTGACTATTATAGCAACATTTTAATAATTTAGGGGCATTTCATGTTTTTTTTTCATAGTTAGAATAATTGTAAATTATAAAAAACATTGTTACAATGGTTCTTTCTGTTAATTATTGGACAAAATCTGTAGTTAATATTACTTTTTAATCAAATTACTAACAAATTCCATCCAAACATTGATAGAAAGGACTATTATAGTAACATATTTTAAAAGTTCAAATACATTCTAGCTGTGAAAAAAACTTGAGTATCAAAGTTACACAATGTTAAAAGTTCCACAATGCCTCCGCGTCTGCCTCTATTTCTGCCTATGCCTCCGCCTCCGCCTCCACATCGGCCTCCACCTCAGCGACTGCGCCCGGTTTTGGAAGGTGGGACTGGTTTTGAAGACTATAATCACTTCGGCCTCTTGACACCCAAGGTTGTAAATTTTCATATAGATGCTTTGCTCCTACCGTGTGTCATTTTGTAACAGAATGTCAGCGCGCACAGACACACAAATATATATATATATATATATATCTGTGTGTGCGTCATTTAGGATATCTTGAACCAAACGTTACCGAATTTAAAATGAAGAAAAGGAGAAAGAAGAAAAGTAAAGCAAATAAGTGTACGCCATGTTTTGTGCTTCACAGTTTTGCAATTGCTTCGAGAACATTTAAATATTTATATGGTGTGGCGAGTAAGATGAACTTGGGCCTCAATTTTAGTGCTCATTTTCTATTTAAACCATATGTTATTCATGCCTTAGGACTTCTTAATTTTAAGAAATTAAGCAATGTTTATGTAGAACAAGCCTACGAAACAAACTTGATAATATCAGATTTAGCTAGATAATTAATGAAACGTGAAATACATTAACAATAATTATTATTATTGTTATTTTTGAAATTGGGAGTAGGAGAATTTGAATTCTTCACCTTGGAGTCGTTTGTGAAATTACTATAAGATAATACCTGCAATCACACAATGAATTAATTAATGTCAAAGTGATGGTTAATTTGGATCAATCTTATATACTTTAAAATTTTAATTACAGTGATATATACAAATATCATAGCAAATTAAAGAAGGTTTGGTCAGGAAGAAGATCCACATCGCTTGGATGCGAATATACCATTAATTAAAAAATCAGTTATCGCGCCAGTAGCACCGGTTCTTTCACAATTATTTCAAGGAAAGTGCTTAAAATATATAAATATACAAATAAAAAATGAAAAAGTATTGCATGACACATACACTATTTCTTTGTTAAACGAACTTTATTGTGCATAAGAGTATGGGAAATTCTGTTTCAACTTGTATTTCAAAGCATGTTTAAAGTTTTTATTTGTACATATGAGTCCTCCTCCCTACCATCCTTCTCCTCGTCCTCCTCAAAATGATCACACGAGACCACCTCCTCTTCCTCATAAGAGTCCTCCTTCCCGCAATCCTTCTCCCCCTCCTCAATATGATCATCTAAGTCGTCTTCCCCATCGTCCTCAATTTGGCCATTTAGATTCTTCTCCGTCTAATCATGAACATAATTGTTTGCAAAAGTGCTCCCAAGTAGCTGGTAAAGATAAAATTGACAAGTTACTTTATTGCTGGGGAAAACAGCTGGAATGCTCTACATAACAACGAGGACCATACACAATTTACTTCAGTTTTCAATTTCTCCTTTCATAAATGCTTTTTTTTTTTTTTTAATTTGTTTTTGGCTGTATTAAATTATTCATGTTCTATTAGATGGCCCACTCTCATAATAGGTTTTCACTTTTCCAAGTCATCAGTCAAGATGTGAAATCAAAAATCAATGTCAGCTTTGTCACCGATGAATATCTATTACACCACGTTTTCACACTCAGCTAGTTCAACATATTTTTTATTTTTATTTTTTTTAATTATCTTTTATGGATGCGGCAAAAGTGTGTGAGTGTTCGATTTAGGTTCAGAAATTTTTATTTCTTAATTGTAGTCAATATAAATATACACACACATTAGTATATTGTTTGACAGTTAGATCATCATCAAATTCGGTGAATTTTTGAAATATTCCATATAGCTTTATTCTATTAATAAGATATTTTTCTTTTTTCATATCATACCATAGAATTTTGACAAGGACAAGGAATTTTTTTTTTTTTTTTTATAACTAGAAACAATATGATTAAAATATAGGTTCTTTCCTTTAAAAAAAAATTGTAGGTTTTAAATGTAAACAGACCATCAACATTGTAGAACCAATTTCACAAGCCTTTTTATTTTTTATTTTCTCTTTATTTTGATAAATCATTTGAAACTTCTAAAACCATTCATACTTCCTGGAAATTTCTTTTGAAACTTCCATGGAAATTTCTTTTCTTTTGAAATTTCCCTATTCATACTTCATTTGAAACTTCCACGTAGAAACCATTCATACTTCATGGAAATTTCTTTGAAAATACTGACGTAATGGCATCGCATTAAATGAACATTAGGGGATTGACCATATTCATTTGTGGTGCCTATGAATCTTAGGGTGAAGCCCTTTTTTATTTTGTTTTTTATAATGAAAAACACAAGCTCTGCACTATAGCTCTTTTAGAGGCTCCATTCTTTTCTTTAAAATCAAAAAATATATATATATATAATATTAGAGACACTAATTAAAAAATATATATGTATATATATATATATATAAAAGCTCTGTGAATCCAAGTTATTGTCATTTTTTTTTTCATGTCGTACGTTTAAGTGAGTGTGTTTGTGTGTAAATTGTTTTTGTGGTAACTGTCCTTTCTCAAGACTGTCGATTTAATATCTTGTATATTTTTATTTCTGTATTTAACTACATATTTTTGTCTTTCACGAATAGTGTCGCCGTTTTTTCAAATTATTATTGTTCTCGTGTTCGCAGTGTTTTGATATTCTTATCCTTTATTTTTCCTGTTGAGAATCGGTTTTTGTATTGTTATTGTTTTTGAAAGTGTCGTTTTAATTTTATTGATTTTTATTTATTTATTTATTTTTGTTCTCTAGTTAGCGTTATTTAACAATGGTAGTTTTTAGGCAGTAGAAGTTTTTGAGCTGTTGTCGCCGGGAAATTGGTTTCCAGTTAATATTGGCCATTTTTTATTGTTATCGTTTTCTAATATTTTATTTTTTTCATAATCGATGTATAATGGTCGTTTTTAGCAGAAGAAAGAAAAGAAAAACGACACCTTTGGAAAATCCCTCTCTTTATGCAAGGGGAAATAAAGAGAGAAAACTCTGCTGCAATTTATATTCAATATGATAATCCTTTGCCTTCGCCGGACATTGCTGATGAAACCGTGTTGACTATTTAACTTGGTTGCTCCATATTGCCGGGAAGAAACAAACGGAATTCCACAATCCCCTTATGATTTAAGACAACAGTTTGGTCTTCTGACAAAAAGTTGTGAAATCTCCAGCCTTCTTCACAACCAAATTGAAAATTGGAAACTGCACTGGACGTACTGTAGGCCGGAAGGACAATCTAGTTTTTAAAGCCCTCAACTTCGAAGCCAGGCAAGCTTCTTGATCCCCAAATTAAAATACTGAACATGTTTTTCCTTTTTCTTAAATTACTTCTTGGAAGATCAACTCGAAAGTTTTAGCTTTTAATAGTCACAACAACGAACTCAAATAGGAAACGAGCTTACCTTCAAAGGGATCAGAAGGGGATTATTCGGTTTATATTTAAAAGTGATCCAAGGTGAAGAAGAGTAGACCTGGCTCCTGACTTAAAAGCATAAACATTTTTGGAATTAGTTGTTGCATGTAATTGAACAGAGCAAAGAAGAAGGAACAAGGTGAAAGCTTTTCCAAGTGTTCACTGCCGGCACTGAATTGCTATGCAACATATGTATAACTTCACTACAATAAAGAAAACTAGAGAGAAAAAAGAGAAATATACACCTATAGAAAATTGGAGAATTCATGACTTTTACTTTTTGAGACTGCATTACCTTCCTTGTCGGTCTGCCTTTCACTGGTTAAACCGGAGAGCGAAAAATAAGAAACAAAAAGTGGGACAAATGAAATTAATAGAAGACGAAGAAAATATGAAAAAGAAAGTCGGGTTTCTACAGATAGTTCTCCATGGTTGATTGATCATCTTGATCTGTCACATTTGAGATTCCGTTAGTAGAATCTTTTGTGTGGCTGCCCTGTTTCTTTCAGGACCATGGCCATTTTGACATCTAATTCTGTGCATGTCTTCGACTCTAGATAGAATAAAAATGTGATCGCATAAGTTCTGTTATAAAAGATACATGACCCTCAATCTACCTAAAACAATTGATTTTATTACATTTTTTCCTGCTACATGGTACTTGTACGAAACAATTATGGTCCACATAACCTACTCATTTACACTGCATTTATTTCCTTTTGACTTGGGCAGTCATGCTAAGTAATTCAAGTCTACTTTTTACCTTCGATGGCACCTATAAATGATGAAAAACAACGTCCACACACTAAAATCCGTTAACAATTGCCATGCAAGACTCGACTTTTAGAAATATTCTTCTAAAAAAAAAAAAAGCTAGAAACACGTGACAACAAGCAAATCTATTTGCCCTTCTACCCTATATTTTCCAAGAACTCTCTACTCAAAATTTTAATAAGCAGCAGAGATAGACATACCAAGCACTCCCATATAATACCGTTCTTGGTCGTGTTGTAATAGTTCTGTGGAAATTCCACAATTCGACCTCATTGCCGTTCTATTCATTCATGGAGAAGCAAAATTTCTGTAGGATTGTGTTTGTATCGTTTGAATACATTTGACAGTCCAAGTCGAAGATGGAAGGTCCATTGGCCATCTCTGATGATACTCTTATCTAGATTATTTGCAAGATATTCAGTTATTAAAAAAAAAATAAAGAACTTGGGAATGAGTGACGCAAAAATATTTTAAATTTAATGCAAAGTTGCCTCTTGTATGCATATTTTCATATCTTTTCCGCAGCATTCAAATGCAAATAAAAGTATCATGCTTAGCCTAAAATAAGGAATACATGGAATTATGGAATCAAGCAACCTTACGAACGCATGAGCTTTAAAGTTGAGAGGCCAACTGGGCATCTTTCATCATGCCATCTACACGGAAGTTTGAAATCGACTTCCTCCACTGTCCATCAACTAAAATCTTTAGAGAGAGAGAGAGAGAGAGCAAAACAAATACTAATCAAGCCCATTTTGTTTTTCCGGATAATCGCCCTGCTAGGTACTCCTTTTTCATCTTTTTTACTAGACACTTTTTCAAAGCTTTAGCTCAAAGTTTGACAAAGGATATACTAGTAAAAACTCTAAATTTGCTTTCACTACGTACCTTAGTCGCCACCATTCCTGTGAAAAATGACATCTTTCAGAGAAGAATGCATTGCAGAGTAGGGCTCTGGTGCTCCTAGTTCGACCTATCAAACAATTTGCAAAAGAGCATCCAATATGTAGAGAAAATGCGAAGCCTCTACAAGAGCATACAAAGTGAAGCTTGAACTGCCATCATCACACAGATAAACGATCAACTCCACAAGTGGACACTTGCAGGACATTGCTGATAAAACCGCGTTGGCTATCTAAGTTGGTTACTCCGTTTTCATGATTTAAGACGGTAGTTTGATCTTCTGATAAAAACATCATTAGGATGAAAAGAACAATAAAGGTCCTTATTATTCCACCTGTGAACTCTCCAGCCATACTCATCCCCACATCCTGTACAAGAGCAACCACAACACACTTTTAAACAAGATCAAAGGACAGGCCAAGAGCACATAACAGAGCTATGCCTACAAACACAATTTGATTGAGCGATTCCAGAAGTGAAAAACAAATAACAGGTTCATTGGTCAGTTCTTATGTAGTTAGACCAATATACCTGTTTAAATTCTAGCCCAATACCAGTAAACTGAACTTTTTTTTTTTTTTTAAATGAAGAATTCTTGCTACCGCCGGCTTAACCAGGCAAGGAAAAAAGTCCTACAAATTGGCTGATGATTAAACTGGCAGAAGGAAAATTTATGTTTTGTTAAGTACCTTGGTTAAGCTCATCATGTAGAAATACCGCAGTAAAATTTAGTTAAATCGACTCTTGAGCTCGCTAATCAACAGTATAACCGTGAAGTAAAAGTCCGGAATTTGATTCATAATAGAACATCTGGTTTCACTGTCTGAACTGTCCACCTGCAAAATTTAATTGAAAGCGGTAAGCAAAAATGAACAAACTTGTATGAGTAAACTCATATTTTGGCACAACAACAGCACAACTAAAACCTTCACAACTTCTACGGATATATATATATATATATCTCCATATATGCATATACACATATGTATAAATAGTTATCTCCTCTTTATATTTTGAAAATGAAATTGAAGAGAAACAAAAATAAAATGAGTAATATGTTAAAAGCAGAGTAAAAAAGTTGATAAGAAAATTGTGTCTGATCATTCAGCGTTCATAATAGATGATGTAAGTAGAGTAAAACTACCTGGAATAATAAAATCGAGATCACTCTGAGAAGTCCGAATCCGTTTCAGATCCCCAGTTCGCTTTCAAAACGATCTCTATCGCGGGGGTGTGTTGAATCCCCAGTTCGGATGGTAGCAGTCCATCCTCCGGAAACGAATTCACTCCCAACTCTTTAAAGATTCCAGTTCCTGCGGTTCGCAATGAGCTTCTTCAAGTTGTTTTAAATTAGAGGGCGGGCCCATTTCTTAAAACGACTCCACTTTCCCACAGAAATGTAGCCCAATGGACTCAAGAGAGGGATATGCATTGTCAATCTCCTAGGGTATCTGGTGAATGAGTTTGGTTTAAAATTTTTATATTTTAATAGTAATTTAAAAAAATAAAAAAAAAATTTTCAGAAAAGATAAAAAAATTTTCAAGAAAAGATAAAAATCATGATAAAAAAAGTATAATTTAATTTAAACCGAACTAACAACCGAATGGGCCCTTAAGTTGCTGGAAATACACCCATCATGTAACGACTTTTCACAACAGTTGACTTTTGTTTTTAACATTTATCTTTTATAAAATTATAGAAGGTAGTAAACTCGAAATAAAAATATCGATTTATCGGAAAAATTTACTTATATAATTTTAAAAAATTATCCAATTTTTTTTAACTTATCAAAATAACTTTTATAATTAATAAATTTAAAAAAAATCCATATCATGAAATAAAATTAAAAAAATTCCATATTAAATCTTCAATCAAATAAGAATAAATTAAAATCCCAAAACTTTATTTGAAATTAAAAGTGTTCATCTCATGATTGTTCCTTTCGTTTTCGCATCACACACCTACTTCTGCTCCAAATTTCTCCATTGCTACATATTATCTTTTCCTTTATTTGTAATATGAATTAACTTATATAAATAAAGGCTTAGTAAGATACTTAAATCTCACAAATGTAAATAGTTGTTTTTTTTTTTGGTCATCATCATAAATTATTCTCATAAATGAAAACATTTTTGAAAAACTTTTTAACTTTCAAAACCGTCATATATTAGGCCTGACGTTGTACCGTCATATCGCGCTAGTTACAGAAGGAGTAGGGTACCTAATCCCAAACCAATAGTGACAATACCATCATCATTATCATCGTCAAGAGTGTACAACGCTATTTTAAAACATAAAAATACATATACATACATATATATGCTTTTCATCAAAACGTCATCATAAGAGAAGTATAAAAAACATCATAACTTCATCATAAGAGAAGTATTAAAAACATCATAACATCATCATCAACATTAAACATATACTTCTCAATTCTATAATTTATGTTGCAGGTGGGAACATATTTACTTAAACGCCTTACTTATATGTTTTAATTTTCCCGACGGTGACGCGTGATTGAAGTCTTGAGTGCTCGTCTTTAAACCGTTCATGACATAAATAATAAATATAAATAAATAACTAAAATTCCTTAATAATTCAACAAACACATCCCTCATGATATAACAACACCTAAAAGACATATTTTAATATTCAATAAGATCAAAATACAAAAATTCAACAATTACATAAAATTACAAAACTTTACAAAAACTTGAAGTCAGACCTTTGTCTCTTCCAAAATTTATAATAATTTGTATAGGACTCCAAATGATTTGAAACCAATTTTAAATGAAACTAAACATCTGGTCTAACTGTACCTAATTTTTTTAAAAATTGAGACTATTTAGACCCTCAAAAACAGTTTCAAAATCTGATCACTAAACTTTTATAGCAACTGGCAGCCAGACCTTTATCTCTTGAAAAATCATAAAAATTCACACAGACCTTCAAATGATCTGAAACTGATTTTAAATAAAAGTGGACATCCAAGGCTTTCCAAAATATCAAATTCGTTAAAAATAGAGTCTGTTTGCATCCTCAAAAATAGTTTGGAAAACTAATCATAAAATCTGAAATTTCAAAAATTGTAAATTCTAAATTTTATATATAAAAAAATACATAAAAAATATAAAATATTCACCAAAATGTGCATGATTCACACATACAAAATAAAAGCTTTAAGGCGTATTTTTAACCCATAAAATCCTTAATTCATCACTCCTACAAAATCAAGAATCAAGAGATGAAAAAGTTAAACGCTAAAATTCTCTAATCAACAAAACCATTCTTCCAATAAAAACCTTAACACATTCTTAAATAATAAAATATTATCAATCAATCATATAACCTCCCTTAAATACACATTCATGCCTCCCCATCTTATCATCTTTCAACCAACATAAAATGACCATCAAGAAAATTCCTCAATTCCTTCCTCATGGAATCCCAAAACACATGTTAAAGAATGAAGAAATCATACCTCGAAAATCTTTTATTTCGGCTCTAAGAATCAAGAAATAATAAATGATTAAGAGGTTAGGTTTAGTGGCTATTCAATGGAGTTTTCTTTTGTCTTGAACGTGAGAGAATTAAAGAAGGGGGGGGGGGGAGAAAGAGAGAGAGTGGTATTAGATAGATAGAGAGAGCGAGAGTTGAAAATAATTCGGTTAACTAATCATACTAATAAAATTAAAGAGATTGATTTGTGATTAATTGAGATTCAATTTTTGGTTTAATTATCTTTTAATAGGTGGGGAATGACTGCCATTAGGGTGTGAAAACGTGTGAGACAAAAAGGAAAGAAGCTAGGTCAACTTCTAGAATTTTCGCACCTACAATCACATATAGTACATTGGTTGGTGACTAACAGGTATTCATGAAGTACACTGGTCATAATTTCTTACTTCGATAACGATTACACAAATGAGTAGGCATTAGAAAGCTTATGAAAATCCTACAAGTTTATCTGAATTATAGAAACAATTTGGAAATTTAAATGTTCATAATTGGGTTGGAAATTAACGTAATGTAAAATAGGTCTTTGTTAAAAAAGGAAAGATTAAGGAAAACTTATAATTTTCCTTATATACTTAATTTCATACGTTACAACATTAAAACACATCATATCATGATCATATCATTATTCATCAAATCATCATATTAAAACAAAATATTACATAAAACTTTTCATTAAATGGCATGAACCTATTCTTATACATTGAGTTCTCGTCGCATTCACCTTTGAAAAATAATTCAACTAACATCAGAAATAACTAAACATATTTTCGTCACATCTTCTATGTTATTTTCTAATGTAGGTTAGTAATTTATGATTAATAAAAGTTGGAGCGTTACACACCATATCTTTGCAACATTCCATTTGAATCCGAGGATGGAAGACAACCAGCAGGTAATCTCACATTTAGTTTGTCACATTCTTTTAAAGAAACAAGCTTGAGACAAGGGAAAAGCCCACCTTCTTGTCAGCTCTAGTGGGCCACTCTCCACTGCATACGTATAACACATGGATAACCTTTCTAATAAGAATGGAACTGACTTGGTCAAGGAAGCACCAGAACACTCATTTTCTATCCCTGACACCTGAATTCTGCCAATATCAAGCATTCTGAGTGAGGTAGCTGCCCAAATGACGGCAACATGCAACAGTTTCGACAATCTAGCAAACTTCAACCATGTCCCCAAACGATTGATCTCCCACCCAATCTGGGAATATTGTACTTCTGTAACCTTAGATTTTGAGTTTCTTCAACTTTCAAGGGGGTTTAAGTCCATTGAGAGCTCCCCTTTCTTTTGATGTGTCATCAATTTCACTACCTTTCCATTTCAAAATAAGCTCAGTAAGATTCCTTTATTCTTCAAATCAGATTCTACAACATCCCTAACATTCACCATATTTTCAAGCCCCAAAATACAAAGGCTGCCACGCAAAAGCTTCAATGCTCCTAACTCTTTGAGCCTAGAGCCATAGTTTTCACCCAAAACAAAATCACTTGAGGTCTGGAGATTCGTTAAGTTGCACATCTGTGATGGCATCTCTTTAAAGCCGTGCCTCTGATCACAAGATGACACAAGCTGATTAAACAGCACATATTGGTTGACAATTGTTCAAGTTTTGTACAACTTGACAACAGCAACGTCTGCAAATTATACAGCGTACCAACTGAACTTGGTAGTTCTTTCATATGGGTATTAGATAAATACCTCAGATGCTTTAAATTTCCATTGAATCAGAAAAGTCAGTGGCATAAGAATCGGACAAAGTGAACACCCTTAAGCAATGCCCATCTCTTTGCAACATTTCATGCACATTCGTAGTCACCAGTACTAACCAACTAGAGGGATTATGTGACAATGGTAAAGCTAGGAAAGTACGCATACATTTGTTTGTGGTGAGTCCACTAATTTCATTGGTTCCCTTAACTTACTATATGAAAGATGATAAATGTTTCTTGTGTGGTAATCAGGCAAATAATTGCTATCATCAAGTATATAATAAAACTCACCTGATGTACGAATAGCTAAATCATGCATAAGATCATGCATCTGAAGAATTGATTGTCCATACATGCTAGATTGTTGAAAGAATGACCATGATATTAGAGCATCAAAGTAATCTTTTCCAACATCTTCCATCCATTTTCCTTTTCCATGCAAAAGTCCTTCAGCCATCCATAGCAAGACTACTCTCTCTTTGTCACCTTCTCGGAACACAAAATCTTTGGGGAATATTGAGCAGTAAGCAAAACATCGCTTCGGCTATTGAGGTAAAAAACGGTTTTCTCAACCATAGAGCTGGAGGAATTCCATGCTTCTGATTTTCTTCAAATTGCAACTCCCATACATCGCTTTGTAATATCCTTCTCCATTCTTCTACATTTGATACACAACGCAAAAGACTTGTGATTGATTTTACCGCTAAAGAAAGTCCCCTGCACTTTTTGACAATTTTGAATCCAATTTTTTGCAAATCGGAATCGACATCAGCATCTAGCTTGTCAAAGAGTACATGTTTTGCAAACAATTACCAACTGTCATCATCAGATATTGTTTGCAGATTATAAGTCCGGGCAGTACCAATCTTCAATGCATCAATTCCACTACATGTTGTGACAATGATTTAATTCCCGTGCACTGCAAATTCAAATGGGCTTTTCAAAAGATCCCATAGATTAAAATCCTCGTTCCATGTGTCGTCGAGAACAATAAGAAACTTCTTTCCCATCAAAGCATTCTTCAACATAATTTGAAGTTGATGCAAGTCCTCTACTTTACCTTCCTTCGAAGTTACAGTCTTCAAAATTACTTTCATTATTTTGAAAACATCGAACTCTTCTCCTACAGTCACCCACACTTTCAGTTCAAAATGTTCTTGGATCTTGCTGTCACTGTAAACAAGTTGAGCAAAGGTGGTTTTGCCAACACTGCCCATGCCCACTATAGGAATCACAGATATCTTATGTCCACCGTCTTCGTCTGATAACAAGGACTCAATAAGAGACTCTTTCTCAGCATTCCTTCCATAAAAATGAGATTCTTCTACCAAAGGAGCATGTGATCAAACTTGTAATTGTTTGCCAGGAGCACCGTCTTTCAGACCAGGGGAATTGTTTTGGTCTAAAACAAGCTTTAACCAGTCAAGGATCTTCTGCACTTCAGATTTTACAGTGTTCTCAAATGCAATATTCTTTGGCATGAGGTTGAAGATCCAACTTGGTTCGCTTCCAGATTCACCTTCTTCTCCCTTGCGCCGCAAAGCTTCGGTGTTGATTTTGTCCATAACATGGTCAGCTTTGTAAAACACTTCTTTAAGCTCTTCCAGCCAGTTCTTGACATTGACATCTCGAAATTGCTTCTCCTCAGCATCATTCAGCAGTGAATTAGCTGACAGCAACCTGATCTTCAACTCAGCAAGCAGATCAGCAACGACTTTTTTTCCTTAAAATAAGTCGACAACCTCTTTCGTGGCCAGCTGGTCAAAAAGGACACCAAGGAAGCTAGAGAGAAGAGCTCCTCTAACCATTTCAGCAGCCATGGTTTCTAGTCTCCAAAGAGAACGTACCGACAGAGCGAAGAAGGAAAGTTCTGCACAGAAATAACAAAGAAGTAAAAACACTTAACATCTGTATTAGGAATTTAGAGGCAAAGAGGAAAAAAAAATACAAATTAAGACTGCCCTCTGTTTTCTCATTTTAACTTGTAGAGATAATTCAATGTACTAGAATAGTGACATTTCTTTATGGAGCATGTAGAAATTTTCTTATAATGAGGTTAGAATATTAGATTATACATTAGATAACTATTTGAGCAGAAATCATTGGTTGTACTAGAGAAATTGATCAATTCAACTGCTTGAAAACCATTTAAATTGGTTCAGATTCTTTAAAGGAGAATTAAAATACCCTCCAAACTCACTTATGATAACAAAATGGAGAGGAACATATAAATAAAATGGCAAGTAAGAAACAAAAACTTGGAAATTATTGACAAGTAGCATAATTCAGTGACATGCTTGAGTAAAACTTATGTATCGTAGCTATGTTTATTGGTGGAATATATGATATATTCATTCATGATATCTACCTATTGAGTTATAGTTTTGGCTGGCATCAAGGGAAGAGAAACCTGTTGCATGAAAAAAGCAAGTGCATTCGGATAAATCAATCCATTCTCTGATAAGCATAAACGTTGCCTTCTTATCCAAATGGCAGTAGCAGGTGGTTAAGTGGTGAAAAATAACTCATATTGAAGTCATAATTCTAATAAATCATCGACACTTTCAAATGATTCCAACACCAAAAAAAAAGGGGGGGGGGGGGCATTCAAAAGAAAAGTCAACAGAAATTGGTTTACCCAAATGACAACAACAGGTGATGCCATGTTGAAATCACTTGTCTGCTGGCTGAAAAGTAAGAAAAATTTAAGACATAATGCTAATAAAATGAAAGGCACTTTCAAAAGCAGAGCATAATCAAATTGAAAGTATATTCATAGACTAGGCAAATAGTACAGTAACTTGAATTAACAAAAAAAGCCAATTACAAATATGAATGAAAATTAACAGGTCCCGTACTACTTAAAATCTAAAATAATCATATGACCTCAACAATTTGGTTAGACACTCCAATGTCCACATTTTTACTGAAAATCACTAACTATCAAGAAATAATTAAACCACCATGACTTCTTCAGAGAGGAGACTTCAACAATAGAGGAGAAAGTAAGCAATCACCACCCAAGTAACCACGGATGATTGAGAAGCCAAAGAAAGACCGTACTCAAGAGTGAGAAAGAACAAGAATAGCCATAGAGTCAGAAAATAAATGCATTGAAGGAAACCAATCCGGTCAATAATCAGCGAAAGATCCCCTGCTTCATGCAGCATGCCTGCTATGATCTAGGAAAGGGGAAAATAAAAAATAAAAAAATTAAACCTATAAATTCCACAATGAATTAAATTCCTTAAAAAAAAAAAAAAAAAAAAAAAAAAACCCCAATTCTCTAGATTCTCAAATCCTTAGAGCAATTATAGAAACAATCTTCCACACGTATACACAACAAGCTTCAAATCCAAATAAATAAATAATACCCAATGCCGAGCGAGAAGTCAAAGCCACTTTACCTATGGCTTGAATGTTCATGATTGTGATGCTCCTCCGCCTAGTTGCCAATGTCTGTGACTTTCCTCACTCTCGGCGTGATGAACCCTGAGAGAGAGAGAGAGAGAGAGAGAGAGAGAGAGAGAGACATTGCAATCCTTCTACGATGGTGGCTCAGATGGAATGCAATGCCTCTCTCAACCGTTTGCCCTGAGATTTTCAGATTTAAAAGCCAGGGCTTGCTTCCTTTTTAGTATAATAAGAAAAGGATGGGAAATCATATAACAAGTGCCTCAGACAAATTTACCCACTATTTTATCAAAAATAAATATAAAAATAAAAAATAGAGTGTAAGATGGAGAGAATTACTTATCGTTTTACTTGGATCTGATTGTCAAATGCTTGTTGAAGATGATGATTTTTCTCTCACATGGAAAAATCAAAGGAAAGATATTAGATAGAAAGAAGTTGTGAATCGCAGACAGGGGATCACGGCCAAGCACTTTTTTATTTTTTGACCATTTGCAGTTTTCTCCTATTATTTCTATTATTATTATTATTTTTTTCACTCTTTAATTTTCCCACTAATATATGCTTTGCGGTTCCGCCTACTAAGCGTGTGAAAGTTTCGCGAAAGAAAAAAATCTCGCATCTTTTCCCCGTAACAAAAATTAGAAAACGCTATGAAGAGATGTTATGAAAGCCTAGTATTCTTGAAGTAAACCAACGATGAGAGAGAGAGAGATTGTATTTACCAGCATACTTCCAACGAAGGCCGACATGGTTGTGGCTTATTTTAGGATAACTTTTTGGATAGAGTTGTGAATAAAATATTATGCGAGACAAAAAGTGCAGAAAAAAAAATAAATAATAAATAAAATTTGCAGGACCAAAGCGCGGAAAACAAACACACACAACCAACAATCTATATAGATAAGCTCCTAAGCGAATATACAAACAGAATCCACCTCATGCCATGCACCGCCACGTGTCAAGAGATTAGCCCAACAAGGGTTATCATTCTCAGATAAAGTAATGAGTAATTGTTTTAGGATTAATAATACGGATCGCGACACGACGACATGATATATAAAATGGACACTTTCATTCAATGAGCGAAAATATTGGCAGACTCATTATAAATTTATGATGTTAGAGAAGACAAATTAAATTTCGATAAAGATAAGCCTAAAAATTAAATGATTCATGCACCACATATTTTTCTCCTTCCTGTGAGCTTCCTAGTTGCGTCAGGTGACGTACTCAAAAGGCATGCATCAATTATGTAAATAGCAAACTAATGGTGGATTTGGTGCACTATTTGGGCCTTAAAATTTTTATATTAATTTTTATATTTTATTTTTTTATTTTTTTAAAAATCAATAAATATTATAATTTTTATTTTTAAAAAGTCAACTAATTTCAACATAAAAATTTCATTCCTAACCATACACCAAAGGCATCCTAATCTAATTTACACCAAGATAAAAATTTTTTTAAAAAATTAAGAAATAAAATATTAGCTACATTGATGCTCAAAAATAAATTAATTGTATGGAAAAGAAGTTCTCATTGACTAATGTACGATTATTTTTCCTACGTGTGCATGTCGGGTACGTACTAGGAATCATCTATGTGTTTTTTTTTTTTTTTTTTTGGGCAAGCTTCAAAGAACTGTTAGATAACAATGGAGTATAAATAACAAACAAGTGAATCAACTATAATATAGAGAAAATCATTACAACTGAAATTCAATCTTAATTAGGATAAAACAACACAACGAAGAAGATCGTCGGGGTACGTGAGACACGTTTTCCGTAAAATAGATTCGTCCCTGCATGAGGTTTGAACGGATATCTGTCTCCTAGGATACAATGACGAACGACGATAGTCTAGTACGATCGAAAATCACTCTCGGCGAACTTGAAACCAAAGCCTTACCTCTATCACCAAAACTTCAAAACTGACCACTACAAGAGAAAACTCAAGAACAAGAAAAACAAGAGAAAGAGAACTTGTATTGTATGCATTTGTGTTTTTTTAAGCTTGTGGAGACCTCCTTTTATAGGCTCAATAAGGAGATGTTACAAAAGCAAAAATGAACAGGGATTAATGAGAAATAATACAATCCATTAATCTTTTGATTAATTTTGCATTAATCATGCACTAATGCCCATATTAAACCACACTAATGCCATGGAATGTCAACAGATAGCTGTTGATATTCTGAAGAAAAAAAACCGAATTTATATTGGAAAAAGCAAAAAAATTTTGCAAAATAAAGCCTGCACAAGGGCAAACTCAACGGACCGATGCGTCGCCCACGTCGTGCAAGCACACACATTGGGCTCCTAATCCACGGGGCTATGATTTGCACCCTCTCAGTGCGTGAGAGAGCATCTTGAGTACACAATCTAACCCAAGTCCACAAGTGCAAATTCTTATAAAGCCCATCAAGTCTTTATGCTTAAGCAACGTGGGACTCTACATTTATAAGCAATTTTCTAACAATATTCTATTCCATTGGACATACTCAAGCATCAATTTCTCATTCACCCGAATAACATTTTGAGTGTATTAATATATGATTTCGATCTCCTCACAACGAAGAATGCAAATCCACCAAAATCCATTATTTTTACTAAGCGGGTCCCACTCAAATTTGGACCTCAAAATGGTTTAAAATTATTTTTCCAACAAGAACGACCCATATCGAAAGTAAAAAGGATTTCAGTGGGAGGACAGAATCGTAAATTACCCTCCAACGAAAAGTACAGGAAGCTAATTTTACACTTCTATAAAGAGGGGTCTGGCCCCTCAACTCTTGAACTTAGAAACAAATTTCAAAAAAAAAAAAAAAAAAAAAAAAAAAAAAAAAAAAAAAAAAAGGAAACAAATCAAAATCCACAAGTATACCTTCGTATTGATTACTTAGCTTTTACTGGTTCTCTCTATAACGATGGGATCCAAGCCTTCTAGTCCTCCTTCTCCTCCTCCTCCTCCTTCATCGCCTTGGTCTCCGCCTCCGCCTTGGTATTTTTGAAGACTATAATCACTTCGGCCTTTAGACACCCAAGGTTGTAAATTTTCGTATAGATGCTTGGCTCCTGCCGTGTGTCATAATGTAACAGAATGTCAACGCGCACAAACACACAAATATATATATATATATATATATATATATATAAAAGAACTGCCTGGCTAGCTATATGTTTAATCACCTAAAGACGTTGATTAAGTGCATGTTTTGTTTTGATAAAATGTTTAGTCCTCCGGAGCTTGTCATATGTAAATAAATTACTAGTCTTTTCATATATATATGTCGATGTTTGTAATAGATGTCCCTACCTACTACTTTTTCTTTCATTCTTACTGTGTTAATTATTTCTTGATATATATATATATATATATATATATAGATAGAACGCCTCAAGAGATAAGATTAATAATAATAATAATAAAAGCAAAAGGAACATGTACACAATCTCGGTTCCCGCAGTTATCACCATATATGACAACGACCTTAAAATTGGAATCTTTAAGAATTCCCAACAGAATTTTATCTGCTTTAATTGCTTACTCAAAATCCTATCTCCGAATTATATATATATATATATATATATATATGTCATTTAGAATATCTTGAACCATACATTGCCGAATTTAAAATGAAGAAAAGGAGAAAGAAGAAAAGTAAAGCAACTAAGTATACGAATGTTGCTTCACAGTTTGGCTATTGCTTCGAGAACATCAAAATTATTACGTATACTAGGAAGCCTCTATTCCTGCAAAGAGAGGCCCCGTATCAAAAGTAGAAATCGTATTTCAATGGGAGGACAGAATCGTGAATAGCTCTTTAAGGAAAAGCACAGGAAAGCTAGCTAATTTTACACTTCTATAAAGAGAGGTCTGGCCCCTCAACTCTTGTACTAAGGAAAGAAATCAAAATCTACTAGTATACCTTCGTGGTTCATTTTTTATGATTTCTCTACACCAATGGCTGAATGCACACCTTCTCATCATGCACGTCCTCCTCCTCGCGCCCCTGCCCCTCCTCCCGACCCTTATACGTGACGTGGACCATCCATAGGTCCTGTACCTCTTCCAAAGCCGCAGGCCAGCGTTGATGGCCTGGATCCCGAATAGAGGAGGATTATTTTTGGCTACTAGTTCAGCACTTCAAGACTAGGTATAACATAAGTCATCTATCTTTAGACACCCAACGTTGTACATTTTCCTGTAGATCTATATGCTTTGCTCCTACCGTGTGTCATTGTAACAGAAATGTCAGCACATATAAGAAATATTGCCCTGTTAGCTATGGTCAGCAAGTGCACGTTGTGGCTTTAAAAAAATGTTTAGTTCTCCGGAGCTTGTTATATATAATATATAAAAAAAAAAAAAAAAAAAAGCACTGTTATGTCTATAACATGTAACACGTTCTGACTAATATTAAGATTAATTTTGTAAAAAAATAAAAGTAGCAAAAGGAACATAAACATGTAACAAGTCTCGGTTCCTCTAGTTATCACCATGAGAACTATATAAAATGAGGAAAAGGAGAAAGAAGAAAACTAAAGCAGAAACGTAGGGCCAGTTTGGTTTTATTTCCAACTGTTTTTGAAAATGTTTCCATATGTCAATTGAGGAGCGAAAATGAAAGAGTTTCCTAAATAGTGTTTGTTTAAAAAATACTTTGAAAACGAAAACGAAAACAAAAACAAAATGGTGAGAATGATTTTTGAAGGAAATAAAAACATCTTAACAGTTGTTTTCTCCTTTTTATTTTTAATTTTTGAAGTAATATAACTTAACGCATATTTTTAGAAACATATCCAAACACAATATATTTTTTGCTTGTTCCTAACTCAATATCCAAAAACATAACCAAGCACAATTTTAAACACGATCTCAGCACTACTCCCAAAGTATTCTCATTTTTATTTTCATACCAAAACGAAACAATTTGCAAAACAAATAAAAGCAATACCAAACGGGCACGCGTGCGCGCGCGCACACATATATATATATATATATATATATTCTTGTTTTGTGCTTCACAGTTTTGCAACTGCTTCAAGAACATCAAACTTTTATGTCGTGTAAGCCAGTCATGATACAATCTTGGGCAGCCTCATTTTAGTGTTCAGTTTCTATTTAAGCCATATATTATTCATGTCTTACTAATTATTAATTTTAAGAAATTAAGTAATTATGTAGAACAAAGCCACAAAACCAACTTGGTAATATAAAATTTAGCAGATAATTAGTTAAACATCATGAAACTAATAACAGTATATTAATGTCAAAGTGAAGATTAACTTACTTTTAATGAGAGACAGTCAGACATATAGATATTGTATATGTATGTATTTGTTTCATGTGTTAACGTATAGCATACGCGGTTTACACTATCAATACACGCCTTTTCCGGTTCATCATAAGTTATATATATATATATATATATATTAATTATTGTGGTGCCTTACTCATTTTAAATTACACTAGAGGCGTCCTACATTACATTGTATGAACCTCTCACTAGAGACACCATAGAGAATCCTTATTATATTGTGGAATTATAAGGGTTTTCAAGCACATCTTAATTAGATCAGTACCAGCTTAAGAAACCTATCTTTTATCACACCTTCAACTCAACATTATTAATTAGAAGAAACCAAAAAAATACAAAATAAATGTCATAAGAAAAGGGGAATATAAAATGGCCTTAAAAAAGACAAAATCGAAAATTAGAAACATGTTAGAGGTCAGTCTCAAAGAATAAAGTTGAAACCTGTATCTTGGAATCAAAGTCTCAATTATATCTTGTTTAAATTCCTCTAACAAAAATCCCATGAAAAAAGAAACATTAATAGCCTAACTAAGCTATGTAGGGTCACCTCAATTTACTATAAGGTACATCCGAATGTGCTATACTCTTTATTTGTTTATTTTGAGAATTATACTCTTTTGTTATCGTTAACTCTACTTACATAATAAACACACATAAAAGAATTAAAGTTATAGTGAGGTATCTGATTCACGAACGAGACGACTTATTCGCTTGGTGTTTTGCCAAAATCCTACAATATTACATTAGGATAAAAGAACAAACACTATGGAACCAAATCGTCTATCATGTGAAATATTCAGATTAAATGAAGTTAAATTTCCATAACAATGCTATACGCAGTGTAATTTTATGATCATGAAATTACAACGCGAAACCAACAAGCTTTCATGGTTGTCGGCCTTTTATAACTTCGTTTTTTGTTATGTATTTTCTTTTCTTTTTAATAATATTTTTTTCCTTATTCGAAAAAAAGGCCAAACCAAGCTATATTACGGATGAGCTAGAGACAAACCTCAATACAAATTAAGCAAAAGTTTTTTCTTTTCTTTTTTTTTTTTGGTCGTAATTTTTGTGTCTTAATTTTGATTAATTAGTACAAATTAAAGCAAATTAAAAAAGCCTTGATCAGGAAGAAGATCAACATTGCTTGCATGCAAAGTATATAATATACCATTAATTAAGAAAGCAGTTATCGTGCCCGTAGGATCGGTCCATTCACAATTGCTTCAAGGATAGTGATTGAAATATATAAATATACAAATAAAAAGTATTGCCTATGACTTTTGAGAAAGCCTGCTAGCTAGCTAAACACAAACAGTACTATTTCGACGCCAATCGCTTTATTTTCTTGTACATAAGAATATGGGAAATTGTGTTTCAAATTGTGCCATTTCAATTTGTGTCAATTGTGTTTCAATTTGTGCTTTAAATGATACCAGGTGTATTTCATATTGTGTTTTAAATTTATATTTCAAATGTGTTTTTAATTTTGTCAGTTGTGTTTCAAGTTGTATTGAAAGCCTACTTCTCTATTGCAGCGCTTCTCTAGATTCCAATCCTCCTGCTTCTGCTCCTACTCCCCTTCCTTTTCGTCTATACATACCAGTCTTCTATGACAAGTTTTTTATTTTTTTAAATCTTTTTTTGGTCGACCATTGACGTTAGATTCTAACTTCCTGTATTTGGTTTCCTTTTTTTTTTTTTTTTTTTTTTGTCTTTTTAATAAATCTGAGTGGAAGATTTAGTTTCATCTTGTAAAAAATAATAATAATAATAATTCAATCAGGCCGGGAGAGAACTTGAACGTCCAGTTATGAAGCAGAACTCTAAATACTATAAAAACGAGCTTTAATTGGAAAAAAAAAAAAAAAAATTTCTCCTGAAGAATTTTGACAGGAAAATCTTTTTTTTTTCGGATGAAAATTTTCGTCAAATATTCGTTGGGATAGTTTTTGTTTGGGCTCTAGATCCTTCATAAAGTTATTATTAATTCTCACGGTAATTTTGTTTATTTATTTTATTATTATTATTACTATTATTATTATTACTATTATTATTAATATTATTATTGTTTCTCTTTGATTTCATCATTTTTTTTTTGTTATATTACTCTTGATTTCATAATTAAGTTGATTCATGGCCACTTTGTTAGACAATTTTTACATTATTTTTATTATTTCTAGAGAATCGATATATTCTGAACCATTTATGTGTATTGATATATGCTATAATTTGATTTGTGGGACAGTAATGCGAATATAGCTGGGTTGGTACAACAGATCAATATGACATACACCAAATAAATATATGTGTGTGTGTGTGTGGTACGTACTAGGAATCATCTATGTGTTTTTTTTTTTTTTGGGCAAGCTTCAAAGAACGACCCATATCAAAAGTAGAAATAGGATTTCAGTGGGGGGACGGAATCGAAAATTACCCTCTAACGAAAAGTACAGGAAGCTAATTTTACACTTCTATAAAGAGAGGTCCGGTCCCTCAACTCTTGAACTTAGAAACAAATTTCAGAAAAAAAAAAAAAAAAAAAAAAAAGGAAACAAATCAAAGTCCACTATTATACCTTCGTATTGATTACTTAGCTTGTATTAGTTCTCTCTATAACGATGGGACCCAAACCTTCTCCTTTTCTTTCACCGCCTCCGCCGTCTCCGCCCCCGCGTCTGCCTCCGTGTCTGCCTACGCCTACGCCTCCGCCTCCGCCTCCGCTTGTACTAGCTCACTTTATAATGATGGGACCCCAACCTTCTTCTCTTCCTTCACCGCCTCCGTCTCCGCCCCCGCGTCTGCCTCCGCGTCTGCCTACGCCTCCTTCTCTGCCCCCGCGTCTGCCTCCGCGTCTGCCTAGGCCTCCTTCTCCGCCTCCGCCTCCGCCTCCGCGTCTGCCTCTGCCTCCGCGTTGGCCTTCGCCTCCGCGTCTGCGTCCGCCTCCGCGTCGGCCTTCGCCTCCGCCTCCGCGTCTGCCGCCCGGTTTTGATCAGGAAGAAGATCAACGTTTCTTGTTTGCAAAGAATATAAAATACATTTAATTAAGAAAGCAGATATATATCAAGCCCCTACTATCGGTCCTTTCACAATTGCTTCAAGGAAAGTGATTAAAATATATAAATATACAAAAAAAAAAGTATTGCATATGACTTTTGACAAAGCCTGCTAGCTAGCTAAACACAAACACTATTTCTACGCCAATCGCTTTATTTTCTTGTGCATAAGAAAATAGGAAATTGTGTTTCAAATTGTGTCAGTTGTGTTTCAAATTTGTTTCAATTTGAATCAGCTGTGTTTCAAATTGTGGCAATTGTGTTTCAAATTATGTCTTAATTTGTGTCAATTGTGTTTCAATTTGTGCTTTAAATTATGCCAGATGTATTTCAAATTGTGTTTTAAATTATGTTAGGTGAATTTCAAATATGTTTTTAATTATGTCAATTGTGTTTCAAATTGTTTCAGTGGTGTTTCAAGTTGTATTGAAAGCCTACTTCTCTAGATTCCAATCCTCCTGCTTCTGCTCCTAGTCCCCTTCCCCTTCGTCTACATCCCAGTCTTCTATGAAAAGTTTTTTATTTTTTATATCTTTTTTTGGTCCACGATTGAGGTTGGATTCTAACTTTCCTTTATTTGGTTTCCTTTTTTTTTTTTTTTTTTTTTTTTTTTTTTTGTCTTTTTAATGAATTTGAGTTGAAGATTTAGTTTCACTTCTACGTATATTAAAAATGCAATCAGGCTAGGAAAGAACTTGAACGCCCAATTTTGAAGCGGAACGTTAAATACTATAAAAACGAGCTTTAATAGGTCAATAATTTCTCGTGAACAATTTTGACAGAAATTTTTTTTTGGACAAAAAATTTCGTCAAAAATTCATCGAGATAGTTTTTGTTTGGGATCATCCTTCATAAAGTTATTATTAATTATCTCTGTAATTTTGTATATTTATTTTATTATTATTGTTACTATTATTATTATTATTATTATTATTTCTCTTTGATTTCACCAGTTTTTTTTTTTTTTTTTGGTTACGTATTGATTTCATAATTAAGTTGATTCGTGGCCACTTTGTTAGACAATTTTAACGTTATTTTTATCATTTCTAAAGAATCGATATCTTCTCAACCATTTATAAGTATTGATATGGTATAATTTGATTTGTGGAACAGCAATGCAAACAGCTGGGTTGGAACAACAGATCTAAACTCACAGATGACATACACCAAATATATATATCCGCGTGGGCCTCCGCCTCCGCGTCTGCCGCCGGGTTTTGGAAGACTATAATCACTTCGGCCTTTAGACACCCAAGGTTGTAAATTTTCATATAGATGCTTTGCTCCTACCATGTGTCATATTGTAACAGACTGTCAACGCGCAGAGACACACAAATATATGTGTGTGTGTATGTTTATATATGTATATATGAACTGCCTGATTAGCTTTATGTTTAATCACCTAAAGACTTGAACTACGTGCATGTTTTGTTTTGATAAAATGTTTAGTCCTCCGGAGCTTGTTATATATAAATAAATTACTAGTCTTTCATATATATATATATATATGTATGTATGTATAAATGTCGATGTTTGTAATAGATGTCCCTACCTACTACTCTTTCTTTCGTTCTTACTGTGTTAATTATTTCTTGATATATATATATATATATATATAGAACGCCTCAAGATATAAGATTAATAATAACAATAATAAAAGCAAAAGGAACATGTACGCAATCTCAGTTCCCGCAGTTATCACCATGACAACAACCTTAAAATTGAAATCTTTAAGAATTCTCAACAGAATTTTATCTGCTTTAATTGCTTACTCAAAATCCTATCTCCAAATTATATATATATATATATGTGTGTGTGTGTCATTTAGAATATCTTGAACCATACGTTGCCGAATTTAAAATGAAGAAAAGGAGAGAGAAGAAAAGTAAAGCAACTAAGTATACACCATGTTTTGTGCTTCACAGTTTTGCAATTGCTTCAAGACCATCAAAATTTTTATATGGTGTGGCAAGTGAGATGAACTTGAGCGTCAATTTTAGTGCTCATTTTTTATTTAAACCATATGCTATTCATGCCTTCCTAATTATTCATTTTAAGAAATTAAGCAATATTGTAGAACAAACCTACGAAACAAACTTGGCAATATCAAATTTAGCTAGATAATTAATGAAACGTGAAATCCATTAACAACGAATTACTATTATTGTTATTTTTGAAATTGGGAGTGGGAGAATTGAAATATGATGGAGTCATACATGAAATTACTATAAGATTATACCTGCAATCACACAATGAATTAATTAATATTGTTAAAGTGATGGTTAATTTGGATCAATCTTACACACTTTAAAAATTTAATTACAGTGATATATACAAATATCATAGCAAATTAAAGAAGGCTTGATCAGGAAGAAGATCCACATTGCTTGCATGCAAATATACCATTAATTAATTAAGAAAGCAGTTATCACGCCAGTAGTAACGGTTCTTTCACAATTACTTCAAGGAAAGTGCTTAAAATATAATAAATATACAAAGAAAAAATAAAAAGTGTTGCATGACTTTTGGAAAGCCTGCTAGCTAGCCAAACACATACACTATTTCTTTGTTAAGCGAACTTTATTGTGCAGAAGAATTTATGGGAAATTCTGTTTCAGCTTGGGTTTCAAAGCATGTCACGTTTCAGATTGTGTCCACATTGTGTTTTTATTTGTATTGATGACCAATGATGACGACTTAAATTCATGCCATTGTAATTGTTTCACTTCTCCAGATTCCGATTATCATCATGCTCTTGCTACTGCTCCTGCTTCGTCTCCTCTTGCTCTTGATCCCCGTCTTCCGTCTACTTCTCCTTCACCCCCTCCCCACCACCCTTCTCCTCGACGTCCTAGTCAATATGATCAAATGAGTCCCCGTGATCCATCTTCTTCGTCTCCTTCTCCTCAGAATCCTCCTCCCCCTCCCCACCACCCTTCTCCTAACCCCTTGTCAATATTATGATCAAATTAGTCCTACCGATCATCCATCTCTTCGTCCCAATCAATATGTTCAATTTTAAGTACTCCTCCTCCCTACCATCTAATTCTCCTCCTCGTCCTCCTCAATATGATCATGTATAAATGAGTCCACCTCCTCTTCCTTGTAAGAGTCCTCCTCCTTTCCACCATACTTCTCCCCCTCCTCATCCTTCTTCTCCTCAAACTCCTCCTAGTCCCCCTCCTCAAGATGATCCTGTAAGTCCTCCTCCTCATCGTCCTCAATATGACCATTTTGATTCTTCTATCCGTCTAATCATAAACACGGTGATCATATGAATTCCCCTCCACCTCCTCGCCCTTATCAATACAATCATCATACGAATCGTGGTCCTCCTATGTAATCATTTCCCTCCCACCTACTTCACATCCTCACTCTCCTCATTATGATCATTTAAGTCCTCCTCATTTTGGGAGGACAGAATCGTGAATAGCTCTTAAGGAAAAGCACATCTTCCTTGTCATGCTCGTCCTCCTCCTGGTGCCCCTGCCCCTCCTCCCGACCCTTATACATGACATAGACCATCCATAGGTCCCGTACCTCTTCCAAAGCCACCGGACAGCTTTGATGGCCTGGATCCCGAAAAGAGAAGGATTATTTTTTGGCCACTAGTTTAGCACTTCAAGACTAGAGGTCCGTTTGGTTCGTTAGTTTGAGTTGAAATATTTTAGTTATAATAGTAAATTTTTTTGAATTTTCAGAAAAGACAAAAAACTTTTTGGGAAAAAGACAAAATTTTTTTGGGAAAAAGACAAAAAAAAGTACAGTTTGAGTTGAAATGAAATGATGAAGCAAACAAGCCCTAGGTATAACATAAGTCATCTTTCTCTGGACACCCAACGTTGTACATTTTCCTGTAGATCTATGTGCTTTGCTCCTACCGTGTGTCATTGTAACACAAATGTCAGCACATATAAGAAATATTGCCTGGTTAGCAATGGTCACCAAGTTCACGTTGTGGCTTTAACAAAATGTTTAGTTCTCCGGAGCTTGATATATATATATATATATATATATAAGTACTGCTATGTCTATCTAAATATATATATATATGTCGATCACGTTTGTAATAGATGTCCCTACCTACTACTCTTTTTTCTTTTGGTCGTACAGTGTTAATTATTTCGTGATTTATACATGGAACGCCTCAGGACATATGATTATATTTCTGATTAATATTAAGATTAATTTTATAAATATATAAAAAATATAGCAAAAGGAACATAAACATGTAACACGTCTCGGTTCCTCTAGTTATCACCATGAGTACTATATAAAATGAGGAAAAGGAGAAAGAAGAAATGTAAAGCAGAAACATAGGGCCGGTTTGGTTTTATTTCCAACTGTTTTTGAAAATGTTTCCATTTGTCTATTGAGGAGCGAAAATGAAAGAGTTTCCTAAATAGTGTTTGTTTAACAAATACTTTGAAAATGAAAACGAAAACAAAAAAATGGTGAGAATGATTTTTACAAAGGCAATAAAAACATCTTAAAAGTTGTCTTCTCGTTTTTAGTTTCATTTTTGAAGTTATATAACTTAATGCATATTTTCATAAACATACCCAAACACAATTTATTCTTTGCTTATTCCTAACTCAATATTTAAAAACATAACCAAAAACAATTTCAAGCACATCTCAACATTATTCCCAAAGTATTCTCATTTTTTATTTTCATACCAAAACAAAATCATTTTCAAAAGAAAGAAAAGCAATACCAAATGGGCACACACACACATATATATATATTCTGGTTTTGTGCTTGACAGTTTTGCAATTGATTCAAGAACATCAAACTTTAATGTCGTGTAAGCGAGTCATGAGATGATAATGGGCAGCCTCATTTTATTGCTCAGTTTCTGTTTAAGCCATATATTATTCATGTCTTACTAATTATTAATTTTAAGAAAATAAGTAATTATGTAGAACAAAACTACAAAACCAACTTGGTCATATAAAATTTAGCCAGATAATTAGTGAAACATCATGAAACTAATAAAAGATTATTAATGTCAAAGTGATGTTTAACTTAATTTTAATGAGAGACAGTCAAACATATAGATATTGTATATGTATGTATTTGTTTCCTGTGTTGATGTATAGCATACACGATTTACACTATCAATACAGGTCTTTTCAAGTTCATCATAAGTTATATATATAAATATTTTAATTATTGTTGTGCATTACTCATTTTAAATTATACTAGAGGTGTCCTACGTTACGTTGGAGGAATCTCTCACCAGAGACATCATAAAGAATCCTTATTATATTGTGTAATTATCAAGGTTTTTAAGCACATCCTAATTAGATCACCAGAGACAAAATAAATGTTATTAGAAAAGGGGAATATAAAATGGCCTTAAAAAAGGCAAAATCGGAAATTAGAAAACTGAAATAGTTGTCAGAGGCTAGTCTCAAAGAATAAAGTCGAAACCTGTATTTTGGAATCAAAGTCTCAATTATATCTTGTTTGAAATCCTCTAAACCAAAATCCCATGAAAAAAGAAGCATTAATAGCCCAACTAAGCTACGTAGGGTCACCTCAATTTATTATAAGGTGCATCCGAATATGCTATATGCTTTATTCATTTATTTTTAGAATTATACTCTTTATTTGTTATCGTTAACTGTACTTACGTGATAAACTTGCATAAAAGAATTAAAGTTATAGTGAGGTATCTGATTCACGAACAAGACAACTTATTCGCTTAGTGTTTTGCCAAAATCCTACAAGATTATATTCGGGGAGAAAAAAAAAAACCATGGAACCAAAGCCTTTTTCATGTGAAATATTCAGATTAAATGAAGTTAAATTTCCATAACAATGCTCTACGTTGTGTAATTTTATGGTCATGAAATTACAACGCGAAACCTACAAGCTTTCATGTTTTTAGGCCTTTTATGACTTCGTTTTTTGTTATGTACTTTCTTTTCTTTTTAATAATATTTTTTTGCTTATTCGCAAAAAAGGCTGAACCAAGCTATATTACGAATGAGCTAGAAACAAACCTCAATACAAATTAAGCAAAAGTTTTTTCTTTTCTTTTCTTTTCTTTTTTTTTTTTGGCTGTAATTTTTGTGTCTTAATTTTGATTAATTGGTACTAATTAAAGAAAATTAAAGAAGGCTTTGATCAGGAAGAAGATTGCTTGCATACAAAGTATATGATATACCATTAATTAAGAAAGCAGTTATCATGCTCGTAGTATCGGTCCTTTCACAATTGCTTCAACGAAAGTGATTAAAATATATAAATATACAAATAAAAAGTATTGCATATGACTTTTGAGAAAGCCTGCTAGCTAGCTAAGCACAGACACTATTTCTACACCAATCGCTTTGTTTTCTTGTACATAAGAATATGGGAAATTGTGTTTCAAATGGTGTCAGTTTGAATCACCTGTGTTTCAATTTGTGTCAGTTGTGTTTCAAATTATGTTTCAATTTGTGTCAATTGTGTTTCAATTTGTGCTTTAAATTATGTCAGACGTATTTCAAATTATGTTTTAAATTATGTCAGGTGTATTTCAAATGTGTTTTTAATTATGTCAGTTGTGTTTCAAATTGTTTCAGTTGAGTTTCAAGTTGTATTGAAAGCCTACTCTAGATTCCAATCCTCCTGCTTCTGATCCTACTACCCTTCCCCTTCGTCTACATCGCAGTCTTCGATGAAAAGTTTTTTATTTTTTATTTTTTTAAATCTTTTTTTGGTCAGCGATTGAGGATGGATTCTAACTTCCTTTATTTAGTTTCCTTTTCTTTTTTTTTTTTTTTTTTGTCTTTTTAATAAATTTGAGTTGAAGATTTAGTTTCACTTCTAAGTATATTAAAAATAATAACAATGCAATCAGGTTGGCAAAGAACTTGAACGCCCAGTTTTGAAACGGAACGCTAGATACTATAAAAACGAGCTGTAATAGGGCAAAAAATTTCTCGTGAACAATTTTGACAGGAAAATTTTTTTTTTGGACGCAAAATTTCATCAAAAATTCATCGAGATAGTTTTTGTTTGGGTTCATCCTTCATAAAGTTATTATTAATTCTCTCGGTAATTTTGCATATTTATTTCATTATTATTATTATGACTATTATTATTATTTCTCTTCGATTTCACCAGTGTTTTGTTTTGTTTTGTTTTTTTTTTTTTTTTTGTTATAGTACTCTTGATTTCATAATTAAGTTGATTCATGGCCACTTTGTTAGAAAATTTTTACATTATTTTTTATTATTTCTAGAGAATCGATATCTTCTCAACCATTTATAAGTATTGATGTGGTATAATTTGATTTGTGGGACAGCAATGCAAACAGCTGGGTTGGAGCAACAGATCTAAACTCACATATGACATACACCAAATATATATGTGTGTGTGTGTGTGTGTGTGTGTGTGTGTGTGTGTGTGTGGTACGTACTAGGAATCATCTATGTGTTTTTTTTTTTTTTTTTTGGGCAAGCTTCAAAGAACGACCCATATCAATAGGATTTCAGTGGGAGGACAGAATCGTAAATTACCCTCTAACGAAAAGTACAGGAAGCTAATTTTACACTTCTATAAAGAGAGGTCTGGTCCCTCAACTCTTGAACTTAGAAACAAAATTTCAGGAAAAAAAAAAAAAAAAGGAAACAAATCAAAATCCACTATTATACCTTCGTATTGATAACTTAGCTTGTACTAGTTCTCTCTATAACGATGGGATCCAAACCTTCTCGTTCTCCTTCACCGCCTTCGTCTCCGTCTCCTCCTCCTCCTCCTCCCCCTCCTCGTCCTCCTCCTCCTCCTCCTCCCCCTCCTCCTCCCCCTCCTCGCGCTCCCGATCCTCCTCCTCCTCCTCCTCCTCCTCCCTCTCCTCCTCGCGCTCCCGATCCTCCTCCTCCTCCTCCTCCTCCTCCTCCTCCTGCTCCTCCCGCCCCTCCCCCTCCTCCTCCACCGCCACCAGCCGGGTATTTTTGACGGCCTGGATCCCGAAAACAAGATTATTATTATTTTTATTACTAATCACTTCAAGACATGGTGTATTTTTAGACATCAAAGGCTGTATTATTATTATTATTATTATTATTATTATTATTAATTTGCTATATATGCTTACTCCTACTGTTTGTCATATTGTAACAGAATATTGTGAGCACATATATTGAGGTAAGGAGAGTCGTCCAGTGCGTGAGGACTTTATAATATATGCTCCTTTTGTTATTGCTATCAAATACCCCAAAGCACAAGAAAGAAAAAGTTCAACTCTATTCATGTGAGGGATCTGATTCCCATAACATATATTTTGTGGCATTTTAAAAAAATATAACAACTTTCTATGATTCCAATAGGAAGTCCCTTAAACATACATATGAGCGTTGCACATGAGATTAACACAAAAGAAACATATTTTTAGTGAAAATCATATTTTTCTATGTATATAATTAACATCAAAAGATTGTAAATCTTTGAACTTTATCAGGTATTATATATGTTACTTTTTTTTTTTTTTTATAATTGTTATTGTTACATGTAACTCATTTTATTGTGATATCCAAATTTTCTATGTCCATATTTTTTCTTAAGGAATTGAATTCACAATATGTTCATATTCCTGAAAAAGCTTAATTTCGAGCTTTTGATCGATTTTATGAATTCTGATGGGTCGAGAAGACTCAAATTTGATTTTTAAGTTCGAAAACAGACCTTCCAAGTCGAAAGATTGAAACGGTGTAAAATTTTACGAAAGTCAACTTTGACCGAAAAAGTCAAAGTTTGACCGACGAAAAGTCAACCCTTTGACTTTTTGAGATTTTTCAAGTTCAGCGCGGAACGAATTCCGAGAATAAGTTTTGCAAGCTAGATAGCAAGAATAAGCCGTAAAACGTCCCTAAAAAATCAAGCATACTGAGTTAGTGTTTAAGGGCAAAAAGGGTTCGGAAAAAAATTGAGAAAAATATTTTTTGATCCAAAATTCACGCAGATAAATTTTGTACTTCGGTATGAGATAAAAATATTGTGTTTTGAAGAATCACAATATTAAAATTATCTGTGTAGCTCAAAGGGGAAGAAAAAATGAGTTTTGGAAGGTAACTAACCAAGTTAGAACCTAACTAAACTAAACCATCACCCTTGTTGCATGACATCATCTCTCCCCCAACTCAAACACTTCAATTGGCTGCCCTCCACCCCCTTATTCGGCTGCTGCAGCAGCTAGGGAAAAGCAAGAAAAAAAAAAGGATGGAAAAGAAAGCCAAAAAATAAGGCAAGTTTCCACCTACTCCCATCTCTTTCTTGTCCATTACTTCCCCATGCATTTAATGCAATTTTCAGCCAATCTCCCACCTCAAGATTCGGCAGCCCCTCCCACACACTATGCACGGCATTAGCTAGAGGAAAAGAGGGAGACAAAGGCCTTAAATTAAGGCAAGAAACCACCTACTCTTGTCCATCACACAAAACCTCCCCTTGGCACATCATTACCTTTCAAATTTACAGCCAAAACCCTTGTCTTTCATTCACATATTCGGCAGCCAAGTGAGAAGAGAGAGAGGAGAGGAAAAAAATTAAAAACTTGGAGAGCTTTTGAGTCTTAGAAATCCGGTTCTACAAGGGAGTGAGAGCAAGAAAAAGTTGAGAGATTTTGAGGGATTTTCTCTAGGTGGTGGCCGACCAAGAAGAAGGAGAAGAAGGTGAGTTGGTTTTGAAATTTTTTTGGGTTCCTCTTCTTGAAGTGCACGGCCTTGGATGGTGCAAGAAAGAACCAACATTTTTTTTTAATCCCCATTTCTTCTAGGTGGCGTGAGCTTAGAGGTGAGGAGGAGAAGAAGAAATTTGTTTTGCAACCAACTAGCCTTGGTTCTAGGTAAATTTCTCAAACCCTAACCCTTTATTTTGAGCTTGATTTTAAGTTCAATTTAAGTCTTCAATGAGGTTGTGTGGACATAAGTCCAATTTCTATTTTTTTGCTCTAGATTATTGTATGTGCTTGATTTCTAGCTCTAGGGTTGGTTTGGCTTTAAAATCTTGCTTGATTTGTGATGATTTTTGTATGAATTTCATGCTAGAAAAACTTAGGTTGTGTGTCCCCATTTGTGGCCGAAATCTGCCCTAGGCAGCCAAGAAAATGCATGCTAGCTTAGGGTTGATTTTGTGGTGGTTGTATGTGATGGAATGTTAGAGTAACACCAAAGCAACCCTAGGGTTTTGTTTTTATTTTGGGTTGCAAAAACTGATTAGATCGGATTTTTGGGCTTTATGGGATGTTAGAAAATATTGTGTGTTTGAATCGTAGGCTCCCGAAGTGTTCGGTCGAGTTAGATTCACGAAATAGGACGCAAACCGAAAATGAAACCGAAACTGTCCAGATTCGGGTTGGAACCTGACCAGTTTTGGAAAAGTGAGATTTTAAGGCCTCTAGAGGCCGAATGGGTTAAAATTTGAAACATGAAAGTTTCTCGGAACAAGTTTTTCTAAAGGATACACGACGGAATACCAAAATAAGGCTCCAAAGGCCTTCGTTTTCAACAAAATCCGTGGCTGACCCCTGGGCGCAGTTTCACCCAGATTTTTCGGAGTCAGCCGGTTTTAAAAAAAAAAAAAAACTGGTATCAATGTAGGCAGAATTTGATTTTTTACAAAACATCAAAGTTTTAGCATTTTTCGATAGCTACAACTTTCGTGAAGACAAGTTTTTCAAATTCCCAACGGATTTTTAAAATAGACGTGTTTTATGAGAGGTGCGCAAGGAATCCGAAAATTCCTTCACCAAAGTTTTACAAAGTGTTTTCAAAAAAATTGTAAAGTGTTCTAAACCGTTATTTTAACTGCGAAAACCGTTCCAAAGGCGGTTTTCGACCTAAAATGACATTTATAAGAAATTATTTCAAAGGTCGGAATTTTATAAAGAGTTTTACAGATTTTCGAGAAAAATCTTGTAAAAGTGCAAAAGGAAGAAAATGTGATTTTAAGTTAAGAAAATAAAAATTTAGAATAAGAAGATGTATTTTTAAAATAAAAGAAAATGGTAATTAAGCCGATTACGGGCCGTAGCCGGGATTAGGACCCAAGTTATTGGGCTTAGGCCCAAAGGATCCAAATTTGACAAGGGTTGACCAGTAGTTGACCAATTGTCAACTTTGGTTGACTCACAACAAGGAAGAGGTAACCTTAAGGGTTATCCAATGTGACCCTAAGGAATACCATAAGTTTAATAGGCCAAGCAAAATGGGTCAAGGCCATTGACCAATATGCTATAATAGAATGGTAAGCCCAAGGTAGTAAAGAGTAATCCAATAGTAGATCAAGGAGATAATTAAGAGGTTATCCAACGTAGCCTCTTAAGGGATTAATCAAGTTCAAATTTATCCCTAGCAATAAAAGGCCAATTTTGGACAAGTCAGTTATCTGACGGGGACATACAACTAGGTTTTAGTAGGTATGTTGGTTAGAGTGCCAACATTCTACACAAGAATCAGAATCTCACCAATGTCCTTTCTCAAGCAGGAGAGGACTTGTAGCTGTGCTCCCAGTGTAGAACAGTGTCAGTAAAGAATTAGTGCAAGAAGTAAGTACAACTCCGCCTACAGTATAGGCTCTAGTTGATGCTTACTAAAGTAGAGTTAGATGCATGCTAAGGGTGTATATTAGGAAATGTTATATATTGCTATGTGATGCTGTGCAAAATATTAATTGCCATGATAATTGTGCTAGTATGCTATGTATAGAAAACATAAGAAGGCAAGCATAAGGAAGTGACACGATGCATGTAAAAAAAAAAAAAAAAAGATAAGAAAACAAAAAAGGCAAGCGAGCTTGCCGGTGTAGTACCACCCGTCCGAGGTCGGGTTGGACTATGGTTTGAGTTGGAATGGGCTGGCCGCCCCAACCACTCCATAGTCGCGCGCCGGGTACGAACACCAAGGTAAGAGCCCTAAAAGAATGATAAGCAAAGAAAGTAAATACAAGCATAACTGGACCATGCATGTTTAGGCATTGTTAGTTTATGCTATTATGAACGATGTTATGTGATTATGAATGGCTATGTATGTTAAGTTAGAAATGTATTTCGATATGGTTACAAGTAAGTCGCGGATGAGACAGTTGTACTTGCTGAGCGAAAGCTCACTGTCTTACGTCTATGCTGTAGGTAAGCAGTCTGTCAGCAATGCGTGATGCAAGGTGGCGAGGCAAGCTGTGAAATCGTGGGATTTTATGCCGCTATGCGTTTTGACTTTTGAGTTTTTATGATTATGTAATCCTATTTTATTCAACCACCTTTTCTAAAAACACGTTTTAATTCGTGTATAAAAAAAAAAATTTCCACTGTGTTTTGAGTTAATTTATAAGTATGTAAGTAAGAAAGTCAACAGTGTAACGGCTTGTACAAGGCGGGTCGTTACATTTATATTATGTTAATTGATAAATTACAAAATTTCAGAGTCGTGGAACCAAAGAAAAACTAAGCTACGATGTTTTTTTTTTTTTTTTTTTGGAACTTAGAAGTGGGAATTTGAACTCTATACCTTATGATAGTTCAAAGTGTAAAATCAGTGTTAAATTATATCTACAATCACAAACTACAATTATCTGTTATATCTGTTAATGCTCAAATGGAAGTCAAAAGCATACTGGTTAGTTGTAAGTTTATGTTAGTTCATATGATTCTTTTGTTAATGTTAAAGGAAAGCAAGGCTTCACGACAAAGATCCATGTACCCTACATGCAGTATTTATTTATTTATTATTTTTAAATGATGGTGACAGATTATAATATTAGGGTTTATCAATGTTCACACCACTTCACTTTACAGTTAGAATACAGCAATACTTAAATAAATAAATAAATAAATAAACACCTATTTCATTGCATGTCTACGTCCTCTGTAGAGCTCTAAGAATTTTCGCTATGATGATAGATAAAATAGTTATTAACAATGGTTGTAGAGAAGAAGAAGAGGAAGAGAGAAGAAGGAAAATTAGAATGATAGAGACAAATGTGCATAATACATGGGCATAATTGTTGAAAGGTGCGTTCCTTTACTCTAAAGATTGCTTGCATTTTCCAGCATCCTTCCAAGACCCTTTTTTGGTTTGAGAAATTAGTACCTCATTTGACGATTGGGCCTACTTTTTAGACAAAATAATCCCTAATTATTCGGATTGAGAAAGTCTTCGAAATGTCCATAAGGAAACATGATTATTTTGGTAATATGCACTGGTAATTAGCCGAGGAATTGTTATTATCTCCCAGGGAGAAGCCGACGTTGTCTCTGGAATCTGACTTCTCAGGGAGTTGTCCCTGATCGTTTTTTCCATTATTTGGTCGTCATGGTTGATATGTATATGATGAGAGATGATGCACAAAATATGAGTAGTGTGCTATTGTTTTAGTGTTCAATTTATATATATAAATATATATTTAAATGTGCTAATTTACTTGTTATTTCCATGAAATAGACAAATAGAATCATCCCAATATATAAATAGGCTAGGGGATGGCCATCCAATTTGTTAGCACTACTTAATATGCTCTTTTTCTACTACGAGGGATCTGATTCCCTTGGAGAAACTTTACGATCTAAAACATCAATTTATGTCAAGTTAAGTACACACTGCTTTACCTAAACAAATTCCACAAACAATTTTACCTATTACTTAAATCTCGAAAGTCATGGAACCAAGCAAAAACGCTTTGTCGAAATCATAATTTACTCTCTCCTCTCTCTCTCTCTCTCTCTTGGAGGGAGGCTAAAGAAGAGCAAGGAATAATTAAGGAAGGCGTTATGAAGATCCACGTGTTCCTTTGGACCACTACAAAAGAATAATAATAATAATAATAATTCACATAAAGTGAAAATTAAAGAACGAATCTTTTGAGAGAACCGTGAAAATTAAGCTCTAAGTTCCTGTCAATGAACAATTTTATAAGGGAGTGGAAAAATTTATTATACGTTTCCTTCTATAAAATGGATTTGGCATATGCTTTGTACATTACAAGGGACAACATGGGGAGTTTTTGTTCTTGTTTCCGTTCCGAACCTAAAACCAGCCCTCCTGATCATCCTAAACTTCAAATCGTTCCCCATCCTCATGCCGAACATCCTCATGATGATCAAGTCTCGGCTCCTTTTCTCCTCCTCCTCCCCCTTCTTCCGGTGATGACGCGCCAAAATCAGTTAAGGACAACCCGACACGGCAGACCAGGGACTAGATGATAATGATGCTCAAGAAAAATCAGCAAATCATATTCATCATGATCAACCAGCGGATCATCACCATGATCAAGATCGTGATGATCAGAAGAAATCTCTGGTCCCTAAAGATGATCGCGTTATTACTAGCCGAGAAGTGGCAAAACGCTACAAAGGGTCGTTATTGGTTACGGATTATGGTGTTAATCAGCGGCCTCGGTAATTAATTTTGCTTGATCTTCTTATGAAGCCAATATGCCAATCATATTATTTTCTTGATCACAAGTGTATTTGTATATATGTATCTATGTGCGCTTCCTTGTGGCAAAAGAATCGAAGAAAATAATTTATTGTTTTATGTTATACTTTATAGCAAATTAATTCCTAGCTAATCTCTATGATGTGTAGCTTGCACGATTATAGATCCAAGTTATACACAAGATGCTCACAGCTTTAGATACACAGTCCATTTACCCACCAAAAAAAAAAAAGGGTAAAGTGTCCAGATTGCGTATCATTCAAGAAACTTGGGATGCTGTAGAATATTTATGATTAGAAAGATGTTTTAATGGCTTAAAAATCATTGTAGCACCTTTTTTAATAATAATAATAATAATAATAATTTTATTATTATTATTATTTGTCATTCTATACGGGGCGGAGTCACACGGTACCCCGTGGGGCAGGCGTGCCCCCACTTAAGAATATTTTTAATGTAAAATTTTGAAGAGTTTTTATTCTGTAACTAATAAATTGAGAAAAATGTATTTGTGCCCCCGACTTATAAAATAAATTTGTATATACATATATGTTTTTCAACTTAATTACGATAAATTCTAACTATATACCTAATTTAGTGGAATTTATTTTGAGTTCAAATAATGAGTAAAATGGAAAAGGTATGGGGGAAGCCTCCTGGTGGAGATTTCTCAACCGACAATATTTAAGTTAAGCAAGTATGAGGATGAGTATATGACAGGTATAAGAAGAGTAATGTCCCGTTTGTTTCAACTATTTACAAGCATTTGAAATGACCATTCAAGTTGTCGTTTGAATATGCATTTGTTTTTTCAATTATTAAAATTTGTCATTTGAAATGGTCACATTTGAAAAATTCCATATGAATGGGCCAATTAAAAAAATGTTTGGCTCTCAACATTTGAAATGTACCGTTCTAATGGTAAAACAACATTTAGTTATAAAAAGAAAAAGAAAAAAAAACCACCTCCCTAAATTTAATTCCATTTGGATATATATTTTGAATAGTAATTTGGTAAGACATTTTTTTTTATTCTTTATGAAGCAACGTTCCCATTTTAATTCTCTTTTTTTCCTACGTATATTAAATATTTTTTAATAATATGTTTTATAGTTTATTTATCAATTTTCCACAATTTAAATAATTATTTTCAACATATCTCAAAACATACATTCAAATGTTCTTGTTCAAATGATTTTATTCCAACTATGAATATCCAAATATTATAGTTCGAATGACAATTTAAATATTGGAATCCAAATTTATACCATCCAAATGGCTGTAGCAAACAGAGTCTAGGCATTTGGGTGGAGAAAGCATATATGCTTGCCCCTAGCTGCTACCATGCACTGAACCAAGATAGGCCCAGTCGGGGCTCAAAACCCGACCACCCAAAACAAAACTCAACTTTTTTCTCAAAACCTTTGTGTACATATGATATAATAGTAATATAATTTATACAGAGATTTCAATGAAAATTTAAGCTTAATTTAATAGCCCCAGTTAAACATACCAATTTCTCCAAAAAGATCAATAGACAATCAGACTAGAAAGCCCAATTATCGACCAATACATTTTAATATTGAATTTATCTTGCAACATTTTCAAGAAATGAAAATCTGATAGGTGACGATTCTAATACATTAAAAAAACTATTAGATTTGTTTTAATTTTGTTTTAGTTGTTCTTGTTAGCCTCGATGAATAAAATTTGTGGCTCCGTTATTGTACCTCTCTTGCCCGTTGTCATCCTTATTAGTATTCTCTCTTTCTTGACTTGCATGAACGTCTACAACCTTTAGTTCTCAAGATGGACGAGAAATTGAGGGATTCATCTTATTTCTACTTAGAAATATGAGATCAAGAGAAAGTTCATGGCTGAAAAATCGCAGTTAAGCGGTGCATATACGTTGCAAGAAAACGTTCTCTGCATGATCTCATCTAATCGATGCTGAGGCAAGATTAGCAAGAATTTTTTCAGGAAAATCCTCATTCATTAGTCCAAAAATCTATATCTATGAATTGAAATGCCTAAATGATCAACTCTGCAATTAGTTGTTAGAATCAATAGGTCTTCAAATCATTCATTTGAAAAACCCTTCTTATTGGAAGATCCTGATACTTCCAAAAAAATCAAAATTCTTGATCAACATAAGAACACTAACACCATTTTTAATTCTTTTCTTAAATACATTTTTCACAATGCAAAAGAAATATGTTACGCTGCATGACCAAGAGAACGCATACGGTCATAATTAATTGTACTCTTTTTTTTTTTTTTTTAAGAAACAAAAAAATATAAATTGGAATAAAATTAAATATATGTATTATATTTCTTTCGGATGTCACTGAAGGACTTTTGTTGATACTATGGGTTATACGCGATTGTACTTTTCTAGATTATTAATTGTACCTTAATTAGTAAGTAAGCATGATCTACATTTTCTTACAAGCATTAATATATATCTGATTATATTCATGTATGTACAATGTAAAACGTATTTATAATATTGTACTATTCTAGCAGGTAGCATAATATCAGCTCGATGGTTGATTAATATTTTGTAAGGCAAAAGGTTGTTAGGCTTTCTTGGCTCTGTGATTTGGTATAGAGAAGGAATATGAAAGTTGACGTGGGAATATATCATTGGAATAAAGAATGATCATGTAGGATGCTTTGTTTGGTAAGAAAGAAATTAAGGTGTGAAAGAGAAATGGAATGGCCAAAGTTTTAGCGGACCCAACTAGTTTTGAACCCTTATAGCCGAATGGAATTAACTTCCAGTCAAAAGGTTGTTATAATCTAATCCTTTTTTTTTTTTCTCCTTCTTCTTTAGTCTCTAATGTTGGGGTGTTTGGCCTATGTGCGCTCTAACCAAATAATTCTAATTACACTCTATTTGTATTTTTTTTTTTTCCTAAAAAGTAAACTCAATTTTATTATTCACTACTTAGCCAAACGACCCATTATTCTTTGACAGAAGTGCCATCAAATGTTCAATTTTCATTTTGTGCGAGTGCGTGCACATACATGTACACATACTATGTAACCAAATAGGGCAATATGTTACAACTCTGCTGAAACTAACTCAATGAGTGAGGAAAAGGGGTTTAAGTAAGAGTTAATTTTTAAATTCAAAATTTGAAAGTAATTTCATTTTGATTTGATAAGTTGGATTTATAGACACATTAAAAAGAGCAATTTATAATATTAAATTATTTGACTTAAATGCAAACAATTTTGGTGCAACAAATTTTATGTGAGCAAACCAACACGTTTCCAATGAATTATTATTTTTATTACACTTTGAACTACTTTAAATGCAATGATCTCGTGTGGTGACTTATATACCTATAACCGGGGTTCAAGCCCAGTTAATCCAATTCAAATGAGATTTATATCTTTTTGAAATAGGAAAAGCATCTAAATGACACAATTTAGAGATCATTTTACTAACATTATACAAAAAATTAATATTAAACCAATACTAGATCAATATGACATAAAATTGAATTAAAGTTAATTAAAATGTGTATCATACTGATTAAGAGTGTGGACTTTGCGTCATATTGGTCCATAGATGAAACAAAGGTGGTTGTTTAAGGAATTTTATTTTCTCTTTTCCAAAATATAAATCATATTCAAATTCTCAATTGAATTTTTTCAATTCAAACCCATGTAACCGACAAACATAGTTTGGATAAAACACAAGTAAAATTGTTAGGATTTAAGATTAATTTTAAACCCCTTAACTAATAGTTAAATTTTTTGAGAGAAATAATAAATAAGCACAGTATCCGAGTGGGAAAGGTATATTGATGTGAGTAGGAGCATGTGCCCAATTCAACTTTCGAAAATTTTAATTTTAGCTTAATTTTTTTAATTAAAAAAATCAATAGTACTTTCATTTTTATAAGAAAAATTATAACTATACCACCATCAACAAAAGTGAAAAGAAATATATCATCGCTTCCTCATTTTACAGGAAGAAATATATCTATAATCCCACTTAACAATTGAAATGTATAACTGTGTCCCTATTGATGAATGTAAACTGTATCTATAACTCCATCTGAAGTTTTCATAATATTGGCCCCTTACTGAGGGGGTAAAAAACAGTTATGGCTTGTCAATGTAAGAGCCCCGGAGTTCTACCCAAATACAATTGCATTTCAAAATTATCACGATACGAGTTGGACCTTTAAGCATATATAGACTCCAATATCTTGATCCTTCCATATGTTTTTATCCGTCTTATACTTTTCTTTGTACTTTCTTTCAAGATCATATTCTTCTTTGTTCTTTGTTCTTTCTTCTTTCCTAAAAAGGAACAAAATAGATTGTTCATGATCACTTTAAGTCGATTCTCATGATTTAATGTACTCAAACACTTGCTTAAAGAATTAGACCATATGACACATGTGATACATATTGCACAATAAATAAATATATATACGGCAGAAAGAACAAAATAATATTTATAAAAAGTGTAATAATAAATTATAATATAAAATTTTAAACATAGTAATAAATAACATAATCAAATTTATGTCTATAACATTAAAAAAAAAAAAAAAAAAAAAAAAAAAAAAAAAAACCTCTCCTTCCTCCTCTCACTCCTCCTATTTCGTTATCTCTCTAATATAAAACTATACGCACACATAAACTTGTTAATAAAATTAACCATAAATCCCTTATTATCTAAAAAATCTAATTAAATCCAAGAATTTACTAGAAAATACAAGGATTTTTAAGAAAATCCAAAGATTTACTAAACAAATATATTCTATTATTTATCATCTACTAACAATATCTGCTATAATCTTCAAAAGTTCCTATAAAAATATATTATTTGCTACAATTTTCTATTCAAACACACAAACTAATATGAAACTATACGTACACATAAACTTGTTAATAAAATTAACTGTTAATATGTTATTATCTAGAAAATCTAATTAAATATAAGAATTTACTAGAAAATACAAGGATTTTCAAGAACATCCAAAGATTTACTAAAAAATATATGTTATTATCTATCATCTTTTAATAAAATCTGCTATAATCTTCAAAAGTTCCTATAAAAATATATTATTTGCTACAATTTTCCATTCAAACACGCTAGCCGCTGTAAGGAAGCATCGTATGTTAAGTATCACATCACCGCCATTTTCCAAAAACAATAATAATAATAAATAAAAGTGTCACAGCACCGCCAAATCAAGTATTAATTCATTGGATTGGCTAAAAGAATCTCATTATATTGCTTACTGGAAATTAGGGACTAGAAGCTTAATGTGAAATTGTGAATGGTATAAATAGAGAGAGTTTGGCTGGGACCAAACCACAAGAAAATCAAGCAAAGCAAACTAGATCATTTGTGTGGTGCTTTTTCTTCCTAGAACTAGACTTGAACAATGGGAAACATTCAAGGTTCTGGTTCTAGTACTACTCAAGTTCCTCATGTCCCTATTCCTTCTTACAATTATAATTGTCCTAATCAAGGGCAATGCTTGTCCCCGCAACCAAACATGGGATATGTTGAAGCTCCTCCCAAGAAGAAAAAGCCTTCCAACATCATATAGAAGGGCAATACTTATCCCCAAAACCAAACATGGGACAAGTTGATGTTGCTCATCAGAAGAAAAAGACTTCCAACATCCTAGAAGGCCAATACTTATCCTCGAAACCAAACATGGGACATGGTGAAGCTCCTCCTCAGAAGAACAAGCCTTCCAACATCATAGATTGTGACAAGGCAGCTGAGCGCTTCGGTGGGATTGTCATATTGGAACACCGCGGTTATCCAAAGAAACCTTAGTGATGGGTACGTTACAACAATAAATTAGTTTAAACAGCTCATAATTTTAAGATTATTACATTTGAATAATCCCCCCATTTTTAGGGGAAAAAAAGAAAAGAAAAGAAAAGACAAGTGTTGCGTACCTTGCTTATCCCTCTTTTGTCGTGTCTCACTATGCCACTTATCATCTATATTGTGTATCACCATGTCACTACCACCTGTGATTGTGTCTTTTAGTCTTTTCTAACCAACTGTGTTTCAATATTTACAAAATTGATATAAGTTTATGCTTAGCTTTATTATTGTAAATAATTAGGTACTTGTTACATCTCATGTGTGTACTATGTCCTAGATTAATTACCTAATTTCTGTCTATTTATCTGATCTTCATTACGCAATTAAACAGCTGACCAGGAAACAAATCTCTCACTGATGAAACGTTCAAGAACTAGAAACAAGAGACCAACAGATATATAGTGTATGTATGTCTCTGTGTGTGTGTGCGTGTGTGTGTATGTAGATATATGTGGCAGTTATTTCTGAATAACAAGCTTTTCCACTCTATATCTAGACTACGTACTTAATAAAAATAAAATAAGAAAAATAACAATAAAGAAGAGACTAAAATAGACTTAACGTGTTACGACATATATGCCTATATCACGGACTAAAAACATAGAGAAAATTTACTTATAAGGATATATATATATATATATAGGATATATATATATATAGATATAGCACTGTGGATGGGTTCCTATAAGAATATAAATGAAGATTATGTGTAAGTGGTGAACATCAGGTAGGTTGGGTGCGTTTTTGGGGTTTACTAACCCACCCAAAAGAAGTTTTAACCTACCCAGTCAACTTAGTTTCAATTGGATGGGTTGATTGGATTGAGCAGATAATTTAAAAAAAAAAGTTAATAACACAATTTTAAATAAGAAATGGGTGAAAAACAACAAATTTGTGACATTTTTTATATCAAGATCAAATCTAATTCAATTTTTTAGAATTATAATAAAACAAATACAAAAAATAGAAGATCAACAACACAAGTTTAAATATATATAAACATTACAAATCATAATAAAAAGTAAAATATATTTTAAACCCATAAAATAGCTTGATTGGGTGGGTTAGGTAACGTCGAGTTATTAAATTTGAACACAAACCCATCCAATAAAAACTCGGGTTGGGTGGGCTAAATTAAGCTTAATATCGGATTAAATCGGGTGGGTTCAAATAGGTCAATTAGATTATGGGTTTTTTGTTCATCCCTAAAATTAATTATCAAATGCTAACCAATCACCTAAAATCAATAGATTTCACAAACTGAAAAAATACAAATACAAAAGTCACCTTTGCCCAATGCCAGTAGCATTTCATGCGCACTAGAAGCAAATGCTTAGTCAAAGTATTCGATGAGTTCCCCCCCCCCCCCCCCCCCCCCCCCCCCAAAAAAAAGGTAAAATAAAACAAAAGTATTTGGGTTCCGGAGAAAAATAAAAATAAAAATAAATAAGTGTTTGGGGGTTATTAGTATTTTGTTTTGTTTTATTGCTGTTTTTTTTTTTTTTTTTTTGTGTGCTGTTTTCTTTTTTAATAAATTTTTGTTTTAATTCTTTACTTCCACTAATTAAAATTTTTTTTGACTCATTAATATATTTATATGTGTACACATATGAGATCGTCATCATTATTTTATTATCCGACACTCGGTTATTGGAATATACATGATCTCCACAGCACGCTAAATCATTCCTGTACTGAAAGAGATGTGCACATTCTATTTACGTACATCAGATAATATTGCATGTTGTCCAAACATTGACGATACGTCATCATTTTTTTTGGTAAGGGATACGTCAAGATCATTTGTACGTCGCTAAGATATTCTTTTCAACAATGAAATACATACTTTGTAGGACAGCATATTGTAGGCTCTTTCTGAACCCACAAACCTGATTTTCTTCATGTTGTCAAAAGGCCCCCCCCCCCCCCCAAAAAAAAAAAAAAGACAAATGGAAAGAAAATAAATAAACGACCTTCAATTCTTACGGATATGATATACCCGTGGTTTGGAAATATACAAAAACATATACTATACTGTATATATGTGTGTGTGTGTATACATAAAATTTGGAGGTGAATTTCATATTACATTTGTAATCTAGATAATGATTGAATTTTTCGCTTGATTTGCTTAACTACTCGGGGATTCAATTATTATGTGAAAACATTAAATAAAACAGAAAAGAAACAATGACACCGAGAATTTTGAAGAGGTTTTCCCGTGATATATGGCCGTCATTTGTAGATGTTTTGAGGGTTTTCACTGTGATGATATAAAAGCGTTAGAAAATAAAAAGGGGAAATGTCCATAATATGGGCATATATATATATATATATATATTGAAAGATGCCTCCCGTTGTGCTTGCACGCATGGTCTCTCCTCATTTATAGACGTTAGATATTGCTTCTAGTTTCCTTCTTTAGTGAAGATTCGGTCCTTTCTATGAAGATTGCTCGTATTTTCCAGCTCCATTTGACTTTCTTTTTTTGGTTTGAGAAAGTGCCTCTTTTGACGATTTGGGCTGCCTTTCGATGACTAAGAATCTATATAATCCCTATAAATCTTCGACATCGGAAAGTCTTTGGATTACCCTTCGGAAACGTGATTATTTTGGTATTTATGCACTGGTTAGCCAAGAAATTGATATTATCTCTCGAGGAGTCGAAATTGTCTGTGGAATCTGACATCTCAGGGAGTCATCTTAATTCTTTTTTTTTTTTTTTTTACATGACTCGTGATCTTCAAGTGTTGACATGTGTATGATGAGAATTGAAATACAAAATATGATATATCAAACATCATAGAAGCAACAAATTTATCGTAGTGTGCTATTTTTCTAATGTCCTCTATATCAATATATATATATATATATATATATGTATGTATCCTAATTTACTTGTTATTTCCATGAGATAGACAGAGAAAATCATCCCAATATCTAAGGCTAGGGAGAGCCATCCAGTTAATTACCACTTCATATGCTACTTTTCCTGTCTTTTCGTATTTTACTCCGCCAAGCAAAGGGTTAAAAAATAAAGTAAAATTTTACTCAAGGGATCCGATTCCCATGGAAAAACTTCAAGAACACACTGCTTTACCTAAACAAATTCCACAAACAATTTTACTATTTACTTAAATTTGCAAAAGTCATGGAATTACCAAGCAAAAACGCTTGTAAAATTTATGTTTTACTCTTTTTTTTTTTCTTTTTTTTTTTTTTTGGTTGGGCTAAAGAAGAGCAAGGAATATATAAGGAAGGCTTCATGAAGATCCACGCGTTCCTTGGTGCCACTAAAAAAGTTAATAATTCATATATAAAATTAAAAAGAAGAATCTTTGAGAGAAAACCGTGAAAATTAAGCTAGAACTTCCTGTAAACGAGATTAAAAGGAGAGGAAAGCTTTATAGTATATGTCCTTCTATAAAAAGGATTATTTGGTGTATGCTTTTGTACATTACAAATTTTGCAAGGGACAACATGGGGAATATTTGTCCTTGTTTCGGTTCCAAACCTCCTCCTGATGATCATCTTCAACCTCATCATCTCGTCCCCCGTCCTAAGCTCCCTGAAGATGCTCATCATGGTGTCTCCGCTGCTGCTCCTCCTCCCGGTGATCATCATGACGGGCCAAAATCAGTTAAGGGCGTTGACATGGCATAGCAGGGGCTAGATGATGATCATGCTCATGATAAATCCGCTGATCATAATCATCATGATCCTCATGATGAACCAGCTGATCAGAAGAAATCTCCGCTCACTATTAACGGCCGAGAAGCGGCGTGACACTACAAAGGGTCGGTATTGGTCACTGATTATGGTGTTAAATCGTCCTCAATCAGCGGCCGTAGTAATTAATTTGGTTTGATCTTCTTATGAAGCCTATATGCCTCTCATCTTCTCTTCTTTCTTATGTACCTACATATGTGCGCTTCCTTCTGGCCTATGAAAGAAAATTTTATACAATAAGTACGTTTCTTAGTATATCAATTGTGTGCGTGTTTTATGTAATTTATCATGTGCACCTATCATTATTATGGATTATCTCTTATGATAGTTTTTTTTTTTTTTTTTTTGGATAAATCTTAGGACAGTCTATTTACCAACTATACAAAAGGGTAAACTTTCTTTGATAGCGTATCATCGAAGAAACTTGGGGATGTTGTGTAATAAGAAATATGTTTAATGGTTTAAAAATAGTTGAAGTGCCTTTAGTTAAAAATAGTATTTATTCCTTCTTATCTTTGTATCTAAGTCACAAAGTATAGTGGGGGCACGCGTCCCTATTTGGGTTTTAAGAATTTGCATGATGTAAAATTTTTAAGAATTTTGTCACTAATAAAATTAAGAAAATTACATTTAAGCTCCCATTCAACAGAAAATTGTTCATATATTTCTACTTAAAAGTAAAAAATTCTAACTATGTATACCTAATTAAATGGAATTTGCTTTCGAGTACGGGAGGCACAAAGAGAGCAGGTTATCAGTGGTATAGAACCAATGTGGGCTCAAACCTCCCCCACTTGAAAGAAAGAAAACCCAATATGTAAATATATATTCTATTATGGAAATATATACACAAAATCCCTACCAAAAATTAAAATTTAATCTAGTAGCTCCAATTTACCGTTCAAATTCTCTAAAGACTATTAATCAAACTAGAAAGCCCTATGGTACGTCTGATCCTGACCAAAGAGAAACATACGATCTTTTTTTTTTTTTTTTGTAAAGAAACAAGAAATTTCTGGAAGAAAAGAAATTATAAATTAATTGTACATTTATCTGATGTCCCCAAAGTTCTACTGTAGATGTTTTTTTTTTTTTTTGAATATAAAAAGGATATAGGGGTGGCCCATCATTTCTAGGTTTTCAGCTCTATAAATAGGAACCTTTTTCTCTAAGAATAGCAAGGAGACAGTTTTTTAATACTAGTTTCTCTCAATCGGCCATCCAGGATCAATCCTGCCATCACCAAACCATGCTTCAACAACTGAAGCTAGAGCGAGATTTAAAGGGAGGCAAATGGGAATCGAACCTGAATAGACGAAAAGGAGAAACCAACAAAGGAACCCACCATTACCAACCGCTCCACACCTGTGGGTGTTGCCACTGTTTATGCTTTGGTTTATACTTGCTTGTACTTTTCTAGATCATTAATCATACGTACCTTAATTAGTCAGTAAGAATCTATTCTTACAACCTCACTTTCTCCTCATAAACAGTATATGTTCATGTTCATGTATGTGTATAATATATTTATTATGTACTATTAGAGCAATGAGCTCCAACATATCTAATTTGGATAATGCTAGGAATCAATATCAATTATTTTTTAGTATCAACCTATGTAGCGATGAGTTATCATTTTTTCCTTAACTATTTAATTTTAATTGATATTGCGGTTATTCAAAGATTAATTATCAATTAAATAATAATAAGTCATATGCTGATAAATTCTTATTTAAAAATTGAAATTTAAGTTAGTGTTCCTCAGACATTATTTTTTTAAGTCTATCTAGCAAAAGGTTGTAATTAGGATTTCTTGGCTTTGTGTTTTGGCATAGAATGGAAAGGGTACTAATATGGAAGGATGGGGGAATCATTAGATATAGAGATGATCATAGGATGCTCGTTAATTTGGTAAGAAAGAAATTAAGATGTGAAAGAAAAATGGAATGGATAAAGTTCTAATCTGTAGACCCTACTAGTTTATTCCCGTGCCAATTAAATGGAACCTTTAACTTTAAGTCAAAAAGTTGTTCTTTATTTTTGCCAAAATAAAAGATTATATGCTAGTTAAATTATGCAGAAAGCTTGAGCTTAGAACTTCTAATCTAAATCTAATTTGGCATAATTGTGCCGTCAATTTTTTTACTTTCGCGTGTGTGTGACCGCGGCGCATTCACGCTCACGTACACATGCATGTGTACAATTTTTTTTTTAATTTATTCTAAAATTTAGGATGAAGATATTCAAACGATACATTTTCTGATTGAATCAAACTCTATGAATTTACTAATAATTTATACATGAATTATATATTAGTGTGAGTAATTTCTAGTATGGTTAAATATGATTTATAATATGCATAAATTTTCAGTACGCAACGAATTTCGTTATGTGAGCACATATGGCGTTTCCCAATGAATAGAACGTTATCACATTTAGACCATGTCACACACAATAAGAATCTGTTATTGCTTGCACACCATTTTACAAAGAAATATTATATTAATCACACTAACTGATAGTTATATCTCCATTTAATTATCCACAATATCTAACGTTTTTAATAATAGCCCCTCAGAAAAAAAAAAAAAAAAATTCATGGCTTGTATGCCTGAATAAGGGCAATAAGAGGATCTGAGTTCAATCCATATACAATTGCACTCTCTAAAATTATCATCACACATACCAGTTGGATCTATAAGCCAAGACTCCAATCTTGATGATCCTTCCATACGTTTTTATTTCATGTTCAGTACTCATCCGGATCACTGTTTAGAGACGTTTTTGGGATATAATTTAAATTTTATTTTTTTAATATTTTATCTCGCAAATTTAAATTTATTATTCAAATTTACTTTTCATATGATCCAAACAAACTAGCTGGTTTTCTTAGTATTTTGTTTCAAGATCTTCAAATAATTATTGCTTTTTTTTTTTTGGTTAATTTTTAAATACTGTTCTTGATCTCTTTAGGTTGATATTCTCAAGATTTGTTATAAAACACTTGTCTTAAAAAAATTAAACCATGACACGTGTAATATACATGCACCATAATTATATTAAATATATATACACATAATGCTATATTATAGCTACTAGGATGCCTCAGTTGTTCAGCACTGCCAGGTTCAAAAGAAGGGACCAAATCAAAAGTACTGTTTCAGTGGATAGGGAGATAAAGAATCTAAAAACATTCCTCTTGGGACAGGAAATTAAAACCCGCAGAATTAAGCACTAGAAGCTTTATGTGATTTCTACAAATAGAGCGTTTGGCCAGGCCAAACCATATCCCAAAGAAATTAAGCAAGCAAATTAAGCTCTAGTACTAAATCTTTTGTGTACTACTAGATTGTGCTTTGTCTACCTAGAACAATGGGAAACATTCAAGGTTCTCGTTCTAGTATCCATGTTCCTGATCATGTCCTTATTCCTTCTCAAAACTATAATTATCCTACTCAAGGCCAATACATGTACCCGCAACCAAACAGGGAACATGTTGAAGCTCCTCCGCAGGAGAACAGCCCTTCCAACATCGTAGATTGCAACGAGGCAGCTAAGCGCCACGGTTGGGGTTGTCATTTCAGAACACGTCGGTTATCTAAAGATGTCTCAAGGTTGAACTAAGTTAATTAACTCTAATTACTTTTAGAGATTGATATATTTATATATATCACAAAAAATCAAAGGAGAAAATGGCTAGCTTTGCTCATCCTTTTATCATGTTGTGTACTGTTTTGTCTTTTGCAAATTTCATTTACAAATATGCTGTAATTGTAATTCGCCAGCTTGTTATAAATAATTTTTAGGTACTTTTTATTTATATTCCATGTGTGTACTATGTACACTTAGATTTATTTTCTCACTCTCACAATTTATCTGATCTTCAGTGCGCAATTTTATAGAATAAAGAAACAAGCACGTACAAATGTATATGCTTACAATATCCAAACAAAATATATCAAATAATAAACCCAAAAGAGGCAATTAAACAGAAAAAGCTAAAGACCAAAACACCTAAACAATTCAAGAAAAATGCTACAGCTTAATAAGCGCCTTAATTCTACGGAGAAAGCACCTAAACAATACAAACTTAAACACCTCTTTATTAACATGATACAAAATTTTGTCACTTTATTAATATAACACAAAATAATTCTACTTAAAGGTTAATCCTAAAAATCAAATGTCAACCTAACATGTATTACCCAAATTGCCCATATTACTTGGAAAATATATTATAATAACATATACATTATTTTGGATTTTCTATTAAAATATTTTTAATTTGCAACATAGATAGCTGTATATCTTCGACTCCGGTCGTCAATGGCGGTTGCTGGCATACTCTAGTAGAGTCAATATACTCTACTAGAATATTTTGGATATAATATTAGAATATTTTCAGTTTTCAACATGGATGACCAGATATCTCCGACTTTGGTCACTGGCGTCAGTATACTCTGGTAAAGTATATCATGTACTCTAATAAAGTATACTACATACTCTACTAGAATATTTTAGATATTCTACTAAAATATTTTTAGTTTCTAATATGGGTGGCCGGGTGTCTTAGCTACAACTATGGGCATCGATATACTCTAGTAGAGTATACCACATACTCTACTAGCATATTTTAGATATTCTACTAGAATATTTTTAGAATATTTTTAGTTTTTAACGTGGATGGCTTGATGTCTATGACTTCAGGCACCTGTATACTCTAATAGAGCATATAACGTACTGCAATAGAGTATACTGCATACTCTATCAAAGTATTTAGGATATTCTATTAGAATATTTTCAGTTTTCAACATAGATGGCCAAATGTCTCCGGCTCCGGCCACCGACGTCAATATACTCTAGTAGAGTATACCGCATATTCTACTAGAATATTTTCAGTTTTTAATATAGATTACCTGATGTTTCTAACTCCAACCGCCGTATACTCTAGTAGAGTATACCACATATTCTAATAGAATATATCGCATACTCTATACTAGAATAATTTAGATACTCTATTAGAATATTTTTAATTTTTCAACCTGAATAACTGGATGTTTCCAGCTTCGGCTATAGTTGTCGGCTGCCAAAATATTCTAGTAGAATATACAGCATATTCTACTTTTTTTTTTTTTTTTTTTTGATATTCTACCAATAGACACACACACCCCATATATGTACTACGCAACCATTCGGGCGGTAAAAGGATGCACCAAAAGCCCATCCATTTGTACATATTTCAGGACAACAAACTCAAACATAGCTTTGAAGACTACAAGTATAATTAATTACACGTACAAATTCATTCATTTTCATTCAATTTAACTCATCCAAATTCCATAAAACATACCTTTGAAGACTGATCTTTCAAGGAAATTGCAATCTGTTCTGATGTAGATTCTTCATTTTTCGTTTCATTTCTTCCATTAACCAAAAGTTCTTTGTTCGAATTCTAACGACACGATGCCCTGGGCAATCTAATATTATCGAATTCTTCTAATTCATCATCAAAATTCATTTCAGCATGTTTAGCCACGGAATTCATCGACTCCAATCCTTCACACATAAGCCTAAAATCATTCAACTTGACGACAAGTTATTTCAAATTGTTATCCACTCCATTTTCATCAGTTTTTTCTACCCCATCCTCCAAACAAGTCTTGAATTCATCTCTATTTACTTTACTTCTCACACTAAAAGCGCCACTTTTTCCATCTAAAAAGGATTCCAAAAGCCCCTCCACCAAAACCCCAATAAGTTTAGACGATTCCTCATCAGATGAATGCAGGAACCTCATAAGCAACATACAAATTCATTATAAATTCTGATATATATATATATATATATATAAATTTTAAAAATAAAAACAAAATTGAATTCTATTCTTCCTTTAATTTTCTCTTCCTACACTAACAGTCCTTTTTTTCCCCTTTATTTCATCTTCCTGCAATTTCTGGTTAAAAGCGCGCACACGCACACACGCACACAAAAGAATAAACGCCAAAAACTTGAATTCTTTTCAATAACAGAGAAAGCTCAATTCTTTTCTCCAGCGAAAGCTCGAAGATCCCCCCCCCCCCCCCCCGCGACATTTTCCCCTGAATTTTCAGCTCAAACAAATAATTAAACGCCAAGCCATATCTCGACCTAGAAATGAAAAGTTCAAAATTTTCCTTAATTTTCTTTGATTTTCCCCAGAATTTTCTGATGGCGGAACTGATGTTGGAACAAATCCTGTAGTGATCGGCACAGTGGGGTCGGAGTGGAGGGAGGTCAAAAAATGGTGGCGTATAGCTGCCGAAGCCGGTGATGATGAGGTTGAGAGACTGAGCACAGATGGTAGAGTATACTTCCACTAGAATATTTTAAGTTCTCAACATAGATGGCCAGATGTCTCCAACTCTGATCGTCAACGTTGGTCGCTAGAATACTCTAATGGAGTGTAATTCATACTCTACTACAATATTTTAAGTTTTCAACACCGATGACCGGATGTCTCTAGCTTCAACGCCTATTACTGAAATACTCTAATAGAGTATAGTCCATACTCTACTATAATATTTTAAGTTTTCAAAATAAATAGTCGGATGTCTCCGTCTTACTCTTGTAGCACATACTCTAGTATAGTATACTATGTACTTTAGTAGAATATTTTTTAGTTTTCAACATGGATGGATGGTTAATTGTCTTCAACTCCGATCATCGGCACCGATCACCAGAATACTATAGTAAAGTATACTACATACTTTACTAGAATATTTTGAATATTCCACTAGAATATTTTGCATACCTTACTATAATTTTTTTCAACGTTAATGGCCTGACCTCTAATAAAGCTAAAATAAAATAAAAATATATATTTTACTTAGATGATTTATCATAGGCCAACTACTTGAAGTCCCTTCTTTTCTTTTCTCTTGTTGTTTTTTGTTTTTGGATAAAATGACATTTCATTAACAAGCCAAACAATAAACAAAGACAAAACAACTACAACGCAGGTAGGAGCCGGGACACGGGGGCTCCATTAAATATTGTCATTAAGTACACCACTAGGTGACAAACTACAAAATGGATTCTAAAGAATAATATTGAATTCTATAAAAATGCTTTTTGAATTCTACTAGATTGTTTTTTGAATTTTACTAGATTGCTATTTGAATTCTACTAGAATATCTTTTAAATTCTACTAAAATACCTTTTGAATTCTATTATAATACATTTTGAATTCTACTAGAATGCTCTTTTGAATAATACACTTTAAATTCTACTAGATTGCTTCTTAAATTCTACTTACTTTTGACATTTCACTACAAAACCAAAGTTTAGATCAAACTATTTTGCTGGTCAGTTTCCAATTTGAATTCATTTTCAGATGTTAATTGTTGCAAGATACATATTACAAAGAAAACATGCAAATTACTTCACGAAAGAACAAAAAACTCAATCAGATTACATTTTCCACTTCTTAAAATCAAGGCAAGAAGGTCGTATTAAAGTATTGACAACTTTTCTTATTCATCACAAAAAAAAAAAAAAAAAAAAAAAAATGTATTGACAACTTCCATTGCAAATAGAACATCCCCAGCCTATGTAATCTAGATCTAAAGAATCAGTAAGAACCAAAAAAACCCCAAACAGAGGTTCAAACCCCAAAAGAACTCTACCAGTAAGTTTGAAAACTCTAAGTAATCTAGATCCAACAAAGAACCATGACCATCCAAAATCAAATCAGATGAACAAGACCATAATAATCAAATCAGAAAAGGTTCAAACAAAATCGTGTACTAGAAATCACCAGGCAAAAAAAATATATAGTTTTAAAACATAAGATTGAGATTACCATGTTGAAGGCGAACGAGGGAACGAGGGCTACGGAAGCCCCAGTGGGGCCAACAACCACTGGACTTGTTAATCACCGATCAAAAGAGAAAGAGAGATCGTATCCTGTCTTCTCGCCGCGTTCCAGATCTCTTCTGATCGGGTCTTCATCGGAGAACGAGGTTTGTCGCAGATTGCAAGATCTATGCAAGGATGCTGCGGATCTCTTCGGCAAGATCTGTTCGACTCCGGCACCGAATCATCAACGCCGTGGATCTCCTCGTGAGATTTTCCTCGACTCCGGCACCACATCGATGTCCACGGGAATCTTTGCTCGCCGTAGTGGATCACTTGGCCAAGAAGACCGCGTTCTCCAATGCGTGAACTCTGGCCCGATCTATGACCTGAGCCGCCGCAAGCTCTGCTGTTCTGAGCCGCCTTTGTGAGAGCTTAGGCCACCATTAAAGAGAGAGAGAGAGAGAGAGAGAGAGAGAGAGAAAGAGAGAGCAACATGGAGAGTGAGAGACATAGGGACAGATGAGAGAGAGTGGGGGAGGAGGGTAGAGAGATTGGAGAGACCATGGATGAGACAGAGAGTGAAATGAAGAGAGAGACAATCGGAAAAAAGATCGCATGAAAAATATCCAACCAAGTGTAAAAAAGACAATTACAATATCAAAAAATTAAAAATTATCAAAACAAACAAAAGGAAAAAAAGATTATATATAATACGTTGGTAAACAAAGGGGATTTTGTGTTATGTTGGTAATCCTCTCTTTCTCTCTTTCTTTCTTTCTTTCTTTCTTTCTCTCTCTCTTTCTTTCTTTCTTTCTTTTTTTTTTTTTTTTTTTTAACGAAGAGAGGAAGTTATTGGCATCAGAAATAACTTAGGCTTTATTTGTCCTATTATCTTATTCGAACTCAAACTGTACTTTTTTTTATCTTTTTTTTAAAAAGTTTTTATTTTTTTCCCAAAAAATTTTTTGTCTTTTCTGAAAATTCAAAAAAATTTACTATTACAATTAAAATATTTCAACTCAAACTAACCAACCAAACGGACCCTTAATTATCCTGGCACCCTTAGAGTTACAATTTTGTCGTCCCATTTCCTAACGATAAATTCTATTTAATTTATGACTTGATCTTTGAAATTTAAGTAGTTACAATATAAAACTATATGATAGTTTCAATATTATGTTGGTCATGGTGTTAATTGACAGTTGATTTGAATTAATTGCAAAAATAGAAAGAAAGAAAAAAAGATTTTCCTCAAATTAATGTAGTTAAAGGATCGCCCCTCACATATTATTAGTTTTGGATAATCTTGAGAACTATATGTGCATAAATATACATACATACATACATACATATATATATATTTCAAGAGAGCATCATTATTATTTTTGTTGTCCGCACACGGTTCTTAGCATATGATATGATTCCATATATCATTCCAACTAGAGAGATGTCTTTTTGTGTCGCGGAGGTAAAAGAGATCGGCGCAATCTGTATACGACATCAGATTGCAGAAATTGCATGTTGCTCAAATATTAACAATACGTCATCGTTATTCATTTGTACTTCGCTAAGATAATCTCTCTCTCTCTCTCTCTCTCTTGAATGGGCTAATTTATTCATTTCAACGGTGATCAAGTACACACTATAGGATTTTTTTCAACCCATAAACCTCTGATTTCTTGATGTGGTCAAAAGGGCCAAAAAAAACAAAAACAAAAACAAAAACAAAAACAAAAAAAAAAAAACAAAAAAGAAAAGATTGGAAATATAGAAAATGTCTTTGATTAATAGGATTATTGGTGTCCTCTTCCTCCTTCTCATCTCTTTCGTCATTTTGGAAGTCTCAAGATTCATAATAGAAAATTCGAAATCCTGCACCCAAAGTTTATAATAATAATAATAATAATAAAAAACAGAAATTGCCTAACTCAATTATACTTAAATAATGAGTTTGGTTTTTCACTCATACCATCACACACTCAATGACGCAAACCGCATCGACCGGATCGTAGAGCTATGGAGTACTAAACATTGAGTGCATCCTTAGAGGAGATGAAGAAAGCACATCATTATCGTTACAAAACATAATACGGGCAATAATATGTGCTACTTGTTCTTTCCACGAGACAGACAGAGAGAATTAATATCCCAAGGCTAGGGGGAGTCATCTTTTTTTCCCCCCTCGAAGGGAGAGTCATCCAGTTAATTAGCGCTTAAAATGCTACTTTTCTTGTAGCTTGTATGTTCTCTGCAAGCATATAGAAAAGAAAATTTAAATTCCACAAACAAAAATACTAACTTCCATCTCAAAAGTCCTGGAACCAAGCAAAAATTTGAGGAACGTAGACTAGTTGCTCTTGTTTTTTGTTTTAGGCTAAAGAAGGGGAAGTGGAGTGGACGGGGCTTCATGAAGAGAGCCACATGTTCCTTATGTACCACTAAGAATGTTAATAATGCATATGTAATTTTTTTGAAGGAAAAAAAAAAAAAAAAAGATTGAATCTTTGGAGAGAAAACGGTGTGAAAATTAAGCTGGAAAGATAAATTGTAAAATTTCCCTTTATTAAACGGATTTGGTATGCTTTGTGCATTACAACATAAGATGGGGAGTTTTTGGTAATTTTTTAGTTCTGATCTTGAACCTTATCTCATCCCTCGTCCTCAGGGCAGAGCCAGAAATCTATCTCAATGAGCATATGCCAAAAAAAAAAAAAATTCAAGTTAAAATAAAATTTTAAAGAGGGCTATGCAAGAATTTTTAATTTTTGTGAGTGTCTGTGAGAATTTTTTATTTTAGTAGGAAAAAAGTTGCAAAAGTTTGAATCTTTTTCCATAAAGTTAATTTTGGTGGAGATTATGAGAGAATTTTTTATTTTTAGTCGGAATAAAATAAGGATTATATAAGAATATTTTATTTCCAGTGGGGGCAAATATTAAAAATTATAAAATTTTGGGTTGAAAATAAAATAATCAAAAATTTCAGCGGGTGCACCCCCCTAGATCCGCCCCTGCTTGTCGTCATGATGTGTCGGCTTCTCCTCCTCTTCCCGGCGATGACATGTCAAAATCAGTTAAGAACATTGACACAGCAAACCAGGGATCAACGACAAGATGATGATGATAATCATACTCATGATGAATTAGCAAATAATCATAGCGATCCTCGTGATCAACTAGTTGACCGTCACGATCAAGATCATGCATGATGATAACAAGAAATCTCCAACCACGAAAGACGGTCACGTTATGAACAGCCGAAAAGCAGCGGAGCGCTTCAACTGATTATGGTGTGCATGGTCATGGCAAAACGCATGGTTATCATCATTGTTAACGATCCTTGGTAACAAATTTGGCTTGATATTCTTTTGAAAGCCTATTTGCCTATCATCTTCAATTCTTGATCACAAGTGTATTTTTCAATATGTATATATCCATCCATATGTGCGTTACCTTGTGGCATAAGAAATAAAATAATTTATTGTTTTGTGCTATACATAGATGCTCACAGCGTAGTATCTCATGATAGTCTATTTACCCACTAAAAAAAGGCTGAAGTGTCTTGATAGTGTATTATCCAAGAAACTTGGGGGTGTTATAGAATAAGTTTCGATTCGAAAGATGTTTTAATGGCTTAAAAGTCGTCTTTTTTCTTTTTTTTTTTTTTTTTTTTGGCGTAAATAAATGGCTTAAAAATCGTTGAAGCATCTTTTCATCATTGTATCTTTGACGGAGTTACAGTACCCTGGGGGCAGATTTTTTATAATGTAAAATTTAGAAAATTTTGATGGTGTTACCGCTTAATCGAAAAATTTTATACATTTCTCTAATTGACAATAGAAAATTCTATAAACATACCTAATTTAATGGAATTTGCTTGAGTTTTAATAACGAGTAAAATTTCCCCAATCCGTTTAATTTAGGCAGCTATGTGATCAAATATAAGGGAAATACGGTAATGCCGGGTGAGGGACAAGCATACCCACCCTCTCCTAATCATGTACGGAGCCCAACATAGGCCTAGCAGTTCAACAGCCACCCTCCCCCTACTTTTTGTTAAGGATTTTTATATGTACACACATATAAATATATATTATATAGTAATAAATCTATATAAAACCATAAATGAAAATTAAATTTTAAACTAATAGCCTGATTAAAAATATTTCAATTTATCCAAAAGACCAGTAGATCACAATCAAACTAAAAAGTCATGGAAGTGGATGGGAGAATAATTGGATATAGAGAATGATCATAGAGGATGCCAATTGTTGACTAAGAAAATTAAGTTGTGCAAACACAAATGGAATATAAAGTTTTATCGGACCCTACTAGTTTTATCCCCTTATAGTTTAATGGAATTTAACTTTGAGTCAAATAAAGTTGTTCTATAATCTCAATCTTTGGCAGCACTGTGCCATCAAATGTTCTTTCACCTTTGTGTGACCGTGCGCCGCACACACGCACGTGTAAGTGCATGAGTACAGTTTTGTATTTTTTGTATAGAGTAATATCTAATACATATATATATATAACTATATAATCATTATTTAATATTATTTTACGTTTATTTTCTTTCAATTGTGCGCCTACTAAAAAATGAATTCATGGTTTACCACTATATGCTAAGAGGTCCTATATACATAATTGTATTCTGTAAAATTATCATCATGTGCCGTTGAACCTTTAAGCCTAGACTCCAATCTTTATCCTTCCATATATTTTTATCCATGTACTACTACTTCCTTAGTAATTTGTATCAACATCTTCGAAGTATTTTTGTTGTTTTTTTTTTCCCCCAAAAGAAAAAAAGACAATAAATTAATGGTTCATGATCTATATTGATTTAGGTTGATTCTAAATATTTGGTATACTTCACCAAATGACACCGTAACACATGCTGCACAATCAATATATATATATATATATATATACACACACACACGTAGCAGCTACTGAGAAGCATCGTTTTGTGCAATATATATGTGTGTGTGTGTGTGTGTGTGTGTGTGTGCACTAGCAGCTACTAGGTAGCATCGTTTGTAAAGTATCACTACACTGCCATGTTCAAAGAAGAGCCCTAATCAAAAGAACTGTTTCATTGAATAGGAGACAGCGAATCTCAAATTCCCCTTGCGTCAGGGAATTAAAACCCATAAAATAAAGCACTAGCTAGAAGCCTTAAGTGAATTCTATAAATAGAGGGTTTGGCCTTGCCAAACTTATCCCAACAAACCAATAAGCCAAAGCAAAAGAATAGTACTAAATCTTTTGGGTAGTACTATATTGTGCTTTCTCTGATGCCTAGAACAATGGGAAACGTAGGTTCTCGTCTAGTACCCATGTTCCTCGTGTCCCTATAATTCCTTCTCAAAATACCTATCCCTCTCAAGGGCAATACTTGTACCCGCAACCAAACAGGGGACATGTTGAACAAGCCTTCCAACATAATAGATTGCAACGAGGCAGCTGAGCGCTTCGGCGGGGTTGTCATCGCAGAACACGGCGCTTATCCCAAGAAAACATTGCAAGGTTGAACTTGATTAATATTAGCTCTAATAAGTTTTAGATTTATATACATATTTCTCATATATATATATATATATATATAGAGAGAGAGAGAGAGAGAGAGTAGCTTGCTTGCTCATTCTGCTTGTATATTGTACCCTTTAGTCTTTTGCTAAGCTTAGCATCCTTAAGATGTGCTTAATTTCATATAGAAATATGATGTAAGTTGCAATATATGCTTGGCCTTGTTATAAATAATTAGTACTGGTTACGTATCATGTATGTACAATATATGTCTGTCCTATTGCTAGATTAATTTCCCCACCGAGGTCTCTCTATGTAAATCTAATCTTCAGCGCGGAATGGAACGCAGGAAATAAAGATCTCCTCTGGACCTTCAAAAACAAGAAGCAACAAACCAAAAAATTTTATATTCTTACTGATTTCTATCACCAAACTTTATTATTTTAAACACTATTCTAAATTACCTTAAGAATTTTATTCACACAAGAATAAAATTCTTGATCAAAGCATTTGGGTACGTTCCAGAATAATATAAAATCAAAGGGAAAAGAAAAAAGATAGGACAAACAACCTTCAATTCATGCGACGTGAGATACCCGTTGTTTGGAAACATACAAAAACATAGAATGTACTACATTCTACATGCTAATTTAGCACTTAATGATTTTCTACTTTTTCTTGTCCTGTCGCTTTTACGTACTCTGCAAGCGAAGAATTTTTTTTTTTTTTTTAAGTTCTTAATTACTACGAGGGATCTGATTCCCATATATGGAGAAACTTTACCTAGTTTACTATTTAGTTAGAGATCTAGAACATTAATTTATGCTAAGCGCTTCTTTACCTAAACAAATTCCACAAACCGTTGTACTAATTATTTTAATCTCAAACTCATGGAACCAAGCAAAAACGCGTGGCAAAATCACATCTTACTATCTTTTTTTTTTTTTTTTTTGGGTAATAATGCATATGAAATAATACTTAAAAAAGGTGAGTCTTTTGAGAGAAAACCGTGAAGATTAAGCCGGAAAAGCCTTATTATTTTGTAAATTTACTTCTATATATATATAACAGATTTGTTATGCTTTGTAGATTGCAAGATAACATGGGAAATCTAATTAGACGTTGTTGTTGTTGTTTCATTTCCAAGCCTAAACCTATTCTCATCTCTTGGCCTGATGCTAAACGTCCTAGTCTGGATGTCTTGGCTGCACCTCCTTCTTCTGGTGATGACGCTCAAAAGCCGGGAAAGGACGTTAACACGGCAAGCCCAGGACTACATGAAGATCATGCTCATGATCAAGGAGCTCATGATAATCATGATAATCCTCATGATCAAATAGCTCATGATCATCGCACTGATCAAGAGCACGTTGATCAGAAGAAATCTTCAGCCACTAAAGATGATCAGGTTATGACTAGCCGAGAAGCAGCGCAACGCTACAAAGGGATATTGATCACAGATTACAGTGTTAATCCTCCTGGGAATACGCGTGATCATCCTAACTAATGAATCTCGGTAATTAATATGGCTTGATCTTACTATGAAGCCTTTCATCTTCTCTTCTTGATCACATGTGTATTTGATGTATCTTTGTGCACTTCCTTGTGGCATAAGAAAGAAAATAATTTATTGTAAGTTAGTTAATTAATTAGCATTTGTGTGTGCGTAAATAGAAAATTATTCCTATCTTATAATTATCTCTATCTTTTGTAATTTGCTCGATTTAATGGCTTGAAAATCACATTGAAGCGCCTTTAATTAGTGTAGTCTTGCTTCGTATCTATATGGCGGATTATATCTATGGCGGAGTCACAGTAATCAGTGGGACATGTGCCTCCATTAGGATTTTAAAATTTCCCTTTATGTAATTGAATATTTTGGATTGTATTAGGAATAAATTAAGAAAATTATACTCGTGACTTACTCAACAGAAAAAATATATACATATACTTGTATTCTCTTACTTGAAAATAGAAATTCTAACTATATATATATATATAATCTATTTGCTCTTTTGTGTTCTACATCTTATGTAGTGTATTTATAAAATAAAAAAAATAAAAAAAGTTTTTTGACTTCGTCACTTCATTATTAGTTAGAATCATTCTGGCAATGACCTGGCAAAAAGAAAAATTCTATTTTCTCCTCATTGGATCTTTGGACAATATGCAAGCTGTAAAGGCAGCATACCTTATTCTAATCAAGCAGAGAATTCGATACTCATAAACCATTGTAATATTCGGTTCATACTTGGAGGTCCATTGGTTTGCCGTAGTTAAAATTTTTATATTGAAATTAATTGATTGTTCAAAATTATTTAAAATTTTTATTAACTTTTCATAAAAAGATAAAAAATGAGTTTGAATTTTTAGTCGAAGATGAAAGACTAAACATATATTGAGTTCTGCATCATGTAATTAATTACCATCAATATATTAATTCCTGAACAAAGTACTGTAGGAAACGTATTGTGTTGTAACGACTAGCCCGGTTTGGCTTTTCGATTGACCAATAAGCTAGAAAACTATTTTAAGAATTTTTTCACTATGGTTTCTAAAGAGGAAATGCTGATTATTATTGTTATAGGTATATGGTCGGTTTGCATGAGAATTCATATATCATGACACGACTATATGATTATTATTTTGGGCAACATCTCCTCTTTTTTTTTTTTTTTTTTCTCTCCTTAAAGAGATAATTAATTAGTCCACTAACGGTTCACCACATCTCCTCTTTTTTTTTAGGCATGTCAAAATCGAGAACGACACAACCAAAACCATGAATAATTAATGTCGTTTATAGACGATTAGTTTGAATTGTTAGAGTTTAATGATATTGGTGGTCTACCTCTTAATAATTTAAGTTTTTAAGTTTTTAGGAGATTTAATAAACTAACATGATATGATATGTATGATCAAAACACGTGGTTCTGTATTTGAATTATTGCAGTTTAATTTTGAAACTTTTCAGGTGTGGATCTTTTGTATTTTAATAGACCCGTATTGGTCACTAAATTGACAATAATATCAAAACGAACATTAGTGCTCAATTAAAGAAAAGTCTAAAATCATATAATGACAATACAATCCTAATATTAATAGAATAAGATTAGAAATTTGAAAATTTTGACAATGATTACATACAATATCAAATATCGTCATTATCATTAAGATTACAACTTCATTCTAATATTCACCATCATAATCAAGAAGATCAAACAACTAAAACTAAAACAATAATCTGAAAACAAGACCATAAATACTAAAACTTTATGATAATGAAAACAGTATCAGAAATTCGAAATGGATAGTATACAAAATTTTCTCCTTTCATAAACATTGCAACTTTATGATAGTGTTCATGATCGCAATATACGAAAAGGACGTAACGGGCATTGCAAATAACGATTTAAAAAATATTATATATGTTACGAGAAAAAAAAAAAAAAAGGACAGTACATGTGTTGACTTCATTTGCATTCGCCATCTTCTTTATTGTACTAGGTACCTTGTTGGATCACCATACTTGAAGAAAAAATGTGAGAATTATTGTTAACTCACTTTCTAATAACTTTCAGAAGAATTTATAAAAGCATAATGACAACTCATGTTAAAATGTAATTTTTCTAAAGCTTAATAGATTGTAGATCTATATATATGCAAAACAGATATATATATTTTTTTATATATGTCCAAAAACCTCCTAGGTTGTAAACAAACAGCTGAAATTCATTAAGCCCATGTTGGTACACCGGTTCAGTTTAGTTTGGATCACAATTTTTTTTAATCTTTTTTTTAAAAAGTCAATCTCAGTTTCGCTATTCACGATTATTATTATAACTTATTTGTAATTCAAACTTTAAAAATTCATAATTTTATGTATGCAAGTCCAAATGAAATGATTTTTTTTTAAATGTATAGAATTTCAAGATGAACGAAATAAGTTCTATATTGATTTTTTTTTCCAAACAAGTTTAAAGTTTTTTACACTTTTTAAGTTCAGCAGTTCAACGCCTTATCAAATGCACAACTTAATTTAACTAAATTTCAACATAAAAAATTCAATTCCAACTAATACACCAAATGCATGCTCATTATGGCATAATTCACAATTGCGTACATAATTCATTGTCTTTTTTACACCAACTTCTCAAGTAATTTCCCGCTGTCCATGTGTAAGAACTGAGAATCCAAAGAAAGAAGAGTCTAACGCGTACAAATCTAACCAAGGCCTATTACGTCACCGAAGTGACGTTTTCTTATAAGCTTCCCAAACAGATCATTTTTTTTTTTTTGAGTAAACAAACAAGATCATTTTTTAGGGGCTCCAACTAAAGAAACCATAGTATTTGTAGTCCAAGTTTATTCCCATATCGTGGAAGAATATTATTCGTCCCGAAGCCACTCAACCACCAAATTAATCAATTTTTTTTTCCCATACCCCATTACTTTCGGTGATCTTTTAAAAAGACAAGCTTCTGTCCTATTCCTTTCCGCGAAGAAAATGATAGAACTGGCTAAGCATATGTACCCAATTTATTTTTAGGTGTTACATATAGATTCGACTCTGGCACTTTTTTCATATATTTTTTTATTTTTAATCTTCTATGTCCTTTCAATATAGTATCATAACATGTAATTAAAAATGTCATTTCAATTAAAATAGTACATTATATCAATTAAAAGACTAGGTTAGTACAATATGTGACTTGATATTATTAGAGAGACATAAAAAATGACACAAAAAAGGACATATGAATGGAATTCAAAAATATATATATATATATATATATACCTAATTATATATTATAACGATTACTAATCAGACACCCGATTTGAAAGGGGTAGAAATTATAGCTCCATATTTTTGAGATATAAACTGGCGAAACTTTATATTTTAAGGGGAAAAAAATTGAACAAGGAATCTTAAAGAAGAAACCCATGAAAAAAAAAAAAAAAAAAAGAGGCATCTTATCAACTTAGGATTCATCCCAGGAAAGATTTTAAACTAAGAATAGTAAGTTTTCAAATTGGTTGCTCTTTTTCTTTCTTGTTTTTTTTTTCCCCCTAAATTTTTAGGTTGTTTTCTCTTTGTACCACTAATAAGTTTATCTAAAGAATCATTTTCAACGTGGAAAAGTTTTGCAAAATCTGAGCGGAAAGCAATTATGTGGGTTCGATATGTATGACTGAAGATTTGGTCCTTTAACACCCCCCCCCCCCCCCCCCCCCCCCCTTTTTTGAGTCCTTTAACCTTTGTTTTAGTAAACCTAGAGTAAAAAAATAATAATAAAATAAGGCAGCTCTGTTTCCGAAGGAATTTTTACTATCAGGAAGCCGCGCTTGTCAAAAAGGACACCACCAACAAAACATATTAAAGAAATTAAGAAACGACGAGTGTTGCGGACAAACGACAAAAACATGAAAACGACAATTTCGGTAAAATGTACACAACAAAGATGGTAAACGACGTCCAATAGAAAAGACAAAAACGGCAGTAATTAAGAACAATAAGATAAGAGATGCCGAATGGGCATCTACGCGCGGGTTACTCGAGAAATGAAAGCAAAAACATAAAAAACAAAAACAAAAACAAAAACAAAAAACAAAAACAGAACAGAAAGAAGAAAGAATATGTTCGTTTAAAGATGACAATATGATTTATTAAACGACGACAAATATAAACTAAATTGTACTTTTTTCATCATGATTTTTGTCTTTTTCTGAAAAAAGTTTTTGTCTTTTCTAAAAAAATTTTTTGTTTTTTCTAAAAAATTACTATTGAAACTTAAAAATCTTAAATTAAACTCGTTCACCAAACACCCTGAAAGACAACCAGTAAAAGCGAAAAATATGTGGACGGAAATAAGAAAAAACCGAGAAATGATAAGTGACATCAACTCCAAAACGACCAAAAGAAAAGACGACGTACGTTGCAAAAAAACGACAACTTAAAAAAGAGACGATTACCAATAAATGACAAGAAAGTCAACAAAAGGACATAAAATAGACAGTATCATTATATTATGGAAAATGGACGGAACACCCATACTTGAAGATAAAGTGTTAGAATAGGCTTCGTTTGGTTTCCTGTTTCAAACTTAAAATTTTTATCTCAGTTTTTATCTTTTTCTAAAATGTTTTTTGTCTTTTCTGAAAAAGTTTTTGTTTTGTTTTGTTTTTTTTTTTTTGCTGAAAAGTCAACACAAATTTACCATTAAAATTTAAAATTTCCAACTCAAACTCATTCACCAAACGGACCCTTAGTTTTTTTTTTTTTTTTTGGAGAGAATTAAAAGTCAAATTGAACAACAATGGGCCAATGACATCTCGATCGCACGTTAAAATGTAATTTTTCTAAATCGTAATAGATAATCATAAACCTTCGTAGCTGGTCTTGTTTTCTTTATATGTACAAAAGCTCCCTAGGTTATATACAAACGGTTGAAAGTCATTAATTTTTTTATACGTCACTTTTCCTATTTTGCTGGGCTAGTTCAATGGATGATAAGAAGGAATATATCTCACTTTTTATAAACCCGCAATAATTTGATTCATGATTGTCTATCTCTTATCCGTTCAAAATGAAGTCTAACAACAACTTTCAGGTAATTTCCCACTTTCCATGTGTAGGGACAGGAATCCAAAGAAAGAAGAGTCCACACGTACAAAATCTAAGCTCCCTGAAAAGATTAACTCCCATATATAACTTCATCATGCAATATTACACGTGGCCTATTACGTAACTAGAGTGACGTTTTAATATAAGCTTACCAAACAAGATCAAAGAAGAGGGAGAAAGCTGTATCTATGAAGATCATCTTTTCATTCTTTCTTTCTTTCTTTTTTTTTTCCCCCTCCTTTTTTTCTTTTCTTTTTTTTTTAAGAGATAAGATAATCTTTTTCCATTTGAAGAAACCATATAATATTTGCAGTTCGCGTTTTATGTCCTATCGAGTAAGAATATTATTCGTCCACATGCCACTCAACCACAAAATCTAAGCAAAATTTTATCTCCATATCCTTTCGGTGATCTTTTAGAAAGACACGTTTCTTTGTCCTATTCTCTGCTAAGAAAATGATAGAACTGGCTAAGCATATGTACCGTATCTCAATAAGTAATATATATATAGATACACATATGTATACATATATACACGCACGTTATTAAATATAATGATAACTAATCATATGCTTGATTACTCGATTAGAAAGAGATAGAAATTGTAACTTCATATTCTTAGGATGAAATAACAAAACTTGATATTTTGCTATTAAAAATAATCCGCTGGTCGTTGAGGACACTACCAACGAAACATATTAAAGAAAATAAGAAACGATGACATCTGAAGAGAAACGACAGAAACTGGAAAACAACAGAAGTCTACAAAACGACAACAAAGATTACAAACGACGTCCAATAGAAGAGACACAAACGACACAAAGGAAAATAATTAAGAACAAGAAGAAACGGAAGGAAAACAAAAAAAAACAAAAAAAAAAAAAAAGAAGAAGAAGAAGAAGAAGAAGAAGAAGAATTGCTGAATGGGCATCAACTCGGTTACTCAAGAAATTGAAATAATAATAAAGAAAATAGGTTTGTAGAAAAAACGACAATAATCTATTAAACGACAACAAATATAAAAATATAAAAGACTACCTGCAAAAGCGGGAAAAAAAATGTATGGACGGAATTCGAAGGAAGCAATAAATGACGAATGACATCAACTCCAAAACGACTAATTCAGCCAAAAAAAAAAAAAAAATCCAAAACGACTAAAAGAAATGACAAGGCGTACATTGCAAAAAACAACAGTTACTAGTGAACGGCAAGAAAGTTAACAAAGTCGAGGAAAAAGACAATACTAAAGATTAGAATGACCAAAAATACCAAATAACATCTATCCAAAAACAGCAAAAAAAAAAAAAAAAACGACCTTCATATAAAAAAAAGGACAAGTTTCTGAAACAAAACAAACGAAAGCAATGGGAAAGAGAAAAACGAAAAGAACGAAGAAGAAAAGAAAAGACCAAGATAACATAATAAACAACAAGACCTGGCATGAACGAAGTTAAAGGAATATGACAAAGATATACATATCTATACAATATATAGAAATGTCAAAAAAAAAAATTAGAGGGTGTTTGGTAAATGAGTTTAGTTTAAGATTTTTAAATTTTAATAGTAATTTTTTAGAAAAGATAAAAAATTTCTTTAAAGAGATAAAAAAAATTAAAAAATAAAATAAAATTCATGCTAAAAAAAGTAATTTAGCTTAGCCCTTGATATTTTCGTCCGAATACACGTTTTGGCCGAAACGTACGTTTTGTCCTTTTGTTTTGTTTTTGTTTTTGTTTTTTTTTGGCTTTTGGATAACTGACAGAAGGCAGGAGAATGAGAGAGGGTGAGAGAGAGAGAGAAGGGGGGCGGTGGACGGGGGATGCGTGGGGGGATGCGTGGGATTTGGGAAGAAAGAAGGGGGGGAGTGTGGGGTCCACAGGTGAGAGAGATAGAGACCATTTTTTTGTTTTGTTTTTTTTTTGTTTTTCCTTCAGTTTTGAAGGGAGGGTGAGAGAGGGAGAGTAAAAGAGCCAAAAAGGTTTGTTTTATTTATTTATTTATTTGGCTTCACTTTTCGAGGGAGGGTGAGAGAGAGAGGGCGTTGGGAAAAAAAATAAGGAAGGGATATATGGGGTCCATAAAGTAAGAAGGAGAGAGAGAGAGAAAGAGAGAGTGAAAAAATTATTTGAATACTCTTGTATATCACGTAGGATTTATAAGATAGATTTAATAGAAAGTGAGAAAAAAAATATTATACATCTAAAATTTATAACATATAATTTAATTCTTAATGTATTTATATTTGGATAGGGATTTGAACTTTAAATTTTTTTTGGTGAAATTGGGTATAGGCGGCTATGTTTATAATCACAATAATATTTGTTTTAGTACAAACAATGAATTCTTATTTTAAGCAATACTACACTGCCAACAACAATTAACTCATTGTTCATTATATGAGAGCCTCGTAGAAGAAATCTCAGGAAGTTATTCTCGTTAACATATTATTTGTCGCTAACTACTACTTTCACTACTAATTTGGAGAAGAAGTATTTTTTTCATCAATTATTATCATGCACAGCCTATAACGTTAACAACCTCGTATAATTTTAAGCTTGGGGAACAAGGCAGGGGAGGGATAGAGTGTTTATAGGAATTATTCTATCCACTACTTTTCCTTAAAGATACCAAATAATTGTACTTTAGATTATTCCCAAAAATCTCGGCCATATCTATTTCTTTAATTCACTCTTTGAGAATAAAAAATGCTCGTCTTTATCCTCACTTTTTTCTTATTTTCTCACTTTATTCCATTTAAATGTGTTATGTTTTGGATTTAATGGTGATCAATTTGCTTAATGGATAATTCTTGATCTGCTAATTAGTTAATATTTAGGAACAAAATAGACAATTATTAATTACACATGTAAAAAGTTTTGTAGGATCAATGTTCTGTGAGTCCTATATAAGGGGTTTTCCCCTCTAGCCTTTCCATCACTAAACCAACACTCAAAGTTCCTAACTAACTTTGAATCCTACTACTTTCACTTAGTCTTTCCATGGAACACTTTGTCATCATGAGAGAAGCGCGCTACCGCACTGTCAGAGAAGAGCAATACGAGTACTACGTGGAGCCGCCACAAGAAGACTCTCTGAAGCTCGAGTTGGAGGAACTCGCAAAACGAGCTCAAGAAAAGGCCTTTGGTGATTATCAAAAGCGAAATAATCACTATCAGCAAGCGGCGGGTGGATACAAAGGGCCTTATCTGCACGCCACTTTCGTTAATCAAGGGCAGTATCAGCAACCTCCTACGGCTCAGAAACTGAAAACTTGGTTTTCTCGTCCTGAAGTGCATTACCAACAACCTTTGCCTCATACACTCGAAACTGCTGTTGTTTATCATGACGGACATGCAGCGCCTTATCCACGACCTGGATTCACTCATCAAGGGCAGCTTGAACAACCTAACGTGAGGAATCAAGCTCCTCCGTCGAAAACACACGGCCGTGTTCCAAACTGCGACGAGGTAGCGCGACTTTATGGTGGAGTAGTGTTTAAAGAATATGACAGGAACAAAATGCGCTGAGCTTAATTAGTAACTGATACTAGGATCTCTTGTGTTGTACTTCTGTAAGGTACTTGTTGATGCTCCTTTTCTTTTTTATCCATAGGAGTGAAAACTGAATCCCTAGACTCGATAAAGCGGGTTCGCAGAATTTGGCATGGTCTGTGTTATGATGTAAATGAAGTCGTACTTTCTGTTTGTGTAATTATGTTTAGCTCACTCCTCTGGTTTTATGTAGGAGTACTGAAATGTTCCCCTGTGTGTAAAATGTAATGTTAAAGTTTGCCAGTTTGTGTACATCTGTTCTTGTCCATCTATGATAAAGAAACTACTCAAACTAAATTTAAAAACTAGAGTTTTAAACTAGTATGTTAGTTTTCTTTAGTTTGATACCAGAAAACCATGTCTTGATTTACTGCTAGCAGAAATTTTTTTAATTTAGTAACCAATTTAACCATAGGGTTACGTTTTCTTTACACGACATCCCAATGAAAAAAGACGCTAATTGCCCTTTATAGCCAAAGAAAAGCACATTTCTTGTTTTCTTGTCTCGCAGAGTAGATGAACAGGCAAGAAACGCTAATAAATGTCAGAAAACTAATGGGGTGTTTGGAGCAACAACTCCAACCCAAAAAACTGGACTCATTTTTGTTTTTTTTTGAATAGTTAACAAAAAATTTTAAATAATTTTTAAAAAGTCAAACAACTCCAGTCCATAAAACTCAACTCCAACGCTTCCTTTATTTCCAAAAATGTTATGACATGTTAACAGTAAGGCCACTGGCAATTATTGAAAGATTCAGTAATTCTTTTAATTGATGTCTTCTACATTCAGGGGAAGGTTAGTATATAAAAACTTAGCATGCATTTGGATGTACAATCCAAACCTTAAAATCACAATCTAATTTTTTTTTTCCTTAACTTCACTATTCACATTGTTTTATAACTCAAACTTTAAAAATCCATAATTTTGCATAAACAAATCCAAATGAGATACCTATATATTTTAAATTGTATATAATTTTGAGACGAACGAAACAAGCTCTATATTGATTTTTTTTTCCGAACACATTTTAAGTTTTTACACTTTTTAACTCCAGTAATTCAAATACCTCGATAAACGCATAATTAATTCAAACTCAAATTCTGAAATCCAAACTTTAACACCAAACGCATGCTTAGTCCATGAAAAGAACATATTCTTGTTTTAGTGTGTTGTTTGTAGCTTTGGCAATGACTCTAACATCTACCCGATCAGATCGTATTTTCTCTCTTTTTTTTGTCACTTTCATTTTGTAGATAAGATGGAACATTTTAACATTTAGGAAGGGCGATGTGTCAGTGGAAAAATTCATTGAACAAGAAAAATTCGTCTAACTACCAGGATTTTAAGAAGACGAAACCCAAATTTGTATGAATTTATGACTCATTCAAACTCCGTATAAGGATCAGAATTTGCATCTTAGACCAAGTAAAAAGTAGGGCCAACCTGCACATATCTAATTGGAGGTTAACACCTTTGGTTAGTGCCTTTTTATTGAATAAGCAGAAGCAACCAAAACAAAAAACAAAAGAGAGAGAGAGAGAGAGAGAAGAAAAAAGGAAAAGAAAGAAGAAAGGAAAAAGAAAAAAGAAAAACAAAAAAATCAAAGAAAGAACCCTTTCTCCGCTCTTGATTAATTATCATTTCAATTTTTTTTTTTTTTTTGAATTAGGAAAGAATCCTTTTTTTTTTTTTTTAATAGACTTTATGGATTCATCTTCATGATTTGGCTAGAGTTCCGTCTGATTTATATCTTGTACTAAAGCAAGAAACTTTACTAATGCATCTCATATCTCATAATTTCAGTTTGATATCTTTCAAATCTTTCATATCTCATCATTAAGAAGAAGATTATTGTTTCCGGCTTCCTAATTAAGCTCAATATTATAATTGGCAAGCGAATCATGATAACTGAATAAATAAATAGTTTTGACATGTACAACTTGTGTCCTAGCGGATAGAATCTGTTTTCAAATTGAGATCATATAGGCAAAGAATTGGAGTTTCGAATTACTAATATTTTTTCCTACCTGAGGCGAATAATTTTCAAAGACAAGTCACCATCCTACAAAAGATAAAATTCAGCATTTATCCTTTTGGCTTTTCGAAATTTCTCTTTATCTTTCTCCATTTTTTAAATTCGTTTATGATTGGATTGTTATGCCAAGTAAATTGTCCTATAGAATCTGTGTGGGACAACGCTTGATCTATGGCATAGGCCTTTTCCTTTAAACTAATTAAACAACTCAAAGTTGTTACTTGGACCACTTGACTAAAAGAGCAGAATTAAAAGCTGGTAATGTTCTTCATAACCATACTGACATGGGGCATAATTAGTTTCCTCAACCATAAAATCCCGGGCGGGAACCGTGATCGATTGCAATGAGGCAGCGAAATGTTTTGGCACGGTGGTTTTCATATATTTGTATAAGAAAAATAGGCCTATTTGGGCTTGATCAAGGGGCTAATTTCTTATGAATATTGATATTTTGCTTATTAGCGCCTAGGAAATGGCCGGATGTGCTCTAGTAGGCTCTACACAACTTAACTTATATACGTCTAAGGGTGCGTTTGGTATTGCGGTTCAACTCAATTCAACTTAAACTTTTTTGTCTTTTTCCCAAAAGTTTTTTATCTTTTTTGAAAATTCAAAAAAATTTACTATTACAACTAAAATATTTCAACTCAAACTATCGTACCAAACAAATCCTAAGTAATTATTTTATGTAGGTCTGCAATATGGAACAACAAAGTACTTCCTAATTATCTCTCTCTCTCTCTCTCTACTTTCATAATTTTGAACAGTACTGAAGCTACTTTAAACAGTGTAAATTATATGCATAATAGTTAGTAATGTTAATTTGAAGGTATAATTAAGGATGGACAAAAACTAAACCACCCATGTAAGAAGAGGGATGTGGTGGGAAATTTTGAGTTCTCTTTTTTATTTTATTTTATTTGAACTTGAGTTCTTCATTTTATGTAACTTATAAGATAGCTAGAATTTTTTTTCTTTGCTAGCCCTTGAAGCATATTCCATAAAGATCAGACCAAGAATTTGTTCCTCTTGCTGAAATTGTTTAACGGATCAATAACTCGCTCTTATACTTAATTCTGGTTATTGTCGTTTTCTGATTTGACGTCGTTTTTCTTATTGTTTTTGTTTCTAGATTGATGTCGTTTTCTGATCGTACCGCTTTCCCAAAAAAAAAAAAAAAAAAGTTGATGTCGTTTTTTGATGTTTGTATTTCATGTAGTAGAGCAGCATTCCAAAAACTGAAATATGTGTCGTTTAATAATATGTCGTTGTGTGAACCAATATTATTATTATTATTATTTGAACTTGTGGGCGGGGAGATTTTTATCTTATATTTGTCAAAAAAAAAAAATTTTTTGCTTGAGTATGTACGACATTTAATTTCTTTGTAAACAGATAGACAATATCTTATAAAACGTAATGTTTGAAAACAAGCAGCAATTCTAATCTATGGTTGTAATATTGCATGTCTCTAAGCCTTATATACAGATTTGTTTTACTAAATATTAAAAAAATAAAATAAAAGAGAGAGAGAGAGAGAGAGAGTCAATTAATTCTTTCCAGCCATTTATTTTTTGTTGTGTTTGCAAGTTTTATTGTTTTTTTTTTTCTTTTGTGGTGTGGGGCTTATGTTTCATGTTTATTAGAGAGGAACAAAAATAATACTTGTTAGTTTCGAATCTAAGAACCCTTCTCCAAAATCCCTCTCCTTCTACCGTTTTAGTGCAGATTTCATTGGTTATTGCGTAGGAGAGCCTTTTAGAATATATGATCTTAAAAGTTGGTATTTAAAACAAAAGAAGAAGATTTAAGGATAGGAGAGAGCATAAAGATTTAACGTGGTTTGACAATGTATATCTACATCTACAAGTTAGAAAAAAAAAATTAGAAGATTTACTGGTGAGGAATACTATAACGGACGTCATAAAAAATAGAAGTTATAATTACAGAATCAGTTATAATTAGATATTCAAAACTATCAAATTTCCTAAAATGTAAAAGGGTTTCTTATTTGGATAATTCAATTCAGAATTACTAGTAAAGCCAACTATATATTTAAATTGTTAACTTTCCCTGAAAACTTAGTATTCTTTGGTTAGTACTTTCGTTGCTAACTAACATTGCTTTTTACAAAGGAAAAGATAAGCCTCTTGATTCTTCAAAATAAACATGTAAATGTATTTATATTTTTTAACCTATAAATATTATCTATATTTATATTTATTATTGCGCACATTCTATAACGTTTCCGAGCTGACGTAATTTTAAGTTCTCTGATCTCTTCCTTAAAGAGAAACCAGATTATTTTATTCCTATACTTTCAAGGAGGAATATCATTCTTCCACGAGCCACAACGCAAAAAAATCAGACCATATCTCCATATCATATTCCTTTTCAGTCTTTAAGAAGCAAAATGCATGTCTTTATGACTTTATACCTACCTTTTTCCTATTTTCTGGATTTATTCCTCACATGTATTTCGTTTTTTTTTAATTGATTACAATTTGCTAATGAATGTTCTTCAACAAAAATAAAAAATTGCCTATGAATGAATCCCTCTGCTAAGTTTAGAAAAGTATGGTTTTTTGACCATCCCTTTAAGCATATTTTATTATGGTTGTTCTTTCAAATTCCCTGCTACAAAAACAGCAAATAATGTCCATCAAAAACCTTTGTTATTTTTTTTTTCATTTTTTCTGAGTAGTGATGTAAGCTTTTGGGACTGTCTCTCTCTCTCTCTCTCTCTCTCTCTTTTTAAAATAGACTTTGTAATTTTTATTTCCTTTTATCAGGTTAGAGTGGATGTACGACAAGATGTGTAGTAGGGTACCAACCTTATTGGGATGTTCTGTATTTCTTTGATGTTAGTTGTTCTCTATTAATTTATTATAAATAAATATAAATTCTATTCAACTTCTTATTTTTCCCATTTACACGGCAAAAGAAAGAGCGAATATTAGTCTATCAGAAAACTTTTAGTACATACCAGTAATGGCACACACTAGAGCTAGCTTTTATCTCAAACCAAGCCTTCACTCAATTAGGGGGTGGATGGCAAACCATCCATTTTCATCTCATTTCAAACTTTTTTTTGTCTTTTTCTTAAAAAGTTTTTGTCTTTTTCCCAAAAAGTTTTTTGTCTTTTCTGAAAATTCAAAAAAATTTACTATTACAACTAAAATATTTCAATTCAAACTAACACACCAAACACCCCCTTAATTAAATATAAAATACATATATAAAATATAAGAGTAAAACTAGACCGAAAGACAATAAAAGATGAACAGACCGAAAAGGCAATTACAGATTCAACAAAAAAGAAGAGGAAAACATAAATGGATTTAACTTTTCAAGATAGTAGAGTGTGTTTTGTAGACAAGAAAAAGTGGAAGGAAAGATAGGAATGGAGGGAATAGTGAAAAGATTTTAATATTTATGATTGTTTGGTGGAGAGAAAAGCGGAAGGGACACCAAATCCTTTAAAATACCCAATTTTGATCTCTCCTAAATTGGAGAGTTGGTTAGGGGGAAAAACGAGTGCATGATCACCAGAAGAAACAGGTAGAGACGAAAACTCTGTCCGACAATATCTTCAATGGTGTAAACAAATCGTGATAAAAAACCGTCCACAACCACAGTGGTTTGTAAATTAAGAATCATTACACATGGAAAGGTTTACAGGATCTGTGTAGGACAAGCTTCTGTTGGTTCTATATAAAGGAGGTTTTCCCCTTTAGCCTTTCCATCAGTAAACCGACAGTCAAACTTCCTACTAACTTTCAAAACTAATCCTTTCCCTTGTTCTTTCCATGGACCACTTTGTCATCGTCAGAGAAGAGTGCTACCGTCTTGTCAGAGAAGTGCAATACGAGTATTGCATGGCGCCGCCACAGGGAGACCACCCTGTGAAAACGAGTGAAAGAAAACGAGCGAAAGAAAAGGCCCTCGCTGATTATCAAAAGAAAAATTACAATCAGCAAGTTGGCCATAAAGGGCCTTATCTGCCAGCCACTGCTGTTAATCAAGGGCAGTATCCTCATGAAGGGCCTTATCTGCGACCGGATATTGCTCATCAAGGGCATTTTCAACAAGCAAACATGAGGAATCAAGTGCCTCCATTGAAAAAACACGGCGGTGTCATGGACTGCAATGAGGCAGCAAAGCGTTTTGGTGGAGTAGTTATTAGAGAATATGGCAAGAAAAATTTACTCTTCGAGCTTAATTAGTATTTTCTACTAGGATCTCTTGTGTTGGTACTTCTATATGAACCTTGTTTGTGCTCCTTCCGTTTTTACTTAGGAGTAAATACCGCATCGCTGTCAGACTCGGTTAAGCTTTTCACAGCTTAATTAAGCACGGTCGTCATTGTGATGTAGAACTAGTACTTTCTATTTAGTTATGTTTAGCAGACTCCTTTGGGTTTTCATAGGAGTAAAAATGTCTCTCTTTATGTAATAGATAATTTTGAAATATGTTTGTTTACTTGTCCTAATCTATGACAAAGTATATCACTACTCAAGTTATAAATACAAAAACTGGTGTTTCAAACTTGTTCATAATTTCAATAGTACTAGAAAACCATGTGTTGATTACTGTTAGCAGAACTTCAAAAGACTGTCTAATTTAGTAACCATTTAAACTGTATAGGTTTTTTTTTTTTTTTTTTTTTTTTTTTTTTTTTTTTTCCCTTTACTTGGACGTTTTACATTTTCTTCAACAAAAAATGTCACCAAGAAGGAAAGCCACAACTTGCCATTCCTAGTAAATTTATTACTTGTGTTCTTAACATTGTCTTGCAGAGTAGATGAACAGGCAAGAAACTTGCAATAAATTAATATAACGTCAAAAACTAAGCTTTTGGAAAATGTTATGAGACATTATCATGGCAAAGGGCTAGTCACATATTGTTAAATAGGCGCATCTCCTAAACTTATTATAAGGTAACAAGAGAAAGCCACAAATCCATGGCCGAGGCCAAATATATCCATGGCCGATCAAGGCGAAATCACCAACAATCCAAAACGGGATTACAATTCTCTATTTGGTTCTTCAAAAGTGCTTCTTACAAATGGGTATCTTAGCATGCACAATACTTAAGATTTAAATAAATAAATAAATAAATAAATAACAACAACAACAACAACGTGAAATGTAACAGATAGAAATGACAATAAACAAACTCCGGCATCAAAATTAATTACATAAAACTTAGTCACTGAAAATAACATGCACTAACATTGTCCACATCAAATTTTTTAATTGTAGATTAGATAGAGCAATATAACACTTGAGTTGGGGATGAGTCAGTCAAAAACTTTATTCAGATATTCTAAAAACGAAGATTTAAACAATCCAAGTTGGTAGAAATTTAGGACTCATTCAATCTTCATAAGCATCACAATTTGAATCTTAGACCAAGTAAAAAGTTTGGCCTATTGGAAGTTTTTTTTTTTTTTTTTTTTGGGACTGACGGATCTAATCGGAAGATTATAAATCCCATTTGTTAGCGCAATTTTTCTAAATGAACAGAAGCAACACGAAGAAAAAGGAGAAAAGAAAAGAAAAAAGAGAATCGAGAATCATATCCTCTCTCTCCTCTCTCGACGAATTCTAATTCAGCCATTTCACATTCTTTTTCAAAGAAAGAATCCTCTTTGATGAACTTAATGTATTCATGTCCACAAGTTTGGCTCGAATTCCGTTTGATATATGCTCTTACTTTGTTATTTTGTGCTCAAGCAATAAGTTAAGACCTTTTTTCCCAACTTGAACCTTTCCGATCTTGCCTACCCGTAACTGAAAAAATATCGCTTTTTTATTGTTAAGCTCAATATTGTTGGCACGGGAATCATTATTCAACATATAGAATGTCTAAACATGTACAACTTGTACCCTTGCGGATAAAATCTCTAGAATGTTTTTCTAATAGAAATCCAAAAAGGTAAATAATTGGAGTTCCGAGTTATTTATTTGTATATGTACAAGGAAAATGTTTCTCGATGACAAGTCACCACCCAACAAAACTTAAGATTGATCTCCATTTATATCCTTTCAGTGTTTGAAATATCTTTTCAAAAGAAATAGCCGAAACAACCATCTTGTTTTGTATAAGGTTCAACTCAATCCAAACCAAAAAAATTTAATTCTTTTTTATCTCTTTTTGAAAAGTCAACCTCAAGTTCACTATTTAAAGTTTTTGTAAGTCAAATTTCAAGAGTCCATAATAACTTTGCATATGCAGGTCAAAATGAAATCAATTTTTTTTTAGTTGCATAGAATTTCGAGAGAAACGAAACAAACTCTATAGTAATATTTTTTCGCAATATATTTTATGTTTTTATACTTTTTAATTTCAACAGTTCAAATGCCTAATCAAACACATAAACTCAATTCCAACCTAAAAAATTCAGTTTCAACCCGCATGCACCAAACGCGTGTTATATCTTTATGCACCCCTCGACATTTGCCTCCTTAGAAACCTTTATGGATAATACCTTATTACATCTTTATAAAGATGGTCTAATTATAAGGTAGTGAAGGTATAAAGTGTCTATAAGGATTATCCTACAAGGCGCATCCTCTTTTGCAATAAAGATGCCAAATAATTGCAGTTAGGAATGCTTTTCATATCAAAGAAGAATATTTTTCATTCACAAGGTCCAAAGCAAAAAAACAAATCAAAATATCTCCCTATCCTATTCCTTTCCGTCCTTTAGAAGAAAAAATGCATGTCTTTATCCTTACCTTTTTCTTTTCTTTCAACCTTATTCCTTTTACATGTGTTATCTCTTTTGTATAATAGTGATTAACATGCAAAGATTTGAATCCTCTTCTAAGAAAAAGATCACATTAGTAGACAAGTAATAGAACCCGCATTATAGGTCCAATTTCCTTCAACCAACCACAACCACAAATTTGTGTGTAAAGAATCAGTCTAAACATTGAAAATTTTCGTAGAATCTCTATCGGATAAGCTTCCGTGCACTCTATATAAAAGAGGGGTTTGGCCCTTCAGCCTAAGCATCAGTGAACCAACAGTCAAAGTTCCTAGATACTAACTTTGCTTACTACGTACTTTCACTTGTTCTTTCTATGGAACACATTGTCATGAGAGAAAAGCGCTACCGTGCTATCAGAGAAGAGAAATACGAACACTACATGGTGCCGTCACAAGAAGACCCCGTGAAGATCATGTTGGAACACTTCGGGAAACGAGCAGAACAAAAGGCATTTGTTGATCGTCAAAGGCAAAATTACTATCAGCAAGATGGTGGACATAAAGGGCCTCATCTGCATGCCGCTGTTGGTAATCAAGGGCAGTATCAGCATTACCAGCAGCCAGTTGCTCATGAAGGGCATTCTCAACAAGCTTACACGAGGAATCAGGTTCCTCCGTTGAAAAAACAAGGCGGTGTAATGGACTGCAATGAGGTGGCAAAGCTTTATGGTGGAGTAGTGTTTACAGATTATGGCAGGAACAAATTCACTCTTCGAACTTAATTAGTATTTCGTAATACTAGGATAGCTCGTGTTGTTCTTCTTTAAGGACCTTGTTTATGCTCCTTTTCTTTTTATATAGGAGTGGAAACTGTCTCCCCTAGACCTACCGAGCTGTTTCACAGCTTTAGTATGTTTTGTTTTGTGATGTAGAAGCTCTTTTACACACTCCTTTGGTTTTCATGCAAGTGTGAATTGTGAGTCTATGTGTAATATGTTATGTTAAATCATGCTTCTTTATGTTATATCTCTCTCCGTGTCCAGCTATTACAAAGAATGCTACTCAAACTGAAATACAAAAACTAGAGTAAACTTTTACATGTTAGTTTTATTAATTGACTTTGTTACATGAAAAACATGTCTTGATTACTGTTAGCATTGTTGGTTTCGAAAACCAGTTTTTTAAAATTTTAGCGGAAGCATGGTATGGATCAAATCGCACATATAAAAATTTTTCTCAAAAATTTTTCCGGCGACAATACTTATATTAATTTAATAAAATAAATTAAGAAGAAAGTTTAGAGATTGACCGTTGTCCGATTAGGTCGTTTGAAATTCTTGATCTCCTTCAAGAACCTTCTTAAGCACTTCAAATCTTTCGGAAAACACCAATCTTCTTGAAAACTCCAAATCCTTCGAAACACCAATAATTCTTTCTCAACGTTCTCCGAATCACGATGAACTGGAAACGAGTGGGCGTTTCTGAATTTGGGTTTGATCACACACTTGAATTTTTGATTCACTTTGTGTTCTCAACTCATGAGACAAAGTGAAGGAGAAGAGGAGAAGAAACTCTCTGAGGAAAAAGTTACGTATATCTTTTTTTTTTTTCTGTCAAAAAGGAGATAAATATATCTTCCTTTTCTTTTAGATACATCGTATGTACCCACTTTTTGGTATTACAGAGAAAATAACTGACACTCCTCTTTTATATATATATATATATTTAAATTAATTAATTAATTAATTAATTAATTAATTCAAACATATATATCTCCTTTTGTGGAGCTAATTGCACGCCCACTATCTTCCTATAGTGGGCGTGTATCATGGTCATGGGAGAGAGAAAATCTCTCTCCCATAATATATCAGTTATCCTTTTTTTTTTTTTTTAATTTTGAACTATTCAAAATATTATAACTGATATATTTAGTTCCACAAATATCAAACTTCAAAATTTAAGATTCAAAATTCCACATACACTCTGTGGATATTATGTGAACCACCCTGAGGTGCACAACTACGATGTGGTCCTTACCACATTGTATAATCTTTAAATTTAAAACTATTTTAAATTTATTTTAAATAATCATATTATTTAAAATACAAATTAATCTAATTAATTTGTTGTGTAAATATTAATACAGAATTCTCAATTCTAAATTAATATTTTAACCCAACATAAAATAATGTTCACATGATTTAATGGAGCCGTTGAGAGGAACTATGGACTTTATAATTTTAAGCTCCAATAATTTTGACAATTAATTAACACCTTAATTAAAATACCAAAATTATTAATTCCAAATTATTCCACTAAAAATTTGGAATTGCACTCTTAAAATTATAAAATTAATTATATTCAAATATTTGAATTGCCCATTGATATAGTCACTACATATAAATCAATCCTCCATAAACGGTTCATAATTAAAGCTAGGTATTTTCCGTTAACCTCTTTAATTATATCTTTCTCCTTAAGTACCATTGATTCTCTAATGAATAATATATTTATGATCTAATCATAAATCGAGCGCTCTTATTATTCAAGTCCCGAATCAACACTTAAGGGAACCGTTCATCTAACTTCTTTACGAAGGAATGGATTTCATCTTGTATATTAATATTCCCGGCTACTTATTATATTATATTTCCAATATACCAAGAATTTGACACTATTAATTTGTGTCATTACTCAATATGTCAAAAAATATGATACAATAAATAGGAGTCTATTAATTACTCAGAATTGAGATCGATTCATATATGACCATCATTGATTAATTTTGAATGCTCTATATGACAACGGAAATTATTAGAGATTCATAATTAATCGTGTTCCAGTCCTATACAATCAAATTATATAAAGCGCTTTCATTTCAATAATCTCATTATTAACAATCCGGATAAGATCATTTCATTCAGAATGTAATGAACCGCGCTAGTAATTTTAAATTAAAGATCCCTACTTTAATTTTTAATTACGGACAGATTTAGATTATTTTACTTTAAATATTATCCTCATGTATATAACACTTATATACAATATTTAAAGTCACATTTAAATAATCTAGGGTTTTCGATATTTATAAAGCATCTAAACATGCATGCAAAAATAATATTGAAAAAATCCTCAAATTAAATCAGCAAAATAATACATCTCATTTGTTTATGGGCACATATCCCAACAAGCATGAGTAAAAAGACTATCTAACTTTGTATCCATTTAACTAGATGGAGGCCTTTTCAACTTGAGTATTTATTTGCTCGGTATTGCATATATCTAGTGCAAGGTTGGCCAATGACAAATAGAAATTATTATGAGAGGGGCTATACGTAAATTTGTACAAAAAAATATATATATATACATATATATATAGAATATAACGAAAAAAAAAGTTTGAGGGGGTGTTTAGAGGGAGTTATATGTAAATTTATAAAATAATATATAGGTTAAAAAATAAAATAAAAAATAAAGTTTGGTTTTTGTTTTGTTTTGTTTTGTTTTTTTTTGGGGGGGGGGGGGGGGGGGGGGGGGCCGGGCCGCCGCCGCACAAGGCCTTAGTTGGCTCCGTCCGTCCCTGTGGTTGGCAGACAACAGCAGCAGAACCAGTTTTCAATTTTAGTGGGGGCATGTTCTAATTACTTTTTTGCATTAGAGTAATTGAAGAAAATATAAAGTTCAGTGAGGATCCGTATATGTTACTGGGGTAAAACAAAAAATTCGTAAATTTTTAGAGCTCAGTTAAAATACTGGCCTCAAGTGGCTCTGCCGCTAGACAGTAGACACAATATATAATTAACAGATTACGTTTTTACTGTGACTAATTTTTTCCATTTCAATTTAAAAAAAAAAAAAGGAAAATACAGGAATATATATATATATATATATATATATATATACATACACACACATTTGTTTGGGTGGTGAAATGCATATGGGCGAAATATACTGTTGGGTTTGCTCTCTGGTTTCCTGTTGAATCCATTTTATTTATCGGGGACGATTGAAATGAATACACATATAGTAGTAGCAAATACACAAATAAATACATAAATAGAAAAGAAATATCATTGATTTTGATCTTGTTCTGTTGAGTTTTAGTTTTCCCTTTTTTCCCCCTACATTCATGGGGTTGAGTGAAAATTCTACATTAGTCTTTACAAAATTTTAAACACCGAGAAGAAACGACTTGTCGTTTGTAATACAATCGGAGCACATTTCTTTCTCTCTCAATATGTCTTGCAGATAACTAGATAACAGGTAAGAAACGATATTAAATTTGAAAAACCAACCTTTTTGAAAATATTGTGACTTGTCATGATAGTATGTCAAATGGCAACAAGCTTGATGTTACTAATAAATAAAGTAATATTGTTAATCGAAAATTATTCTTCTAAATTTATGGGAAACTAGTTACATAAACTTATTAGTGACTAAAAATGATGTGTAATAGTGTTTGTGGCTATGGTAATAACCGCAACATGAAATAATATACCAAAAATGTTTGATTTCTTAATCGTTTTCAGTCACTATCCTTTTGTAGATAACATAGAACATTTTTGGGTGGATTCGCTATCGCTTTCGGCTTGGAGCGGCTCACCCCCCTTGTCACTTAAAGGGAAAACGAGAGAAGGTGGCCTGCTGGGAACCTTCGCCTTTGGGTCCATATTGATCACCTGGCCTCGGAAAGACCTGAGCCTTTCGGTTTATTGCTAAATAAAAGCTTTCAAACCAAGCTGAGTCGTGATAGGAGGACTGGCCCTTCACTTGCATGGGATAGCGAAGCCGCTCCTTTTGGGTTGAGATGGACCATTCAAAACATTTTATTTCTTCTGTGAGGAATCAGGTTCACGGAGAAGGAAAAGGCCCCATAACTACCAAGATTCTCCAGAAAACCGATCGAAACAATCCGAGTTTTCAGGAATTTTTTTACGCATTCACTCTCCAAAAGAAAACGAATTTTCTCCTTAGACCGAGTCAAAAGTTTGACCGACCAATCTAAACAGAAAGATAATTGACACCCTTAAAAATGGTGAAGAAGAGAAAAATAATATTTTTGAATAGAATAATAATAAATAATAATATAAAATTTTAATCATAGTAATAAATATTAAATCAAATTCATGAACATAAAAACCTTAATCTTTCTTTATACTTCTCTTTCTCACTCATTTCTTTTTCTTTCTAAGATGAAACTATGCATATAAATTTATTAGAAAAAATTAACTGTAAATCCGTTATTTTCTAGAAAATATAAGGAAATCCAAAGATTTATTAAAAATATATGTATGTTATAATTTATCATCTTCTAAAAACAAATTATAAACTTCAAAAGTATGATAAAATATGCTATTCACTATAATTTTTTAAAATTAAAAAGGAAAATATAAAAATTAAAATAAAATAAAATAAAAATTTATAAAAAAAAAAAAAAAAAAAAAAAAAGGGAAGAGGAGGAGGAAGAATTAAACCGAGAATAACTTCCTCTTTCTCCTCTCTCAACGAATTCTAGTTCTTCCATTTCAAGTTCTTTTCAAAGAAAGAATCTTTTTGATCAACTTAATGCATTCATCTCAACAATTTGGCTAGAATTCCGTTTGATATATACTCTTGCTTTGTCTTGCTCTAAAGCAATAAATCAAGACTTTCTTGTCCCAACTTTATGCTTTTCAAATCTTGCCCACCCGATAATGTAAGAAGAAAATTTTCTTGCTTTCGTACTTGAGCTCAACATTATAGCAAGCGAATAATTCAACGCAGAACGTCCAAACATGTACAACATGTACCCTTGAGATAAAACTCTCTAGACGGGTTTTCTAACTGAGAACAAATATCCAAATAATTGAAATTAAGGATTAAGGAGAATATTTTTCCAAGACAATTAGTCTCCACCATACAAAAGATGAAACTCTCCATATATCCTTTTGGTTTTTGAAATGACTTTCGAGGGCGTTTGTTTCAACCATTTTATCAAATAGGACATACTCCATCTAGATGGTTCTTTAAAATATGTGTTTGATTGTTATTCATTCCAAATACTCCATTTAGATTGCCCATTTTAAAATAGGTTTCAAATAATAATAAACTCAATGTCAAATATATATCCAATGGGAAATAATGGTATCCAGTGTCTAGATGTTCATTTTGAATAATATTATCATATTGAGTTGTAAATGGTTTTTTTCCCAAACATCAATTCCTAATTTTTCCCATTTTAAATGACAATTCTCAATAACTATCCAAATATAAATCCAAATGTTTACATCCAAACGTTCTTTTCTAAATGTTACATTCTAACGTCTATTCAAATGACAATCCAAATATTCTCATCCCAAATATTTCCATCCAAATGTGAAAATCTAGATGGCTGCCCAAAAGGCACCCTTTATCTTTTCCCTTTGTTAACCTTTTCACTTTTCCTCAATGGTCATGAAAATTCGCTTGTGAATAGAATTATTATTCCAAGTAAATTTTCCTACAGAATCTATTCTGTGGCCTCTCTATAAAAGGGGCTAGGCCTTTTACCTGAAACCACTAAAACAGATCAAAGCTATTACTCAAGTTTTTTTTGTATATTTCTTTCCCTTTTGTAACATGGCACAACTAGAAGATCCAGTGAAGATTTTGTTGGAGAACTTGGCAAAAAGAGCAGAACAAAGAGCTGCAAATGCTCCTCATGACCCAACAAACAAAGGGAATCAAATTCCTCAAGCCAAAAAGCCCGGGACCGTGATCGATTGCAACGAGGCGGCAAAGCTTTTTGGCGGGGTGGTGTTTGTAGATTTCGGTAAGAAAAAACGGTCTCTTTGGGCCTCATCATGGGGTCTGTAAGTTCTTATATTGTTTAGAACCTTGTAAAATATGCTCTCCTTTAGTCCTTTTTATTTAACGTAGGAGATATGAACTGTACTTCCTAGTCTTTCATAGACTCTTCCAGAGATAAATATGCTTTGTATTAGAAATAGAAGAAGAAATAATCTTAATTTGTATATTTTCTGTACTTTTATTTCCATACCCGAGTCTGTATATTTATCTACATGTAAAAATTAAGTACTTCCTTTTCTCTCTCTTTCTGCTTGCATGTTTTTTGGACTCTGGAGTTACTTTTAAAATTGTTGAATATTTTATTACTGTTTGCAGAAATTAAGGACGGACTAAAATTAATTAATCATATATAAGAAGATTTTAGCCACATAAAAAAAAAAAAAGAAAAAAAAATCTATAAGAAGAGCGTCCTAACGAAATTTGGAATTTTCTAGAGCAGGGTGATCTAAAATTAAGGATGGACTACAATTAATCCACGTTGTTGTTGTTTTCTAAATTGATGTCGTTTTTCCTGTTATTGTCGTTATTAAATTTGATATATGTTCAACTTAGCTTGCTGTTTTGTACGGTCCAATCAAATATTGTCGGATTCACCTTTGATTTTTTTTTTTTTTTTAACAATGATGTCGTTTTTAATGATGCATTGTTTAAATAAATGCCGTTTGGTGGTCTAAAACAATAGAACGACTACTTTTTGAATGTGTACAACATGCTATTTATATGTCTATCGATTCTAGAAATAAAACAAAGACACTTCTATTTATTTTCTCGAAACAAAATTCATATGCCGCTCTCATTTAAGTGTAATTTTTGGAAATTTTAAACTAGGTGTCGTTTAGTTTATACTTCACGTTTGTTTGTATATGTATGCGACATGTCATTTCTTTCAGGACAAAAGGAAAAAAAATTTTAACTAGGTGCCGTTCTCATTAATTTGCTTCGATTTCGTTTTCTTTCGTTCTCTTTTCACTGAGAGATTCTTTTAAAGTTCAACAAAAGAATTTCGTTTTCTTTGCAGGAGGATAAGTGAGATGTCTTTTTTTGTCTGTAAAACAATTAATGTTCGTTTTTGTCGTCGAATGAAACAATCAGCAGCAAACGACACAACCGTTTCTTGACGTGTTCTTTTTTTTTTTTTTTTTTTTTTTTCAATTCTCATTTATGTCTTATGTTATTTGAGACGATAGTCATTAATCTGATTTAAATATCAAACAATAAAGGAATAACAAAAATATATATGGCAATTTTTAGCGAAAACAAAAAAACAATAAACATGGCATACAAAACAATTGCTGAACGTCTATTATAATAATTATTGTAAGCTATATCAATATAATTACATGTTTTTGATGCTGATATATACATGCATATACATATATATGTAAATAAAACAAATGCCAGTAAATCTACGATATATTCTGGTCTTTAGGATGGTTAACAAAATGAGCAGTAGATATATATACATATATAGATATTTTCGCCTTTTTAACTAACTTTCATTTTATTGGATAAGACAGAAAAATGACATTTAGTACTAATAGAATGAGCTAGTCAATAGTAACTAGTGAAAGACTGAAAGTGCAGAATCAGATTCAGCAAGGACGAGTCTCATTAAGTAACTTCTTTGATGTACAAAGCATAAAAGCAAAAAGGCAAACGCACAATGATTAACCCAAGAATAAGCATACTTGTAAATTAAGCTTGCGTTTTGACATCAGGTTTAAATCAAATAATTCTAACTCAGATTTTATCTTTTTCTAAAAGTTAATAAAAATGTTAACTAATTTTTGATTAATCAACCAATTTTAACCTAAAAATTTCATTCTAAACATGTGCACTAAATGTACCCTAGATTACCTTTGATCGGAATTTGCATATCATAGAAAAGACCGGTTCATGAAAATTGGCCTACCACGCATTATTCACAAAGTGGAAAATTAACAACCACCCCCCCCCCCCCCCCCCCCCCCGGCCCAAAAAAAATTGTTATGATTTGCACAAAAAAAAATAGGCAAAGGTAGATATTTTCATCTAGAAAATATTTTTTAAAAAGGGAATAAAAATGGCACACATGGAGTTGTCTTTACTACCTGTTTTCCAATAGGGAATCGTTTTTAGTAAGCTTTTTCTTTGTTAAAATTCAAAGATTATTACTTTGGACCACAATGCTAAAAAGGAAAAAAAAAATTTTTTTTCTTCCACTTGCATTTGGAATTTCATAGAAAGCAAAAGGAACACTTTATGCCTTTATCCCTGCCACGTCCACACCCCACAGTATTTGAGGATCCTTGGTCCATGGAGACGACTAAGAACAAATATTGTCGAACACAATGGCTCATGAGGGGATAACCACTACCACTGACCTTTTTTTTGTTTTGTATTTTAAATTAAGGTTTAAAATTTATACAATTTTTTGTTTTGTCTCTTCTTAGATTTGGTTTTGCATGTACATCTCCACTGAATTTTATAATTTTATAATTTTTTTGTTTATATTTTCGAAAAAAAAAATTGTATATCCCCACACTGAAATATAAGACTGACTATGTTGTTTGTTACAAAATCATTGCGCCACAAATAGATGAAGGAGAAATATTTCTAGAAAAACAAATTTTGAAAAGTTAAACTGATCCTGGATTCCTGTTGCTGGGATCGTTGTCGAGCAGTCACAATTTGCATAAAAGTGATAAAATATAAGGAGAAGGGGATAAATTAAAGTGAAAAGAAGAGATTCTTAAATATGGCCATCTTCTTGTTACTGAATATTCTTTTTGCTCAATTATTGTAAATGGATATAAATCCTCTCATGAGAGGATTTTATCCAAAAATAAAAAAATCCAGAAAGAAAAGCTATATACATATATGTGGACCGCAATGTTTCTTTTACTTAAACTCGACAATATTCAGGGCATGCAAATGAGAAGAATGATATGCCTAAACAGAGGCAACCCAAGTGCAAATCATGGGTTAAAAAAAATGCTCAGGAAGTAATACTTAATTTCTTTTTAATGATTGCATTTCACTGTTGTTCCTACTTTTTTTTCTTTTCTTTTTTTGATAAATAGAGAGAGGGGATAATTGATATCAGAGAAACTTGTTAGCACATCTTAAGCTAGGTTGGCACTTGCTATTTTATTAATCCGAAGAAAAAAATTACCAAAAAAAAAAAAAAAAAAAAAAAAAAAAAAGATCCCTCATAATCCAGAAACAAGAGCTAACAATTAAGACTCTGCCCTATATTTTAAACCATAAAACCAAGTCGATGTTTCTTGTATTGCTTTTTTATTTTAATGGAACACTTAATTCCCATTGAAAAAGAGAAAGATGCGACTATTTCTTCTCAATGGAATTAATTATATGCAAACTATCACAGAGGCATCCTCAATAGGGATGGTAATCGGGTGGGACAGGATTAGATCCACCACTGCTATGTCCCCATATTCCTGTCCTTTGAAATAATCCGCAATCCTATTCCCATCCTTGCTTGATTGCGCAATCCCATTCCCATCCGTGCTTGATTAAGGAGAGGCGGGGATGGGATTGGGAAATCCTTAAGAGGCCGGTACCTTGTCCATTTTCGTCCCAATCCCCACGTCTCTTATCAACAAATTAGCTTTCAATAAATTGATGACAAAAAAATAGGCTGAAATTCAACCTAAAGTAAATCTAAATTTAATGTTCTCGCAAAATAAATTCCAATTCCAACAGACAATATATAGAGAATAAGGAAGAATAATACTTAAATATATGTATAAAAAATTAGCAATACATACGTATAATTCTTTCTTAAATATGTATATCAGGGGAAAGGGTGGTGTAGGGAGTGTTCCTCATCTCCATCCCAATCCTGATCATGGGGAAAGTGTCTCTCATCCCGTCACAAACTTTGTGAGTGATCCTCCATCCCCACAGAAAAAAATATCATTGCTTATCCCAAAAGCAAAAACGAGGAATCGAGTTCCTCATTAGATGAGAAAATATGGAGCTATGATCCATTATGATGAGGCAGAATGATTTTATTTTGGTCTTCGATCGGGCAAAAAATATGAACCTATGATGCATTTTTTTTCCCACTTTCAGTTTAATTCATTATCCATAAGAGAATACAATCCTAAAACCCAGGTGAGAGAAAAATTAATTATCTGTACGCAAATACTATACGCAATTCAAGTCATTTGCACTGTGATTTTCGTTTTTGATAAGGTCCAATAAATTCAGCATGGAGATGTGATCTATCTTAATGAAGTTGACACCTACTATGTTTGCGATTTTAAAACAAGAAATTAATATAATTTAACTCTCCATTTTCACACTTAATCACAAATTAATGTCAACACACGATCTTTTCATATATTTAATTATCAATTATAATTAGCTACCGAAAATGAGATAGTACTATTTCTACCCCTATTTTTTCCCAGTCACCATCATAAATAGATAAGTTGGAACAAGAACAATATTTGCGATTGGGATGAATCAGAGATCAGAAAGTTATTATTATTATTATTATTATTATTTATAAAAGTATGGAATCAAATTCACCAAGGACTAGATCCACTTCCCTTTTTGATTCTAGAAGTAAAAAATAAAAATAAAAATAAAAAATAAAAATAAAAACCAATTTTCATCATTTAGATGACCCAAGTTAGAATCCACACAATCCAAATGGACAAATGAACTCCCCGCCAGTTGTTGTATGCTTTTGTTACAGTATATGCCAGAAATAAATCTATAGTGTGTATATATATAATTAACACCCTTAAAAAAGGTAGACAAGAGAAAAATAATATTTTTGAATAGAAAAATAATAAAAAATAGTACAAAATTTTAATCATAGTAATAAATATTATAATCAAATTTATGATCATAAAATACCAAAAAAAAAAAAAACCCCCTAATCTTTCTTTACATTTCTCTTTCTCACTCATTTCTTTTTCTTTATAATATGAAACTGGGCACATAAAGTTGTTAGAAAAAATTAACCGTAAATCCGTTATTTTCTAGAAAATATAAGGAAATCCAAGGATTTATTAAAAATATATATATGTTATAATTTATCATATTTTAAACAACCTGTTATAAACTTCAAAAGTATTTATAAAATATACTATTTGCTATTATTTTTTTTAAAATTAAAAAGGAAAATAAAAAATAAAAAATAAAAAGGGAAGAGGAAGAGGAAGAATTAAACAGAGAATAACTTCCTCTTTCTCCTCTCTCAACGAATTCTAGTTCTTCCATTTCACGTTCTTTTCAAGGAAAGAATCTTTTTGATCAACTTAATGGATTCATCTCAACAATTTGGCTAGAATTCCGTTTGATATATACTCTTGCTTTGTCTTGTTCTAAAGCAATAAATCAAGACTTTCTTGTCCCAACTTAATACCTTTCAAATCTTGCCCACCCGATAATTTAAGAAGAAAATTTTCTTGCTTTTGTACTTAAGCTCAACAATATAGCAAGCGAATAATTCCACGCAGAACATCCAAACATGTACAACATGTACCCTTGAGATAAAATTCTCTAGAAGGGTTTTCTAACTGAGAACAAATATCCAAATAATTGAAATTAAGGATTAAGGAGAATATTTTTCCAAGACAATTAATCACCACCCTACAAAAGATGAAATTCTCCATATATCCTTTTAGTTTTTTTAAATGACTTTTGAGGACGTTTGTTTCAACCATTTTATCAAATAGAACAAATTCCATCTAAATAGTTCTTTAAAATATATGTTTGATTTTTACTCATTTCAAATAGACCATTTAGATTGCCCATTTTAAAATGGGGTTCAAATATTAATAAACTCAATGTCAAATATATATCCAATGTGAAATAATGTTATGCAGTGTCTTGATGTTCATTTTGAATAATATTATCATATTGAGTTGTAAATGGCTTTTTACCCAAACACCAATTCCTAATTTTTCCCATTTTAAATGACAATTTTCAATAACTATCCAAATATAAACCAAATGTTTACATCCAAACGTTCTTTTCTAAATGTTATATTCAAACGTCTATTCAAATGACAATCCAAATATTCTCATCCAAATATTTCCATCTAAATGTGAAAATCTAGATGGCACTCCCAAATGCGCCCTTTATCTTTTCCCTCTGTTTACCTTTTCCCTTTTCCTCAATGGTCATGCAAATTCGCTTGTGAATAGAATTGTTATTCCATGTAAATTTTCCTGCAGAATCTACGTGAGAGGAAGCTTCTGTGGCCTCTATATAATGGGGGCTAGGTCTTTTACCTTAAACCAGTATAACAGATCAAAGCTATTACTCAAGTTTTTTTGTATATTTCTTTCCCTTTTGTAACATGGCACAACGAGAAGATCCAGTGAAGATTTCGTTGGAAAACTTGGCCAAAAGAGCAGAACAAAGAGCTGCAAATGCTCCTCATGACCCAACAAACAAAGGGAATCAAATTCCTCAAGCCAAAAAGCCCGGGACCGTGATCGACTGCAACGAGGCGGCAAAGCTTTTCGGCGGGGTGGTGTTTGTAGATTTCGGTAGGAAAAAACGGCCTCCTTGGGCCTCATCATGGGGTCTGTAAGTTCTTATATTGTTTAGAACCTTGTAAAATATGCTCTCCTTTAGTCCTTTTTATTTAACGTAGGAGATATGAACTGTACTTCCTAGTCTTTCATAGACTCTTCCAGAGATAAATATGCTTTGTATTAGAAATAGAAGAAGAAATAAACTTAGTTTGTATATTTTCTGTATTTTTATTTCCATAACCGAGTCTGTAAATTTATCTACATGTAAAAATTAAGTACTTCCCTTTTCTCTCTCTTTCTGCTTGCATGTTTTTTGGACTCTGGAGTTACTTTTAAAATTGTTGAATATTTTATTACTGTTTGCAGAAATTAAGGACAGACTAAAATTAATTAATCATATATAAGAAGACTTTAGCCATATAAAAAAAAGAAAAAAAAATCTATAAGAAGAGCGCCCTAACGAAATTTGGAATTTTCTAGAGCAGGGTCATCTAAAATTAAGGATGGACTACAATTAATCCACGTTGTTGTCGTTTTCTAAATTGATGTCGTTTTTCCTGTTATTGTCGTTATTAAATTTGTTTTATGTTCAACTTAGCTTGCTGTTTTTTACGGTCCAATCAATTATTGTCGGATTCACCTTTGATTTTTTTTTTTTTTTTTTTTACAATGATGTCGTTTTTAATGATGCATTGTTTAAATAAATGCCGTTTGGGGGTCAAAACAGTAGAACGACTACTTTTTGAATGTCTACGACATGCTATTTATATGTCTATCGATTCTAGAAATAAAACAAAGACACTTCTATTCATTTTCTCGAAACAAAATTCATATGCCATTCTCCTTTAAGTGTAATTTTGGGAAATTTTAAACTAGGTGTCGTTTAGTTTATGCTTCACGTTTGTTTGTATATGTATGCGACATGTCATTTCTTTCAGGACAAAAGGAAAAAAAATTACTAGGTGCCATTCTCATTAATTTGCTTCGATTTCGTTTTCTTTCGTTCTCTTTTTACTGAGAGATTCTTTTAAAGTTCAACAAAAGAATTTCGTTTTCTTTGCAGGAGGATAAGTGAGATGTCGTTTTTTGTCTGTAAAACAATGTTGTTTTTGTCGTTGAATGAAACGATCAGCAGCAAACGACACAACCATTTCTTGACGTATTCTTTTTTTTTTTTTTTTTCAATTCTCATTTATGTCTTATCTTATTTGAGACGATAGTCATTAATCTGATTTAAATATCACACAATACAGGACAATGGAAATATTTCAGAGAACAGCAGCAAGATATAATAAATTTACTAATAATCCCTTCCAAAAAAAATAAAAAAACTAATTGTGGAAGTGGAAATAGTTTAATATGAAAACGATCGACAAGGGTTTTTTAGTACAAAATGACGTGTTGAATTTAAAAGTTTGATATGAGGAAAGGGATGCAGAGAAGAAACACGACATTTCTATAATCGAGGTCCGACTCAAAGAATTGAATTGAAGCTAATAAAATGATACGAGTCAATGAATAACAAAAGACGAAGAGTGACTTATAAAGACCGATTTATAGCTTGTAGAGTTAGATTGAAGGTTCAGAATTAACTTTAAAAAAATGAATGGTTGAAATTAAAATCAGAACTAATCTCCCGTATTTAGTAACTCCTCTATTAATAGAAGTAAATGTCAACGTGGGAATGGTACGCTTCTCTTAATTTCTTTAACCAAACTCTATTATTTTTATTTTTGAAATTCTTAATTTCTAACTTGAGCGTTGGACTTGGAGTGCCTTCTCTAACAGCTTGTCCAGAAGTGGAAGTGTAGAGTTTGGTCATGGAGATTGAGGAATCTTATCAGAGATCAAGAATACAATTTTATATTTCTTAATTGAGAACCATGCAAAAATTCGTCCCGACAATAGTAACAACAATAATTATGGCAATTTTTAGCGAAAACAAAATAAATAAATAAACATGGCATACAAAACAATAGCTGAACGTCGACTCTAATAATTATTGTAAGCGAGATCAATATAATTACATGTTGTTGATGCTTATGTATACATGCATATATATATATATATATATATATGTATCTAAAACAAATGCCAGTAAATCTACGATATTTTCTGGTTTTGAGGATGGTTAACAAAATGAGCATTAGATATATATACATATATAGATATTTTCGCCTTTTTAACTAACTTTCATTTTATTGGATAAGATAGAAAATGACATTTAGTAATAATAGAATGAGCTAGTCAATAGTAACTGGTGAAAGTGCAGAATCAGATTCAGCAAGGACGAGTCTCATTAATTAACTTCTTTGATGTACAAAGCATAAAAGCAAAAAAGCAAACGCACGATAATTAACCCAAGTTTATTTCAAGAATAAGCATACTTGTAAATTAAGCTTGCCTTTCAACTTCAGGTTTGAATCCAAAAATTCTAACTCAGCTTTTATCTTTTTCTAAAAAGTTAACAAAAATTTTAACTAATTTTTAAATAGATCAACAAACTTCAACCTAAAAATTTCAGTCTAAACCTATGCACTACATGCACCCTAAATTACTTTTGATCAGAATTTGCATATCATAGACGTAGACCGGTTCATGAAAATTGGCATACCACGCATTATTCACAGAGTGGAAAATTGACCACCCCCCCCCCCCAAAAAAAACATTTGTTATGATTTGTCACAAAAAGGGTAGGCAAAGGTAGATATTTTCATCTAGAAAATACTTTAAAAAAGGGAATAAAAATGGCACACTTGTCTTTACTACCTGTTTTCCAATAGGGAATCGTTTTTACTATGCTTTTTTCTTTGTTAAAATTCAAAGTTTATTACTTTGGACCAAAATGCTAAAAATAAAAAAAAAAAAATCTTCCACTGGCATTTGGAACTTCATAGAAAGCAAAAGGAACACTTTATGCCTTTATCCCTGCTACCTCCACCCCCCACAGTAGTTGTGGATCCTTCGTCCATGAAGACGACTAAGAACAAATATTGTGGAACACAATGGCTCATAAGGGGATAGCCACTACCACTGACTTTTTTTGTTTTGTATTTTAAATAAGGTTTAAAATTTATACATTTTTGGTTTGTCTCTTCTTAGATTTGGTTTTGCATGTACGTCTCCACTGAATTTTTTTTTTTAATTTTTTTTTGTTTATATCTTCAAAAAAAAATTATATATCCCCACGTTAAAATATAAGACTGACTATGTTGTTGGTTACAATATCATTGCGCCACAAATAGATGAAGGAGAAATATTTCTAAAAAAACAAATTTTGAAAAGTTAAACTTATCCTGGATTCCTGTCGCCGGGATCGTTAGCGAGCAGTCACAATTTGCATAAAAGTGATAAAATATAAGGAGGATAGAAGGGTATAAATTAAAGTAAAAAGAAGAGATTCTTAAATATGGCCATCTTCTTGTTAGTGAATATTCTTTTTGCTCAATTATTGTAAATGGATATATATCCACTCATGAGAGAATTTTATCCAAAAAAAAAAAAAACAAATCCAGAAAGAAAAGCTATATACATATATATGGACCAGAATGTTTCTGTTGCTTAAACTCGACAATATTCGAAGCATGCAAATGAAAAGAATGATATGCCTAAACAGAGGCAACCCAAGTGCAAATCAAGGATAAAAAAATGTTCTGGAAGTACTTCTTAATTTCTTTTCGATGATTGCATTTCATTATTGTTCCTACTTTTCTTTTCTTTTCTTTTCTTTTTTTAATAAATAGAGAAAGGGGATAATTGATATCAGATAAACTTATTAGCAAATCTTAAGCTAGGTTGGCACTTGCTATCTTATTAATAGGAAGAACAAAATTACGAAAAAAAAAAAAAAAAAAAAAGATCCCTCACAATCCAGAAACAAGATCTAACAATTAAGACTCTGCCCTTTATTTTAAACTAGAAAAACCAAGTCAATGTTTCTTGTATTGCTTTTTGTTTTAATGGAACACTTAATTCCCATTGAAAAAGAGCAAGATGGGACTATTTATTCTCAATGGAATTAATTATATGCAAACTATCTCCGGGCATGCTAAATAGGGATGGTAATCGGGTGCGACAGGATTAGATCCACCACTTCCGCGTCCCCATATCCCTGTCCTTTGAAATAATCTGCAATCTCATTCCCATCCTTGCTTGATTAAGAAGAGGCGGGGATGGGATTGGGAAATCCTTTCGAGACTGGTACCTTGTCCATTTTCGTCCCAATTCCCGCATTTGTTATCAACAAATTAGCTTTCAATAAATTAATGACAAAAAAAAAAAAAAGGCTGAAATTCAACCTAAAGTAAATCTAAATTTAATGTTCTCGCAAAATAAATTCCAATTCCAACAGAAAATAATAGAGAATAAGTAAGATTAATACTTAAATATATCTATAAAAAATTAGCAATACATACATATAATTCTTTCTTAAATATGTATACCGGGGAAAGGGTGGTGTAGGGAGTGTTCCTCATCCCCATCCCAATCCCGATCATGGGGAAAGTGTCTCTAAGCCCGTCGCAAACTTTGTTAGTAATCCTCCATCCCCACAAGAAAAAATGTCATCTCTTATCCCAAAACCAAAAAGAAGAATCGAGTTCCTCATTAGATGAGAAAATATGGAGCTATGATCCGTTGTGATGAGGCAGAATGATTTTATTTTGGTCTTCGGGCAAAAAAGATGGAGCTATGATGCATTTTTATTTCCCACTTTCAGTTTTTTCTCACTGGAGAAGGATTTATAAACAACTACTTTCTTAACCTTTTATTGAGAAAGTAGATAGTCGGATGCTATATTTTCTCATTCCCTCCATCGAGTTCTTTTGTTTCTTTTGGTTTCTCTTGGTTTTTGGCTTTTTGCTATGCTGCCGGGGATCTATTAATAGTCATCTCTTTTTCTTTTCTTTTTTTTTTCTGTTTTTTTTTTTTTGGAATTTCTTATTTTATTCATAAATGAGTGGGAGGTTTAGTAAAATGGAGTAGGTTTTAGATTCCAACCTAGTTAGGATGTTTTTTTACCTTGTCGCTAGTTATCCTCTCTTATTATTTTATTTTTTAAACGATGCTCACGACGAACATATATAAAGTGGAAAGAAGAGATTCTATATATAAGTTATAGTCACCTTGTCGTAACGTAAGAATATTAATTCATTATACATGAGAGAATATAATCCTAAAACCCAGGTGAGAGAAAAATTAATTATCTATACGCAAATACTATACGCAATTCAAGTAATTTGCATTGTGATTTTTGTTTTCGATAAGGTCCGATAAATTCAAGCATCAAGATGTGATTCATCTTAATAAAGTTGACATCTAATATGTATGCGATTTTAAAACAAGAAATTAATATAACCTAACTCTCCATTTGCACACTTAATCACATATTAATGACAACACACGATCTTTTCAAATATTTAATTATCATTCATAATTAGCTACAGAAAATGAGATAGTACTATTTCTACCCCTATTTTTTCCCAGTCACCATCATAAATAGATAAGTTGGAACAAGAACAATATAATTTGCGATTGGAATGAATCAGACCAGAAAGTTTTTTTTTTTTTTTTTTTTTTAATAAAAGTGTGGAATCAGATTCACCAAGGACTAGCCCCATCCACTTCCCTATTTTATTCTTAAAATAAAAAAATTAAAAAAAAAAAAAAAAAAAAAAAAAGGAAGCCCCCAATTTTCATCATTTAGATGACCTAAGTTAGAATCCTCACAATCCAAATGGACAAATGAACCCCCCGCCAGTTGTTTTATGCTTTTATCACAATATATATCAGAAATAAAGCTATAGTATCTGTATCACCTTTTACCACAATATCAGAAATAAAGCTAGAGTGTGTGTGTATATATATATATATCATATTTTATCACAATATCAGAAATAAAGCTAGATACATATATATCATATTTTATCACAAAAATCTTGAAAAAGGAAAAATAACTAAAGCACATGGGAGGCTTGTCGTCTCTGCCGAGCGAGCTATATATATATATTCAAACTAACTTGGAATCGGACACTTTTGCTCTGAACTTTTTATCCATGCATCAAAGATTCTAAATATTTATATTTATATGACCGATTTGAAAATACCTACTATATAAAGTAGAAAATTTTTGAAAAATATTTTCTCATTCACACATATTGAAGAATTTGCAGATCATTATATAGAACCTAATTGAGTCCATTAACACCTAATAACATAATTAACAACTATTATTTACAACTATAAAATATCTAAAAATGTAAAGAATCAAAAGATAATTATAGGAATCAAATAACAACTTTCAACTTATGATAAATAAATTCTCTTATCAATTATCGTTTACAAATATTGGTATTTTATTTAATTAAGATTTTGTGTTTATTTTCTTATTAGTTGTATTATAGTTAGTATGTATTTTCTGGAATTTTTTATTTTTTTATTTTTAGAATTTCTAGATCGTTCGACTTAGAGTAGAAAAAAAAAACCCCCAAAAAAAAATTTTGTGGCCGTCAGACTTATAGAAGAAAAAAAAAAGTATTTTTCTTTGAATTCGAACTACTATAAAAGTTTCTTGAAAATGAAAAATAATAGAACTCCAAGAAAAGGTGCTACAGGTACTGAATTGTATTACTACATGCAGGTACGACCCGTTTTGCTCTAATTAACTCTGTGTAGCGCGTTAACTGTAAACAAATTAGGATGAAAAAAACAAAAAACTAAGAATAAGAATTTAAAAAAAAACACAAAAATATTAAGGAACATACAAGTTAATAAGTGAGTTACCCATCACACAAAGCATAAAAGATTAATATGTTTTAAACAAATTTTTTCTTTAATATTAAAATCAAATGGTTCAAGTTAAAAAAAAATGATACCCATAATTAAGGACCCATATATACAAATATTATATATATACACACACACCACTTCTAGTTGGAAATTACCACAAATCAAAGAAACAACTCATCCAACCACCTATTCATCACAAATTCCTTTCCAATATCCTAGAGTGATGAACAAGAATAATATGGATTTCTCCTTGATAAACAAGAATAATATTTGTTGCATGGCCATTGGTGATATAGATGAAAAAGATATGCATGCACACGCATAAAGTTGATAGTGTTCTGGTGCCCCATGGGGGTTCTATAGGAATAAAGTTAAAAAGAGAAAATTCTTTTAAATAGTGGTACTGATTGTAACTTATGAATATTCATACAAAGATAAAATAATGGGTCACAGAAGTACACACTCAAATCAATCGCTATATAATGGGATTTTAGTACTCAAAGATTTGCAACCAAAGCAACGAGATAAAAACTCACTAGTAGTACTGTATTCGTAGCTTATAGTTCCGAGAGACGACGACAATGGCAACTCAGACAGATCGCCTTGCGAGGATAGCGGCTGAAGGCTTCGCCATGATCGACGAGCTGTATGGTCGGCCTAGGCGAGGCGTGAGAAATTACCCTCTTCCTCAAGGGCAAGTACCCCAATCCCACCTTACATGGGGAACCAAGTTCCTCAGATGGGAGAACCCTACATCAACAATATTGGGCAGCAATGAGGCACCCAAAACTATGGTGGCTACAGGATTTTGAAAAAACAAGGTGGTTATTAAAAATTGAAAAAGTCACTTGTTGAGTGACTACAATATATATAAGTTTTCCTTTAACTTGTACTCTTGTATTAATTACTGGTTAAATCCATAGCTATGGAAGTGATGGGGATATTCTAGTTAGTTTACCTGGCTAAAAATCCCATCTGTGCTTATGATATTATTGTGAAAATAGTAGTCTGTATATCTCCTAGCAACTCTTGCAGTTATATATGAATATTATATATAAAGAAAACTACTTAAATAACCATCTTTTTTTAATCTATTGACTAACATAACACAAATTCTCCAATCTTGATCAACATAACATTAATTTTAGTTTAATTTTATGTCATATTAATTTAATTTTAATTTTTTATGTTATGATACAATAATTTTTAAATTTATATCAGTCAGGTCCTTCCCCATATATATATATATATTTATATATTTATATCATTTAGTTGATTTCAGTCTCCTGTTCTCAAGTAGTGAGATATGAAAATAATAATAATAATTTGGATTAACCTAAAAAAGATTCTTAAATTCTCCCCCAAATCTTACTTTAATCTCTAACATTTTTAAGACATCCAAAGCTTTATCTCGATCAATCTTCCAATTGTAGTATGACAGTCTTTCAACCAGCTATCTGTTGAAAAGATTTACAAAAACAACACCAAAATTGTGCGTGGTGGGGCAGTTGGATTATTACAATGGGCTATTTTTACCCTCATGTAATTGGCATATGTGTAACACGTGAACTAAAGGACTAATTTTGTCAGTTTTATTTGGACGTTTTAAACGCCGAACTAAAGTACTGAGTTTTTATGTAAATTTGGGACTATCTTTGGACCCAAAAGTTTTTTTTATTATTATTTTTTTAATCCAACATAACCTAAGAAGAAAATATGGCATATTGTGCTGGATTTAAGTGGGTGATTATTAGGATTGCAGGTATTTTTTTTCTTTTTTATCTCTAATTAATTAGATAAGTATGGAGGGTCAAAAATCTTATCAAGTATTAAGAAATAGCAAATAAATAAATAAATAAATAAACATATCTATTCGAGAGTGGTTTCGACTTTTTTTTTTTTTTTTTTTTTTTTTGCTAATCAATTGAGCTAAAAATTGATCGGCCAAATTGGTTTGCTGGTGGTCGAGAAAAATGAAAACAGTTTTGGAAACGACGATATGTGAGAAAAACAACACTGAAACATGATAACGACAACCTATCTCAATAAACAACAGTTTTCCAAAAACGACGTCGCTTGAAGCAAAAGACGTCAATATTGTATGGGCGGCATCCAATAGGAAAACAACAACCACCTTAATAAAACTACCAACAACGACGTCGCTTGAAGAAAACGACGTCAATATTGTATAGACGGCATCGAATGGGAAAACAACAACCACCTTAATAAAACTACCAACATGCGAAAATAAAATAAATGACGTCAACGGAGGAAACGACATCAAATTGTAAAACGACAATAAGCTCAGGAAAACAACAAACATGTGACAATGACATTTAACCATAGACTCCGACAACAATCCACATATAATATCAAAGTAGCAAAGGGAATCAAATGTCAAAACGACAATTATACATGGAAACGACAAGCAGTGAAAAATGACGTTAGTGTAAAATCCGACAGAATCACGGATGACACAATGTAGGCAACGGCAATAAACAAAACGACAAACACGAAAAAATGCCATTAACCAAAAAAAAAAAAAAAGAAGAAGAAGAAGAAGAAGCAGAAAAGAAAAGAAAAGACGAGAATTCACGGATGACATCAACGTAGAAAAGGGACAATAAATAAAACGACATCACAAGGCAAAACCACAAACATGTGAAATTGACATTAATGTCAAAGAACGACAACAATATTTACATATCAACTCAGGAAACGATGATAACATCATTAAAAACAAATCAAACGGTGAAACGACAAACATGTGAAAGTGAAATAAAAATAATGTAGTAGTAGTTGACCTTTGTGATTCTAATTATAAATTCCATAATCATAGGACATTACAAATATGGTAAGATCCTATCTAAACAAAAAAAGGTAAGATCTTATCTAATCAAATTCGAATAATTACAAAGACATTTTCCACCAAAAAAAAAAAAAAAAAAAAGTTACAAAGACAAACTTTAACCACCATATAGATGTTCAGTAAGTAAAGCATGTAAGAGTAATTTAAACGCAAACATAGCAACAATCTTGCAGTCAATTAAGTAACTAATATAAACCCAAATTTACTTATTTCTTACTATAATTACTAGAAGAATCTTACCTAATAGTGACCTAAAAAAATTCTAAAATTATGTTATCTTTTAAATACTTTTTTTATCCAAGCCATAGAAAAACCTATCGCTTGATTATACATCTGCATATATACACATATATTGACGGATTATTGCTTGATTATATTCGAATACCAAATCAAAAAATCACACAATGAATCTTGGATTATCCAATTAAAAAAGAAGAAGAAAAAAGTGGTGGTAGTTGAATTTATGGCCAAGACAGAGAGAGTCATGGAGAAGAATTAGGCGAGCTTCACTAACTTTAGCCAATCCAACTTAACCAAAAAAGAAAAACGACTCAATTAATGTCCTCCATAGAGTTAGTGCCTCCCAAAATAGCAGTGCTAATTAACAATATGCTTTGCTAAAACAAGGTATAATTACATTAGGACAAAAGGAGAGGTAAAGACAATACCTCAGAATTTTTTCTCTTTTTTTTTTTTTTTCTTTCATTAAAAAATGGCATGACTTCTCCGGAGACCATTTGACATCATAAAATTGAGAAAAGGAGCACAAAAAAAAAAAAAAAAAAAAAAAAAATTCTGCATTTCAATTTGATTTTTTGAACTGTGGCAATGGCCATTACAAGAAGGTCTTGCCACAAGATCGTCAGTCTCATCTTGTGCCTATCACTGGCCTATTGTGTGGCCGGAAATTTGCTGCCTCTGGGTCCCGACACTTTCCGAGGAACCGATTGGCTCGCCATGAGAGGGCTGGTCCTACCGAGAAAATCTTTAACGTTTTAAGCTTCGGCGCTAAGCCCGGCGGAAGGAAAGATAACACACAGGTGAATACTTGAATATTGTATAGTTTGAAGACCTACTTCAAGGCCTATACAACAGGACCATGCAAATATAACATATATATTTACATCATACGATTGTTGAAAGTATTGCCAATTTGAATTCGAAGAACCTTGTGCTGCAAGGCAGGTTCAGAAGAGAAACTTATTCACTATATTTTCATAACCACCATTTATAGGTTGGTTTTCGGATGAAAAAATAAAACAAACTTGAAATCAAAAGGCAAAAAATTAAAGCATGTCAATTGTGATAAGCAGAATTGTTCATGTTCAAAATATTTACATAAGTTCGTCGGTTATTTTGCATCCTTTTTTTTTTCCGCTTGCAGGCTTTCGTGCAGACATGGGTTGCAGCATGTCACTATAGAGGAAGAGCAAGGGTACTTATCCCTCCGGGGATCTACAGGCTCGGACCGGTCACGTTTGCCGGGCCTTGCAGTGGTCCAGGACCCATGGTTGTTCATGTTCAGGGCACTCTCAAAGCTGACACTGATATCTCATTGTATGATGAGCCTCAATGGTTCTTATTCGAGGCGATAAACGGCTTGGTGGTCATCGGATCAGGCACTTTCGACGGCCAAGGCGAGTCTGCCTGGAAATACAATAACTGCCAGAATAACAATGACTGTGTTCCATTACCCTCTGTAAGCCTCCTATCACGTATATTACTTCTATCAGGGTTGGAACCACTCCTTTAATTTATTGAAAATTTCTCAATAAATCCTCTCTGATTTAATATTCTAAATAAGCAAATTTCACATTTTTTTTGGACTTTACACTTTAAATCATAATTGAACTCAATTATAGCCATTGTTTGGAGGAAGAAACCCAAAAACAAAAACAAACCAAAAAAAAAACAATTGAGAGAGAGACATATATAAATTCATTAAAAACAGAAGGACATTTAAAAAAAATTGTATACTATGAGGATTGCAATTCTAATTTAGTTCAAATTATTTTTGTTTAATTCGTGCTTTTTGAAAATTTCTGACTCTGCCACTGCCTTTGCATTACATTCTTGACAAGGCATAACAACTATAGGAAATTATTATTAAAAAAAAAACTATAGGAAATCAACTAAAAGTAAGGCTTATGCTTTTCTTTTTGTTTGTTGAAGAGCATAAAGTTCAACAAGGTTGCAAATGGTGTCTTGAGAGGCATTACTTCTCTTAACAGCAAAGGGGTTCACATCTTCATCACACAGTGCCAGAACATCAGGCTAAAGAGGCTCCATGTGTTTGCCCCTGCAGATAGCCCGAACACTGATGGCATCCATATTAGCAACGCCAACAATGTGAGGATAAGCAGAACTGTTATCCGCACCGGTGATGATTGCATCGGGATGATCAAGGGGTCTACCAACATTGCCATCAACAAAGTTTTGTGTGGCCCTGGACATGGCATTAGGTAAACATTTTCTCGTCTCAAACATAAGCAATGGGACATCTTGGAATAAGTTTTAATCCCGGTTATGCCCCCGGAATGAATTTTTTGGTTCCAACACGGATTGTTTTTACAGCATTGGTAGCCTGGGAAAGTATCAGAATGAGGAAGATGTGAGAGGTATCATGGTGAAGAACACCACGTTCTTGAAGACGGACAATGGAATTAGAATCAAGACATGGCCGGGATCAACTCCGAGCCAAGCTAGTGGCATGCTCTTCCAAGACCTCCTAATGGACAACGTTCGAAATCCCATCATCATAGACCAAGGCTACTGCCCGAACGGTTGCAGAAAGGAGGTTTGTTAACTTTGCCTTTCGGGTCTTTTTAACAAGAATTTCTGTTCATCACACCGCTAGAGATACAACAACTAACATAATTGGGAGTCTCGTCTTGAATCCTATAAACAAGACCCGCATCCTATTAGTTGTGGTGATTGTCACTAACCGAAATGAATATCATCTTCTCTTCAAGAAAAATTAAAGCTAAATAACATTGCAGTAGCTACAGAGTTAATTAGTAGTATTCTAATCCTATGCAATGTTTTTATGCAGCCATCGCGTGTGAAGATCAGCAATGTTCACTACATAAACATCAGAGGGACATCTAGCTCAGCTGTTGCTGTGGATTTCAGGTGCAGTCCACAGTTTCCATGCGACAATGTTCACCTTCACAACGTTGATTTGAAGCACATCGGCAGAGGACCTGCCACTGCTACGTGCTCTAACGCGAGAGTCGGTCTCGGTGGTGTAGTAAACCCGCGTGTAACTTGCCATTAGACGGCGAAAAATTCAGAAAACCTTCCTTTCTCTATTAAACTTAGTAATATTTGTGTGTCACAAATAGAGGAAGGAGTGATTCTTTTGGTTTCAATTGGAAAAGTTGCCTTCATATTCAAATGTGGGTTCTGGCCATATTCTTTGTAAACCATTAAGAACTAGAGCCAAAAACTCTGCGATGCATAACTATACTAACTGTTTGTCTGGTATTAAAAAAAAATATCCAAGTAGAATATTAATCTTCTAGTGATCTTGAAAGATTTCGCCCCTCTTTTAAATTGATTTTTCTAAAAAAAATTACATAAAAAATCATGTAATATAGATTGTTAATTCTCCAGTTGTTTGCAATCATGAGAATACTCATAATTTGGAGATCATTTTTCAGATGATATTCACTGAGGTGTTACAGCAATTCTGATGCTATTTCTACTGGCTACTGTTGCATATTAGTTCAAGCGCTGTAAATATTGTTCTTATTTCTGTTTGTATAATGAGATGTTTTCTAATACTTATATTGAATTGTGTTGTCCTGGTCGCTTTTAGAATATGTGATCGTTAAGATTCGCTGTCGTTTTCAGTTATCTGTCATTTTGAGGATGTTGTCGTACTCGAGTTTTTAAAAATAATTGTCGTTTAGTTATTGTTCTTTTTAGAAAATATACATCGTCTATTGCAAATAAATGATTCTACGTTCTTTATAATTGTTTGTTTTGATTCTAAATTGTCCTTTGTATAATAAGCGGGGTTGTGGCCTTTTGAATATTAATTGCGTTTCTTGATTGTCTTTTCTCGTCGTCGTTATCTTATCGTTAAAAAAAAAAAAAAAAAAAAAAAAAAAACAAAACAAAACAAAGAAAGAAACTTTTCGTTCATCATGTGTTGTTGGTTGTCGTTTGAAAGATTTTTTGTCGTTTATATGTGTTATTGTCGTTTTAAAAGGTTATGTCGTGCATCAAATGTTGTCGTTCTTGAAGTAATTGCCGTTTTCAAAGAAGGTGTCGTTGTCGTTTATCAAGTGCCGTTTAATTGTCGTTTCAAAGAGTTATTGTCGTTGTATTGGGTTATTGTCGTTTTTCAAAAACTGTTCGCGGTCGTTTATCAAATGTTGTCGTTTTCACAGAAGGTGTCGTTTCTAGGGAAAACAAAGGAGAAGCCATTAAACGACAACAAAATTGCACCCTTTATCATTTTCTTCTTTTCAGACACACATTGCGAGAAAGGCAAATAGATAGAGAGAACGAGAGAGGGAGAGAGAGTGCAGTACAGAATAGAAGAACTCCGATCTCGGCAATGGCGTACTCCGCCGCCAGGCGCACAATAGCATCCACCTCAGCCGAACCCTTTCTTCTTCTTCTTCTTCTTCTTCAAACTCACTCTCGTCGTCTCGCTACCGCCCGGCTTTCGCTCTCCTCAACCGACAACCCCAACTCGTGCCGGAACCGGTCAAATTGCCAGTCCGGTACAAGACCTCCGGTTCGGGGTACTCGCCGCTGAACGACCCGTCGCCGAACTGGAGCAACCGTCCTCCGAAGGAGACGATCCTCCTCGACGGCTGCGACTACGAGCACTGGCTCATCGTCATGGAGTTCCCGGAAAACCCCAAGCCTTCCGAGGACGAGATGGTCGATTCTTATGTCAAAACCCTGGCCAAGGTTCTGGGAAGGTACTGAATTCACCTTACTCTTTTCTGAATATTGTAATTATATATCTACATAGATATACACACATATATACAGTTATGTTTTTCTAAAGAAATGATTTTTTTTATTTGGTTTATTTTAGTGAGGAAGAGGCGAAGAAGAAGATATACTCGGTTTCGACAACTACATATACTGGTTTTGGGGCTTTGATTTCCGAGGAGCTTTCTCTCAAAGTAAAAGGTTTGTTTTTCTTCCTTTTTTTTTTTTTTTTTTTCTTTTTTTGGAGGATAGGGTTTAAAGATTGGGGTTTTTGTCATGTCCTTGGTTTAAAGCTTTGACATTTTGTTGTTATTGGGGTGTTGTTATTTTGATCGATTTATGATATATAGCTAGGGTTTAGGGTTTAAGAGGTTGAAGGGCATTGAGCTTGTGTTAGGGATTTTGGCACGATTACTTAGTAGGTGACGATTTGGTCCTCGATGTTTTTTTTTTTTTTTTGGTTAATAAAGTTTGCAATTGTGGCAAAATTGAACGGCCGTTGAAGTTATTAATAGAATAGATCGAGGGCAAGCATCCAAAACCATCCAAGAAACGGCAGTTCGATTTTGTTTAATGGTCTGGTTGATTCTTTGTTCTCGTTCTTTCAACTAAGAAGAGTTTAAAGCTTGCAGTTTCAGTACCTTTGTTTATTTTAATTTGTGGGTTTATTAGAATTGGCTTGATTTGTTACTTTTGGTTGGGCAGAGTTACCTGGTGTTCTGTGGGTTTTGCCGGATTCATATCTTGATGTTCCCAACAAAGATTATGGAGGTGAGTTTATCAATGACTTCAAACCAAATGGGATTTTTTTCCCCCCTTTCTTTTTTCATTCCTTGATGCCTAATTTACCGTATTGGTTTTTATCTTTGCTTCTGTTCTCTTGCTTTCTGGTATCAGGGGATTTGTTTATTGATGGGAAAGTCATACCAAGACCACAGTTTAGGTACAGTGATAGGCAGCAGCCAAGTAGGAACAGGCCTCGCCCACGATTCGATAGGCGTAGAGAAGCAATGCAGGTTGAGAGGAGAGAGCCAATGCAAACCAGGACTCAAGACTTGGATGCAGACAACCGGCATTGAACCTGAAAATTTTCTCCATGGAGTCTGAGGTTCCACAGCTTTTTTAGATATCTTAGAACTTTGGATACCGAATTCTGATCATGTATCTCATGTGGACGGTTAGAGACAAATCTTGGATCCTTCTGATTAGATGTTGTGAGAAACTTGTGCTTCTTATCTGCATATTTTATGAGTTAAGATAGGTGAATATATGCTGCGGGGTCCATTCTAGAAACTTTGTTTGGTTATGAGTATATTTTTATGGTATTCTAAAATTCAATATGAAAGTTTCACTTTTGACCATTTTTGTTGAGCCTGCATAATTCGCAATGGAAAGATGAGCAATATCCAAAGATTTCACCGTACTTTTAGAAAATCTTAGAACACTCATGATGAGCAAAGAGAGGTGAATTTGTCGCTGAACCATTTCTAGGAATTTACTTTGATGTAAGAATACTGTATGAAGGTTTCATCTTTTAGTCATTTTCTATCCCAAATACAGAAAGTACTTTAACAATTTGTAGCTTTCAAGGAAATGCATACTGACCATGGAGCTCACGTCCTACTCGTGTTATGTATGGTATAGGTGTACCACATAAATAGACAAGGTTCAATTCCATTACGGTTCTTAAACTCTAAAAATAAAGCATCCCTCTTTACCCTTTTCTGGCATTGTTTTTTCGAAAAATGTTTCGAAACATCAACGATTAATAGAGAGTGGGTCCCATTTGTGGGTCTCATAATGTGAAATCTACCTTCAATTAGTGTGTGATGTTTTTAGGTTTCATTTTCGGACCAGGCTTTGAGAGACTGTTTGATGCCATGGATAGGGATAGGTTTCAAAGATCGCAAACCATGTTCTCTTCTCCCTCAGCTCAACCGGGTGGAGTGGCCAAAAAGAACGGTGATGCTGCTTTGCTTTCATGAATTCGTTGGACAAGTGAGCCTAAATGCTACCATGCTTAATTCCTGAAAAAAGATTTTAAAACAATGTTGGTTAAAAAATGTTTCAGAGCAGCACCAGTATTAACACAGCAGAATAATTGATTAAAAAAATATAGAAAAAGATTAACCATTCTGTGACTTTCTCGGTGATCCTCACCCCAAATAATGATAGTAATCCCACTATTACATATTTCCATGGAAAAAGAGTGCTAGAAAACGTGATTGCATATATAATACAGCGATAATATCTTAAAGTGTCCTCTTCTAAGTTTCAAAAAAAAAAAATCTACAAACTAAAACATAACTGTACTGTTCTTAACAAAGTGAAAAGTAAAAAGAAAGTACGAAGGTCATTTTTGTAATTAAATTCATCCGCCGTGGTTTCCCCGTCAAGCAATGTGTCGTTTGGAAGCCAACGACTGAACGACAACGAATTTCCCTCTTCATTATATCTGAATCAACTAAAAGCCAAAGCTGGTGAACTTCCGAGAAGGGAAAACCAGAATTCCCACAACCACGGTCTCCGGCAATCGGCAATGGCGTACTTGTCTGCTCTCAGGCGCCCCTCATCTTCTCTCCTCCTCAAGACCCTGACCCTCTTCTCCTCCTCCTCCTCCTCCTCCTCCTCCTCTTCTTCTTGTTCTTCATCCTCGTTGTCCAGAATCTCTTCTCGCCACCGCTTCTCCTCCGCGCTCTTCAACCAACTCGTCCCCAACTGGGCCAGACCGCCCGTCCGGTTCGGCACCACCACCAGCGCGCCGTCGGAGTCGGACTCTCCTCGGCCGAGGTGGGCCGACGCCGCGGCTGCGGAGCTGGACGACACGGTGATCATCGAAGGCTGCGACTTCGAGCACTGGCTCGTCATCATGCGGTTCCCCGATGATCCCAAGCCCTCCATGGAGGAAATGGTCTACACTTACATTAAGACTCTCTCCGCCGTCGTCGGAAGGTTTTTACCATTCAGCTCGTTTTGATTGAGATTGAGATTTTACTTAATTTGTTTTTGTCGGTTTGAATTTTGATGCTTTGTTGGGTTTTTTAAGCGAAGAGGAGGCGAAGAAGAAGATTTACTCCGTTTCGACAACCACCTATACTGGTTTTGGTGCTTTGGTTTCCCGGGAGCTTTCCAAGAATCTTAAAGGTATCATTTTTTCCCCCTTCTTCTGGGTTTTGGGTTTTAGGGGTTTTAACTTTTAACGGTTGTTTGCTTTACTTCCCTAATCTCTTAATTGAGTCACTTGGATCATAGACTTGGAAAGTATATTTGAACAGTAAATTTGAAGTTTTTCTTAGAAAAAACACTATGGAGAAGAGAACTTTTTAAATAGTGACCAAAAACAGTCTCGAAATGATGATACAAACGGACCAGAGGCTTCTACAGTTGGGGTGTTGTTAATTTTGTTTCTTGTTATGAGATTTATTTATTTTTATCTGTTGTGGTTTATTGCAAGCATTTAGCTTTATGAGGTTGAAAAAAGTTCTTGCTCCGGATTCTTTTAGTTTGAAGGGGGTGAAGTTTGCTCTTTTAGGCCTCTGTTTATCTTTGAATTGACAGTCTATTAGAATTTGCCCGATTGTCCACTTGAATTATTTTGGTTTTGCATAGGATTACCTGGTGTTCTTTGGGTTTTGCCGGATTCGTATCTGGACGTTCCTAGCAAAGACTACGGTGGTGAGTGTTTCGATGAATTGGTACTTGGAGAAATCAGTGGAAATTAATAGTTCTTTGGGGCCTAAACTATAGCATTCAAGTATTGACATCTTCATGTCTTTTGCTTTTTTTTTTCCCCCTTTTCTTTTGCCCCCTATTTCTTCACTCTTGTTCCAGGCGATTTGCTTGTTGATGGGAAAATTGTACCTAGACCAGAGTTTAGGTTCGGAAGGCAAGAACCTGGAAAGACAATGGAATCTGATTTTTCCGGCATGGAGGAAAGGGAAGGGTATGAGGGACATGAAAAGGGGACTGTAGACTCAGAGGAGTCTTTCTTAATGTTTGAAAGGCTTAGGGAAACGATAGAGCATTTGAAGCAAACCAAGTCTGAGAACTTGGAAGGGCCTAAAGGAGAACCAACAAAGAATGGAGAAACCACTACAGAAGACGGGAATGGAGAAGACTTAGAGGGGCACCATCCAGTGTTTGATAGGCTGAGAGAAACTACGAAAACTATAGGCATCAGCCTCAGCACGAGGACTTGGAGGAGTCTGCAGCGCTATTTGATAGGCTGAGCGAAAAAAGCATGAAGGTGGAGACACAGCCTTCACAGCAGAGGAAGACCAAAGAATCAGAGGGCCATGTGAAGGAGGGTGAAGAAGAGGAGACTGCAGCACTGTTTGATAGGTTGAGAGAAGAAATGAAGAATATGAAGATTGAGCCCGTTAAAAATAACAGCAAAGACTCGGACTGGTCTGATATATGGCCCGACGAATATTTTGAGAAAGTTGAGGAACCGAAGACGAAGATGACACAAGAACAGTTGGATGCAATGAAAGTACAAATACAGGAGTTCAAGAGAGAACTAACACGGCGCAAGGCAGAAGACGAGGATGGGTAGTGTGGATGGGACTAAAGACTTGAATGGTCATCTCCCAATATTACCATGAGGAAAAAAAAATGCAGGCTTAAGGGAAACTAAAAACTTGCTGGCATCAGCCGGATACTACCAATCTACAATACAGCTCAGGTTGGCCCTGCATTATTTCTGTGCATGAATTAACTGAAATATTTTGGGAGCATATGAGATTCTGAAAATTTTTAATTTGGATTCTGAATCTTTGTATCGAGAATACTGAATTTAATTGATTTCTTATATGATGGTTAAGGACTGCATTTATATATATATATATATGTATGTAAAATCTTTGAAATCATATACCAGTTCTAATATGGGGGGATCTTACAAGTTTGAAACCTGTACGAAGTATCAGTATTGACCATTTTGTGTATTGCTTTGCTTTTACAAATTGCTTGTTCTGAATGATTATATCCCAATTCTCTCCAACAATTTACAGCATTTCTAGAGGATGAAGAAGATCACAATTCCCTTTGAGTTTCGGTGTCTGTTGCCATATTCAAGGGGTGGTGAAAATCTCTATTGCAAGTTTTGTAAATCTCGATTCTGAATCTGTAGATAGTAGGGATGTTTGCGAAGTAATTAAACATGGCATAGCTTTGTCAGTTCAGTTTTATAATGACTTCAAATTGCTTTCCTTTTCTGATTTTGCCTATGGGGACGGGATCTGTTGTTGGAAGGCTCGTTGGTTTTTGAAAATGAGTGTTTTTTGGGTCTGTTCTTTTGTAATCAATATGAAATCTTCTTTTTAAGGCTGAAGTCTTCTTTCAAGGGTAAGTTGGGATTTTTTTTTTTTTTTTTTTTTTTTTTTGGGTTTTTGGTGTGAAGGATTTGGCTTATCCATCTTTATTACTTCCCTCCCCTCTTTACCAAATTGAATGTCAAGTATTAGAAATACCAACTTGTTACTTTCAATCATTGAGATTAGAAAGAGAGAGAAATGTTTTTCAGATCAGAAAGACCAACTGGATGCTTTAAAAGATTATCGGATCATGTGATCCACGTAATTGATATTTGGTGAATGGAGCTACTGTTCTAAAAATAAAAAAATAATAATAAAAAAAAAAGGTGAGTTATGTCAAACTCAAACTCATAGATTTAACTCAATTTTATTTTTTTTAAAAGTTTTTGTCTTTTTTAAAAGTTAACAAAATTACTATTGAAACTTAAAATCTTCGTTAACTCATACATCAAAAAAGCCCTAAATAAATAAATAAATAAATCTTGGAAATATGAACATCAAGAGGTTATTTGGGTATCAATTGTTAAATCACTATTTCGACGTGGGAACTAAATCTCTGAAAATAAAAATAAATAATAAATAATGTTTGCTTGTGAAATATTATGAAACCACATTAAAAAAATATATATTAAAAGAAGGGAAAGCTCTCTTTTTTTATGATATCATATGAACTAATACTAAAAAAATTAAATTAAATTAAATCTACCTCAAAGAATTTTTAACAAAATCCCTTAAAAAAAGAACTATAACTAATACAAACCTCCTCTTTCCTAAAATTCCAAACCAACTTTATTTTTGCTTCATCAGTTGATATTGTTATTTTAATTATTAAACCAATCTTTTAATTATCTTCATCAGTTGATATTAAGCAATTATATACCGCAAACTGTCAATTTTTAAACGTGAATATCACATATCATGAAAAAGAAAATTATAACCTCTTTTCTTTTTCTTTTTTTTTTTGGTTATTTTGCGAAAAATAAATAAATAAAATTAGTAGGGCCTGAGTTGAAACACAAAAGCCATTAAAATTCCACTTTAAGGAAGCCACCGTAAGCCGTTCCGCGTCAATCAGGCACCACCACCAAACAAATCTCTCTCTCTCTCTCTCTCTCTCTCTCTCTTCTGTGTGTCTGAGAAGAAAGAAGCTTCAGGAGTTCACGGTTCGATCTTCTTCAACCTCTGACTCTCTCCGTTTCCTTGTTTTCTCACCCAGGTACGCCCCGAAAATCCTCTCCCCCAATCTCTCAGGTCCGAATCCAATCCACCCAATTCTCTGATTCTTTTTTGAGCGTTCAATCGTTACCGGCAAGATTTGAACTCGAAGAAACCATGAATTCCAACTTCGGAAAGCAATTCGATTTCGATCTGGGTCTCGGATCCTCCCGAACCACCTCTCTCAACGACCAGAAGAACAAGAACTCCACCTTTTCCTCTTCTCCCTATTCCTCGGCCCAAGCCAAGCCGGCTTGGCAGCCGAACAAGCCGTCCTGGACCCACCAGCCGGCGGCGGCGGCCGCGCCGAGCCACCCGACCTCCATGGTCGGCGACATCTTCGGCAAAAGCTGGTCCTCCTCGGCCCCTTCTTCCGGCATTGCGATCGTGGAGAAGAACCCTAATTTGTTCGGCGATTTGGTGAATTCCGCGCTGAGGCAGAACAAGAGCGGTGGCGGCAATGTTCCGTTGAAGAACTCCGCTCCGGCGACGAACAACAAGTCTCCGTTTTCGATGCGGAATGTGGCCGATTCGCTGCCGAAAACTAGTAATTCTACGAATCCGAATACGAATTGGGGCTCTTCGGGGAATAACAGTACCAATTTCAATACAAATAGCTATAGAAGTCCGAATCTTGGCGGTGTTCCGATGAACAATATGAATAGTACTATTGGTGGTGGTGGTGGTAAAATTGGGTCTAACTCTAAGGATCCATTTGGTTCTTTGGTTGATTTTAGTGTAAAGAAACCGAGTAATCCGAATCCCAATTCGAATACTAAGAATAATAAGGTCAATAATAATCAGGGAAATGATGTTTTTGGGGATTTTCAGAATGCCCCAAAACCAACCAGCGCCACCTCCAATACATTCCCAACTAGCAGCTTTTCATATACAGGATCAAATCTAAGCTCTGGTTTGAACATGGATGATTTTCTCAAACCCGCAAACCAGGCTCCTCCTCCGCCTCCTCCGTCGTCTTCTACCTCTAGTCATGATCCGCTTGATATGTTTTTCACCCCATCCACAAATATCCCTGCTGCTAGTAATGGGCTTGGAGGACTGCAACAACACCAATCGGAAACGGATGACTGGGGGGTGGGAATGGAGTTTGGAGGCGATGATGGCGGGCCCACCACCGAGCTGGACGGACTGCCACCGCCTCCTGCTGGGGTCAATGCTTCCGCAGCGAAGAACAAGGGGATGGATAACTACAAGCAGGGGCAGTATGCCGATGCCATTAAGTGGCTCTCTTGGGCTGTGGTTCTTCTCGAGAACGCGGGTGATAATGCCACGGAGGTTTTGTCAAGCAGGGCTTCGTGTTACAAGGAAGTTGGGGAGTATAAGAAAGCTGTGGCAGATTGTACGAAGGTAACTAGTTTGACACCCTCTCTTATGAGTCTCTTTGTGCACATGTGAAAGTTATTTCCTTTATGTTGCAATGAAGTTTGAGGGCAATTTAATTAGCAACTTATAAAAGCTTGATTGCTGCTATATTGGATTATTTATGTTGTTGGTTGTAACGGTTGACAGTACATTCTGAAAGCTGTTTTCAGTGGTTTTTCTTATTTGGAATAGTTATTATTAGACAAAAATGAAAGGACCGTGAAGTGTTAGTTGCTAGAAAATGCATTAATGCATCAAGTTACTGACTTGTGTAGATTACATTCTTCATACTGCTCAACTTCAGAACTATTTGTCTCTAAGACAAGAGGCGTATTGAGTTTATATCCTAATACAAAATAGCAAACAAACCGAAAATGGATTTAGAAACGTGATGTCCATATTAATGGGACTATTTTAGGATTAATTTTTGCATTATATCTCGATTTGCTTGCTTGTAAGAAAAGGAGAGTTGATACTTAATAGCCTAGATGTCTCTTTTACCCCCGACGGGGCTAGCTCAGCAGAGGTGGGAGGAGGGGTTTGGATAGGAGCTCTGTTGTTCGAAACCTGGGTTTGTTTTCATTTCTCTTTAATGGCCTGGATATTTTTTTCCTTGTGCAGGTGTTGGAACAAGATGAAGCAAATGTATTGGTTCTCGTACAGCGTGCGCTCTTGTATGAGAGCATGGAGAAGTACAGACTCGGGGCAGAAGACCTGAGGACTGTTCTGAAGATTGATCCTGGTAACAGGATTGCGAGAAGCACCATTCACCGCTTGACTAAATTAGCAGACTAGAGAAGGCTGTGTTCTGTATTGTTTTTGTGGCTTTTGCTACGCAAGAAGTTTTACTCCCCTGGTTTATACTCTCTCCCCCTGTTACCACCAAAATATTGTGGGGAAAATAGAACTTTTCTTGGCTGAATATATAAACAATTGTATTTTTTCTCTTTTTTCACTTGTATTTTGGTTCTTTGTTTGCTTGTGAGTTGGAAATTATTCCATGTTACGTGAAAAGATGGTATTGCTATTTTGAAAAATTTTAGTTGTATACCAATATTCTGTGTTTGGATGATTGGATACGGTTAGTGATTTTCCACGTTACATCTGTGATTTACTTGTGCGTAATGTTATTTTTTTTATTCTCATTGCTAATTTATTATGCCTATGTTTTTGTTCAGTTGAAAACCCCATTCAAGACAAGAAACGACATCTAGTATACACGACATGTGGAGAATTTTGAGGAAAATGTCTGCAATTTAAAAACGACTAGTCGATATAACATTAAAGCTACGACATTGACGTGTAGTAGTTTAAAACGATGTGTCGTTTATGATCAAGCAAAGAACGACATTTTGTTCTTACTTTGTTTTTTTTTTTTTTTTGTTTCCTTTCCAAAAAAAAAAAGGCGGAAAAATGATAGTAAGGCATGCAAATGTCGTTTCCTTTTGAAAGATAAAACTGCTTAAATGAAATGTGGTTTGTCGTTCAAGACAAAACGACATCTAGTAAACTCGACATGATTGAGGAAAATGTCGGCAATTTAAAAATGATAAAGTAGTTGTTCATAAAACGACAAGTCGCTAAATTTAAAGTTCTGACATGTGGAGATTCAAAACGAATTGTCGTTTATGATCAAGTACGAAACGACACATTGCTCCGATCGCCCACCTCCAAGGCATGCACATGTCGTTTCCTTCTGAAAGATTAAACTGGCATGTCGTTTTTCATATCTCCCACCTCCAAAACTGCATCGAGGTTACCCATCTTATCATGGGTGATTTAAAACATACATGTTGTTTTCAGAGTCCAGCAATATTTATATATATATATAGAGAGAGAGAGAGACGCGCGCACACACTACGTTTTCTGACAAGTGCATAATTTAAGGGAAAGCGATCATACAGTTAAAAACTGCATTTCAGTTCACGACCAAGTAAAAACTTTATATTTGTTACCCAAAAAAAAATCTGAAAACGACTTATTTTCCTTTAAAAAATTACAAACGACATGTTGTTTGATCTGTCTTTACTCTTAAGACAATGTTTCTTTCTATCGTTTTTTTTTTTTTTCCTTCAAAAAATAAAGACAAAACGAAACGACAAAACAAAACAAAATGAGAGAACAAGAGCAAGGCGCACAAAAGCACGACGGAAATCTATCAAAGAGAAATGTCTTTTTTTGTTTGTCTGGGAATTTATTTACTTAAAAAATACTAGTGACACTAACTCTAGTTTTAATTTTTGAATACCACATAAAATGATACATGAGTTTTCATTTTTATGAACATAAATTAAAAATATCTATCACAAATATGACAATTATTCCGTCTATATATATAACAATTTAGCTTTATGTGAATTTGTACTTAATAATTTATATTTATACTTAAAAGTTTATATTAAAATTTGTGTCCTAGCACTGTCTGAATGTATTCTCCTTTTGTTTGTTTGGGAGTTTTCTTCACTGGATATATATCTTCTAAGAAACCAAGAAGGGAACAATATATTTAAAATATTTTTTGTTCCCCAAATTGATAAGCAATTAAAAGTTGGCCAGCATACGAGAGCCATCTTTCCTACTCCAGAAGCTTTCTTCCTCTGTTGGAAACAGTGAAAATGATAATTTATTGGTTTTTTTTTTTTTTTTAAATTCCTCAATGATCGTATGATTACTCTGAGGTGATCAGAAGAAAGTAAAAGAGTAATTGAATTATGTCTATCCTCTTATCAACCCCCCAAAAAAAAAAAAAAAAAGGTCTGCCAACTTCATCCAAACCTAATAAATATTGCGATACACATTGAAAGTATAAAATCAAGTGTCAGTTGTTACGGCTTTTCGAATCATAAAAACAAAAACATCTTTTGGTTGGTACTGCACACTCATTTATTTTGCAACCGAACACGAATGATAAATATGTGTGTTTGTATATATATATATATATATATATATACATATATTCTGTGGAAAGTTTGGAAAAATTAATCTATCAGTATTTTGAGACTATGTGAGATTATTTGTATTAGATAAAAGAAAATGTTATAATTTGATGAGAACTTAATAGGTAAATTATGTTGCGTAATATTCATGTTTCTTTCTTTCTTTTCTCCTTTTTTTTTTTTTTTTTTTTTTAGTTTTTAGTTTTTAGTTTTTTTCTCTCTTTTTTTTCCCAGAAAAAAAAAAAAAGAAAGAAGATTATTAGTGTTATTTTATCCTCTATCTCTTTAATCATAGAAATGTCAAGTCTCACCATGGAAAACAAAAATACCTAATTCAATTCTTCTCATTCTCGTGTGTCACTATAGATCCAATGTTTTAGAATTCATGAGTTTAATACCCGTGCATTGTACAGGAAAGGAAGAAAAAACAAAAATGAAAAAGTTGGGTATTATATAATAAAAGCAGTTAATTAAGATATAGATTATACAGGGAAAGAAGAAAAAACAAAAATGAAAAAAAATTAGTATTATATAATAAAAACAGTTAATTAAGATATAGATTATAATTACAGTAAGTATATTTTTTTAGTATTACTATTATAATATTAAAGTACATGCATTCATATTTATAAGCGTAATTTTCTTGAAATAAAAAGTTCAAATAATAAATAAAATTTTAAAAATCAAAGGGATAACAAAGTTGGGGGGAAATTTTAATAAAATAAAAATCAATTAAATTAACAAATAAATGTAAAAATGAATAGAAATTTTAAAAAATTTATTTATAAAGATTATAGATATAAATATAAAAGAAACTTATTGAACATTTTGTTTAAAAAAAAAAGAAGAAAAAAATAACAGAAGTCAAAGAATAAAAAATAATAATATCAAATATTAAAATAAAATATTAAGTGTAAGAATTGTTGTTAATAAAATAAAATATAATAATATATTGTTATTAAAAAATCAGAAAGAATAAATGAAATTAAAAACTTTTAAACTTAAATAGTCAAAAAAATTTAATACTTAAGTAAATTTATTAAATTTAAACAAAATTAATTAAATCAATAAATAAACCTAGAAATGGAATAAATATTTTTTAAAATTTAATTTTAAATAATATTATTAATATATGACATAAATAATAATTTAGCTATAATAATTATAAATATACATTTTTGATAATTACATTTCATTACAGTAGAAAAATTATTTATTGATTTTTAATTATATTGTAATTTTATAGACCTTTTTTATATTTTGGAATTTCTGTAAATTATTATTTAATTTCAAATTTTTTAGTTTGTTTGTTTATTTTGAATATTAAAATTTAATTGTATTAATTTATTCTTTAAATGTATTATTCTGTTTTATTTTTCGTTAAATTTTCATTAATTCAATAATTTAAAATTTTTAAATATTATTTACCATATATAATTTTATTTTCTATAATTGAAAATAATTTAATAAAATATAATTTATTATCTTATGATTTTTGCTTTTTCTATCTTTATTTTTTTAAATTTATTCTAATATAGATATAGATATTTTTACTTTATCTCTTTCCATATCTCTATCTGTCTCTCTCTCTTTCTCTCTCTAATGACCGAACAATGCCACTCTCTCTCTATCTCTATCTGTCTTTCTCTTTCTCTCTCTAATGGCCGAATAATGCCAAAAGGATAAAACTGGTAAGTCACTGTTTAACCGGGAAAATGTAGGGAAATTGAAGGGCAAAAATATCATTTTACTGTACAGTTACTGCAAAACACTGTATATTTATTGTAGAACACTATAGCAGAAACAAAAAAAAAATGAAAAAAAAACCCCAAAAGTTACTGTTTATTACTGTACAATAAACAGTAACTCAGTCCATCTTTTTATTATATGTATAATTAGTCAAATTACGGAGTGTTTAACCCTAGACATATCTTAGAAGAAGAAATGGTAGTCATATTTAAAAATATATATAGGTAATAATTAGTTGGCAAGGACAAGAAAAGGCTTGGTTTATTCACCAAAAAAAAATAAAAATAAAAATAAAGATAAAAAAAAAGGCCCATGAAATGTGTGCAATTATATCCCAAAGAAAAAACGATGATAACGTGAGGACCAGTTTGAGAGGGTCTCGTAAAGGTCAAAAGCCTGACCTCATAAAAATCAGAGAAAGCTGAGGCAAATGTATGGAGGAGTTGTTGTTTGTTTCTTGGAAGGATGACAATTTAGGAGTTGGGAAGCAGAAACAGAAGGCATTTCTTATATATAATATTTATAAAAAAATTTAAATAAAAATAAGCCTCGTTATCTGCTTCCCAAAAGCCAGCTACGAGTTATCCATTGACAACTCCTACACATATGTATATATGTACATATACACACTATATATCACTCGTGAATTCTCTAGTATGATCATAATTTGTTTTCTTTTGTCAATAAAAATTGACCTAAAATAGGTTGCCCCATTCTGCCAAGCTGAAACTGCTAATTGACTAAATGAAAGAGATTAATTTCTCCTTTATCACTTAAATTAATCTAATTTATTGCCACCTTTTACCCTACGGAAATTGCAGGATTAAGCCTTTGACACAAGATTTTAAGAAATTAAAAAATCGTCCTTTAAGTTCAATTAACATACAGTGTTTAACTTACAAACATTGGAATTACGTACAAAAATATCCATACAGATGGCTAATTTTGTTAAAACCTGTCACTTTTAGCACCTTACATTTGACATTTTAGACAAAATAAATCGTCACTAATTCGTTTATATAGCTATCCCTAATCTTATTTAAGTGCAATTATCATGTTCGATTTTGGACGAAGCTTAGATTAGATCTTAGGAGAATTTTTCTAAAATGGGATATTGAACATTGTATTTCTATCTACCTCAAACGAAGATTTTAAAACTTGTCCAATATTTTATACTCTAAACGAGTTGTTAGCTTACAATCCATCTCAAAACATGAAGTTACTAAGAATTAACATGAATAAGAAGTCCAAAAACTTATGATGACCCTACACCTAATATTATTAAAAATGATAAAATGTGCTCCGGACTTCATTCTTTAATTCCATGTTAGTTTATCAATTCATTTCAAAAACTTAAACTATTAAGAAGTCGTTTAAATAATAGTTTTATATTCTAACATCAATACATATACGAGGGGATGTCTTTGCTGTCACGTTTTTAGTGCATGAGAATCGTACAACAACAAAATAGTAACGTAAAATTCGTAACAACTATAAATTTCCATATAAGAATTGTAAAATTCCCTTTCAAAGAATTATACTCCCAAAAAGTTTTTAAAACAAATACCATTGCAAGCTTCAGTTTTCATACTTAAAATGCGGCTTACTATTCAAATTGCACTACTACAAAAGTTGGAATAAACGATGGAGTTTACACGGCGGTTTTTACAAAAACCATAATCTAAAATAGTCTGTCCTGTGATTACACGACGTTTTCTTAAACCGGCCGTTGAAAGTTATTAATTACACAACGATTTTCTTAAACCATTGTGGAAAGTAGAGATTCAACGACAGTTTTCTTAAATCACTGTGGAAAGTAGAGATTCAACGTCGTCGTTGAATCTCCACTTACTTTCCACAGCGGTTTAAGAAAACCGTTGTGTAATTTATGAGTTTCCACAATTGTTTTTTTAAATTGTCGTGTAATCAGTAACTCTCAACGACGGTTTAAGAAAACTGTCATGTAATCTCCAATTAAAAACCCTTACTAGCCCTAATTTCATTTTGCATAACATCCGGAGTCGCAAAAAATAGTACAAAGACTTGTGAAAACAGATCCTTCACTGCTGTTCAACGTCGTTACCACCGATCCTTATCTAAAATCCTCCCAAACCCAATTCTAAGACTGCTCTAAGCTGAGATTTTCCTCGCCTCCCTTATAAAAGAGTAAGCTTTTGTCCATCTTCTTCTTTTAAGAAAAAAATAGAGTAAGGTCTTTGCTGATCTATTCTATGAAAAGTCTTTCTTCCTTATATGCCTTCCCGAAGAAAAGGTGGTTGTGCACTGAACTTCCTTTTGTGGAAGAAGGAAATGCGATAAAGATTTTATTTCTTCCGCTGAGGTGAGGAGCTCCTCTATTCTTATTCTATCTCTCTCATAGTCATTATTTGTAAGTGATTACTTACTCTTTTGAGTTATTTTGTATTCACTGTAATATTTAGATATATAAAACTTTAGATTTTCGTTTTTTTTTTTTTTAAGCTTGATTTGTTAAATTATGTCAAAAGCTTGATATGTATTATTTTAATTGCAAAAACTTGATTATTGAATGTATTTTATGATCTTTAATTTGGATTTAAGGGTTCTTGCAAATGGATCGAAAATGGACGTCGGTTAATATATTGACTAGAAAATATCAAAATTGTGTTAAAGAATTTTTTTTCATTTGCCGAAACTCATATGAAAAATGATAAGATTCAGTATCCTTATGTAGATTGTGGAAATCATATATCTCATTCAGTTAATGTAGTCAATAAGTCGTGGGATGACAGAAAAAAGATAAGGAAAAAATTAAAAAAAAATTACAATTACACGACAGTTTCTGGTTGAAACCGTCATGTAATCTCAAGATGCGACGATGGTTTTCAAATAAATCGTCATCGTATCACAATATAGCATGATAGTTTTAACCAGAAACCGTCGTGCAAATGTATGATATGACGACGGTTTATTTGAAAACCGTTGTTATATCTTGAGAGTACACGACGATTTCTACAAGGAATCGTCATGTAAACTTTCCAAAAATGATTTTAAAATTTGAATTTTTGGGCATTGAAAGACACGCTTAAATCCTTTATTAAACTCATCCTTTCTCATTTTCATCTCTCTCTTGCTCTCGACCACACGATAATTTCTTCTACCCTCTCTCTCTTCGCCGCCAATGGTACGACCACCCTCCATTCTCTCTTATTCTCCTGCCAACGCTGCCGACGCCCTCCCCTCTCTCTTATTCTCCCACCACCCTCCCCTCTCTTTCCTTTTTCTGCCGCCTTCTCTTTCCATTAAAGTCGTGACTCTTTTACTTCTAAGAAAAGCAAAGTGATTCTTTTGCTCAATTTTTGTTTTCCAACAAAAATATAAGCACACAATTTTTTAGTAAATTTCTTGGACTGTAATTGTGTGTTTACTGTTGTTCAAAAAAAAATTTTTTTGTTGCTCTTTGTAGATGAATCTTCTGTGCATTTTTTTGGTAGTTTAAGATATTTGTAGACTATATTCTGTGCATTTTTTTTTTCTGTCCACCACATGCTTGATGAAATGTCAAAATAGAATTTTGTTTGGTTTATCCAATGGAATTTGTTTTTAGTGTTTTTATACATATTTTTTTAGGGCATGCTTGCATTTGTAGGGGCAATTTGTAGAATTATTTAATATACAAGCAAAAAAGTGGTGTTTTATGAGTTCAATACTTTTCAAGAAATCCGTACAAATTGTATATTAGTATACCTCAGGTATTTCATTCTATCTATAATTTTTTTTAATTTGAAAAATCTTATATATGTCGTCCAGTGTAACAATTTTGATATTTTTATGCATATATTTGACGGAACTATGTGTCACTAACAGGCAAGTTGAAAAGTTTGTGTTTGTGTCTCCAACGCTGATCTCACCGATTAAAACAGATACTCTAGATGCTGGCATTAGAGAGCGAGCCGATGCTCTCATCACCTTTTTGCATAACGCACCAAAAGGGCGACTTTATCTCATGCCACATAATAGAGGGAGACATTGGGTTTTGGGAGTTATTGACCTATGTGAGGACCTAATCCTTTATTTTGATCCTCTTCGGGATAAAAACGGGACGATTTTACTAATATAATAAATATGTAAGTAAATTTTCATATGCTAACTTTTGATTTAATCTTAATCGTATTCATCTTAATTATTTTGAATTTTGTAAACTTGTTAAGGACCTAATGGATTGGAAGCTTATAGTCGGAAAAAGGATTAAAAAGAGACGAGAGTATAAAACAAAAATCTCCTATCATCCCTGTCCTTGCCAAGAGGATAGTGTTGAATGTGGTTTTTTTGTTTTAGGTTTCATGAGGGAACAGTCTCCAACGCTAATGGATTAGACTTATTTCAAAGCAAAGCATTTTATACCTGTGATGATATGGATTCGATTAGGGGAGAATGATCTAAATTTGTAATGCAATTCATCAAATATGATATGTAAACTTGTAATGTAGTGAATGGTATTTTTATATTGATATAATGTAGCTATTATTTTGTCAGTTCTATTTTAGGCCTTGTATTGGATAACACATGGGTTAGGGCGCTCGTGGAAAATCCTAGAAAATACGAAAACTTTTTTAAATTCATGTTGAATTTTACACGATGGTTTTTCACTAAAACTGTCATGTAAAGTGTAGTTTACATGACAATTTTTATCAAAACCGTCATGTAATGTGGAGTTTACACAATAGTTTTAGTAAAAACCATTGTGTAAACCCCACTTTATACAATGGTATTCTAAATGATCATACACTTCACACGATGTTTTTTTACCAAACAGTCATGTAAAACCCCATTTTATATGACGGTTTTGGTGAAAAACCGTCATGTAAAGTCCTCACCTTAGCAAGTCTTGCCGTTTTATTTCTCTATTCAATGACGGTATTAACCGTCATAGAATATCACCTAACCACGACGATTTATTAACCATTGTAATATCTTAAACCTTTCCATGATCGTGGATTTCATGACGGTTGTCTCTCCGTCGTGTTAACTTTAGATGACAGTTAATAACCGTCGTCAAATCAATAAGTTTTACTAGTGTTGCTATCTTTCTGATGAAACTGAAATAACTCAGATAATGATTAACTAAATCAAAAATAAACCAGCAATATAAGATTTATAAGGATCATAATTCCTTAGAAAGAATCACATCATTCTTTACAAAGAATCACACACTCTATAACTTTTAACCATTACAATGTTCGTCAACTTCAGTGTCATGCTTAACTGCGGCTTATTATTGAAATTATTATCCGTTTACTGAAACTGAAAGAACTTGATGAAGATTTACCCAATTCAAAGACAAAAAAAAAAAAATATGGATCCACATTAATTATCCATTATAATGACCCTCCATTTATTACGGAGATATATCAAAACCCTACGTATACAAAAATAAGATTTCTTGCCAACTGAACATGGACCTCATTGTCATATTTAGAAAACTAAGAGGAGATTAGACAAATCAAATAGCTATGGACTAAGATTGTTATTATTCTCAAACTTCTGTTACTCAAATCCGCTGGTTGTTCAATAAAAACAATGGAATTAGTGCAAGTACTTCCATCCTAATAACCGTTAAATTTTCTTTTTCAAGGAAACTGAATGCATTCACGAGTAACACGAATGTAAAATCTTCGTTGTTACGAGATTTACATAGCTCTCATAGTAAAATCTTCGTGAATAAATGGTCCAGATCTTACACTTACATCCCTCGCTTAGTGGTCTTAACATTTCTCCCTTTTATTTCATCCTAAAAAAAAAAAAAAAACTCCTTGAAACCCTCTAACAAAAGCGTTTCATTTACACCAACATATCACTGCGCGTATGGGTGTGTCCACGCATGGCAAAGTAAAAGCATTGTCTCAACCAATCATCTCCTTCCACGTCATCGGACCAAGTTGCAAACAAGTGGACCCCATCTCCTTCCCGATCTACGATAGCAGTTTACGCTCAAAGTGGGGCCCACCACTCCCACCACTGTTCGCCCACGTACTCTCTGTCTTTTCCGCACCAACACTTTTCTGATCCTCTCTCTACCGTCCGATTATTTCAAAACAAAAAAATAGGTGGGGCCCAAACTTTCAGAGATTTTGTCCATTTGTGCTTGGGATTATTAGTTGTAACCGATCGTTCTATAAATACAGAGCTCAGGAGAGAAACCCCTCTCAAATTATTTCCGTTCTCTCTCTCTCTCTTCTTTCTCTCTCTAAAAGTGTAAAACATTCTGAGCAAGAAAGTACTGGACCCAGAAGGATGTGCGGAGGAGCTATCATTTCCGACTTTGTCCCCGTCAAGCGTGGCCGGAAGCTGACGCCGGATCAGGAGCTCTGGTCGGAGCTCGACGCCTTCTCCGACCTCCTCGGCGTAGACCACACCTTCAACTACTTCGACTTTTCTAAGCCTAAGCCATTGTCGCCACCTAACAAAGGTAACCATCAACTTTTAAAATATATATATATATTTTTGTTTATTGTTTTTTCCTTCTCTCCTGGGTTTTGAGTAAATTTTATTTTTTTATTATCGAATATTGGTATTAATTTCTTTTTCTTCCTTTTGAATTTGATTTTTTAAAATGGAATTTGTGGTGAATTTGTTGACTTGACAGTTTCCCGCATTAATTTTTTTTAATGGAGTCAGTACCAAAAATAAAAAATTTAAAAGGAAAAACGCAGATCCACTTTCTCCTCTTTAATTAAAATAAAAGTAAATATCTCCATAGAACAAAACAATTTTTTTTAAATGTAAAATATTCACATGGTTGATGGCTACATAATTACATGGATATGTTAAAACAAATTTCTCTATTTTTTATTTTTATTTTTATTTTTTTTGGGTTATAGGTTGTTTGGAGTTTTTATTTTTATTTTTGGTCTTGTAGTGACAAGCAAGAAGAAGGCACTGAACATCCAAGCTGCAAAAGAAGAAAAAGAAGAAACCAATAATAGCAACAAAAAAAGCTCTACTGCATCGACTCAACGAACTCGCAAGAACATCTACAGAGGAATCAGACAGAGGCCATGGGGGAAATGGGCGGCTGAGATCCGGGACCCACAGAAAGGAGCCCGTGTCTGGCTCGGCACCTTCAACACCGCCGAGGAAGCCGCTCGCGCCTACGACCAAGCGCCAAGCGCATCCGCGGCGACAAGGCCAAGCTCAACTTCGCCCTCGGCTCCCCACCTCCAGCCCTGCCGCCGCCGAAGAAGAAGCAGTGCGTCGCCGCCTCGGTGGCTGTTGAGCCGGCTCCTCAGCCAAGCTTCCTCCCTACGGCAGTGCCCCCGCCGTACGCGGCTGATAATAGTAATAATTACTATTACCCTATTGTTCAGAACGTCGACCAGCCGGCTCATGCTGATCAGCCGAGTGAGATGGAGCTGAAGGCGCGAATCTCCAGCCTCGAGTCCCTCCTGGGTCTGGAACCCGAGGTGACCCAGCGGAGTCAGATGAGTGGAAGCGGCGCTAGTTCATGTGGTGGTGGTGGTGGTGGTGGTGAGTTCGTCCGGACAGCGGACTCGGCGGGTCTCTGGATGCTCGACGACGTCGTTGCGCATCACCGCCAACTTTTGGATTAGAGGAGAGACAGAGTTCTAATATCTCTACCTCCAATTATTACATGTTTTCTTATTTTCCGTCTATATATATATATATATGTCTGTATGTATGTGTCTATGTGCTTGTGTTTTGTAACCTCTAGATGATGATCAAACTTACAGATTATTATTATTATGATGTTTATTTTTCTTTTGTTTTTGTTTTTTGTTTGGTGCGTTGTGTTTTTGGACTCGTGAATAGTTTGTATATATATGTGTGTGATAATAAATAATAATATAAATTCACCAAAAAATAATAATGATTAAATAAAAATAAGGAACCATGTGGAGATTTGCATGTATCAATCACTATCGTTAGTTCTTGGTATGTGATTTGCTTCAATTCAAAACCTTGGATTATGCTTATTATGTCGGTTCATGTATCTGCACCTATGTTTATGCTTTGTGATATATTAAAATATATTTAATTAATTCACCTTTTTTTTCTTTTAAAAAAAAAAATCTAGTGGTACCTTGTCATTTTTTATTTTTTAAATTTATGTAGACAACTACACTTCTTTGAGTTGGCTGAAAATTTAAACATCCGACCTTCTAATTGATGAGATCCTAAAGTTACATCTCTTGCCAACTCATCTATCCCTATATATTCTATTAATTTGCTCTTATCTATTATTCTTGTACTACTAGCATTTTCTTTTCTTGCTTTCATTAAAGTGCCTGAGTGGGGTTTCTTAGGATGACTTACTTAATAATATTAATGAAAACAATAATTAAAATAATAATTTGGTATTGGTTGTTGATGGTTATACACACACAAGAACTTTCTTCTACGACACTCTCGGATAGCAGAGTTCTCTCTATTTCTCCCTAGATCTCTCTCTTTCTCTCTTTAGTGGGTTGTACCGTGCTCTGTTCCGAGTTGTGTCCATTTTCTACACAAGTTGTACTGCCAAACAACTATTCCATCTCACGAGAGAGTATTCCAATATATATATATTTTGAAAGCGTAGTTTATATTTATATTATTAGGGAGTCGTGGGCAAGATTTTCACAATCTTAAGTGCCCTCTTGTTTAGTCGTCATGACAATCATGAAGTCAATTCATAAAAAATTCGTAGTGAGACGTTTATCCTGATTACGATTATATTTGTTTTTAATTGATGAAAATAGTAGTCTTATAATGTTTAATCATAGATATTAGCGAAAGTTTTTCAAATTGTTAATTAATGACTAAGAATTGCCGTCAATTAGATCACCTTGCTTAATTGTGAGATTAAAAGTAATAACTACATGTGTGATGAATAGGAAGAAAGGGCTAGTGTAAATCGTTGTCTGCGTACACTATTTTTGTCTCTATCATTGTAAAAAATAAGCAGAAATACGGTTGCATGTTTAATCTAATGAAGAAATCAAATCCCCACTCTTAAATTTAACAAGGAAAAAGAAAAAGGAAGTGAGGAGAAAATTATCTATTGCCATGGTATAGCGGTATGGATTGGCCTTGCAGGTTCCTTCGAGCTGCAAAATATGGGGTAAAAAACAGAAACAAAAACAAATATTCAAAGAGACTCAAATCTCCTATCCGATTTTTAATATCCTAAATGATGTCCAATTAATAATATTATGTTATATTATTTTAAAAATTTTGAAATACTTTATTTATGTATTAAGATCGAACTTTACTTATTAATTAAATATCATTTAAGATATCAAAATTAAACAGGAGATTTCAATCCATTGTAAAGAATGACTTCCTCCCCTTATATGCTTAGCAAATTAAATACTGAATTGTGAGAGCTCAGACATATTACACGTTCAGCTGTCCAAATGATTTGGTCATGATATAAAAGATATTACTTATACTTTACCTTTAAAACAAAATTATTATCTGGAAACAAAAGACAGGACAATTGCTTTACAATATTGATTGTCGTGCGCCATCCACACAGTTTCTTTTTTGTTTTCTGAAATAAGATTGACAGGATGCAGGTATAGTTTTGAGAAAAATAAAGAAAATGCCAAACGTCACCTTAAACGAATCAAGTGTTGTCATATAGACGTCAAACATGGTTCTTCATTCCCCCCCCCCCTTTTTTGTTTTTTGGTTAATTGTGCAGGAAAACATAGCCCTTCATTTCTGTCCTCCTTTTTCTTTTTTTAGAATAAAAAAAAAAGGTTTATATTGAGTGTCTAACTTTTGCTTTACCAAAGTCATGGCTCAAAATGCTTAAACTTGAATTCCATGGTTTTGATTTTACTGAGTGTTTTAACTTTGAATAATGATAAGGATATCAATTGTATTTTCACTTTTAATGAGTATCACTTTTACATGATATGTAAGTTGTTATTATATAATTAATAAGTACATTAATTAAAATTAAAAGATCAAAGGTTGTATTTACTAATGAAAAAATGACTAGCACGTAGTTGATAGTTGAAAATTAAGCTTGTATTTAGTTCGCAGTTTGGAAATGAAATTTTTAAGTTGAAGTTGATTGAATTTTAAAAAACTAGTTATAATTTTTGTTGACTTTTCAAAAAAATAAAAATAAAAATTGATATGAAAAAGTATAGTTTAATTGAAGTTAAGTTGAAATGACAAATGAATCTTAAAGACTAAATTTGGTGTCTTTACTATTATTATTATTTTAATTTTTGGAATGAATGAACTAATTCGCATCCATGATCTATGCACCAAATATGAATCTGTCTTCAGAAAGACTTTGGTCCACTTATAGATCAACTTGGTCCTTCTCCTGAAGGTTTTTGTGGTCAGGACTCGTGTAAATGTGTATGTGCTTACTTGTGTATATAAAAAAGATATAAACCCGAATCAATGAACTTGGATATATATTTTGGTGCATGTTTTGAGTTCACCTAATTAACTGTCCTGTGGAATTTTCCCTAGATGCTCAACATTTTTCTTCCACTTTGGACCAACATTGAATCTAATTAATTGAATACCAAGGGACAAAAGTCTCTATTGTTTCTCTCCTTTTCACCTCGTTGAAAAATGACCAAGGATATCAAGTGCTGAACTTTCCTCTGATTTATAAAGTCGCGGTTCTATCAGAGCCAGCCAACTTGGAAACAAGGTAGTACTTCACATGTAACAAAAGCTGAGACACGACTATTCAAAAAAGGTCACAAAATACGACTTCTCAAGGGTGCTACTCCGAGAAGGCTCTGACACTCTTACTAAAGCATTAAATAAAGGTTTTATAACTTCATTCTAAAACATACATTTAAGAAAATTAAAATATTAAACATCAATTTTGTCCCAACCAACTCTTTTGACATTTTATATATGGTCTGAAATATTGAAAAATATCGATTTCTACTACCTTTTTTCTTCTACCGACTACAAGCATATATAGACAAGTAAAACAATGCCAAACATGCCAAATTTTACAAGCAACCCATGCAAAAATATGTGGATATTACATATGTTTGCCAGTGAAAATAGAGAGCGACGAGATGAAAAGAAATATTGAACACGGGTCATGGACTTCCTTTCCAGCATTATCACACACTTTCTTACATTATTTTCCAACAAAACACGCGTAGACACACATAGAAACTATTTGATACCTTAATTGTTGGCTGTTTCCAAAATTTGAACCTGTGATATTTCTCCCTTACCTACTCCACCTTACCACTACTATATTTCCAATTTGTATTTGTGTTCCCGTTCTTTTCTAATCCTCCTGTCAGGTTTTCGAACGAAGAATTTTAACAGACTCCAAGAAATACTACGTCGTTTCTTGATCTAACTAGCGAATGCTAGTGAATAAATTCGTCTCTCGAGACTGTATCACTCATTAAAATCTATGACAGTCGATCACCAATAATCAAACGATGATGATGAAACGACTTAAATAATCATTATGTTGAGAATGAAATCAGATCACAGGAATGTTCGTAGCAGTGCAAAAGAGCTATTACAAGTCAAAAGTCAAAATAGATGCAAGTTGTCGGAACACTGAAACGAAAAAAATGGAATAGTTTGAAGTAGAAAAGAAAAGATGCATGAACCAAACCCAAAAGCTCGTCGGTCTTAAGGATCCTAGTGGGTCCAAGCTAATGCACAAGACTAATGAACTTTTGAATTCTATCCACTTAAGTTCTTCCTTATTATAATTAACTCCCAAATACAACAATTATAATAATTACACCCCGGATATTAAAAGCTGCAAAAAGGCAATATTTAAGATAAAGGTTCATATCAGCTGACTCAGCTCACTTTCTGAAACCAGGGAAACTTAAAATAAAGTAAGATCATCATCAAGTTCAAGTTGGCAGTTGAAGTCGGGACAAGTTGTCTCAACTGTGCTCAAATCATCACGAGTACATGCATTTCTTAAGAATTGAAAACCCAAAATGCAATCATTTAACGAGAATAAGATAATTTTATCTTTTTAAAACCAATTGGGAGGAAGAAAAAAGAGGACAAAATCAACAAATCATAGATTTAGGCGGCTTAATATTACTATATGACGGCATAATCAATCTATTATTTTAATGCAGATGTATATTAAATGATAAAATTTTTAATATTAAATGATAAAGTTTTTAGAGGACTTTTGTAAAAATAATTAATTTTTATTAGATACAAAATGAGAAAAAGATAAAAATTTAGAAATAAAATAGAAAAAAAAAATAAATTCATTAGAAACTGAAACCTCCACTTGATAATGAATATTATCCAAAGTTTTGAAAATGCCACCGAAGTCTTTTTCTTCTATGACATGCAATATTCATCTGTTCCATGAGATGATCATTGATGGTAGCGTGTGATTCTTATCCAGTATCAATTCACTGTAAAGACTATTAACCTATATATGACTTCTCACTGTATGATTATTACTTGTAAGGTGGAGCAAATAACACAATGGAATCAAAATAATTCAATTCTACACTTTAGCCATTTAAAAGAGGCACGTGCGTGAGGAATAGTTTGGACCTCAATCATTGGTCGTACAAAGGTCTTGGGAGGACCCAAAAACTAAATATTTTTTGTCAAAGTGTTCAAACTAGAGAGGTTTCTAATGCAAAAGGCCTTGGTGTAGTAGTGCTTCTTTGCAGTATTTCCTAAGGCCTAATCCGGGCACCTAAGTTGCCACTTTGATACTAGACTCTGTTGCCGTAGAGCAAGCCAAAAACTTGCTTTTCTTTGTTGCCATTAGCCCACAAGAGCCTTTATTTCTTAGGCATTGACTAGTTTTACAACAAAGACAATCTGATTTTGTGGATCATTTAAAAAAGTTATAGGCTCGGTTGTGCAGGAAACTCTAAATTACAGAGCTAAAAATATACTCTATGATCGAACATAGTGGCACAAGCCCTTATCAATATTTTCACTTTGTAAGAAGAAAATTATCTTAAAAACGAAATATAAAATATAAATGTATATGGATAGGAAGAATCTCCCTTCCGGCACCGCCTAAATGCTAGATTTATGCAGCAGAAGAGAGAGAGTGTATTCGGTTCTTAGCGGAACCGGAAGCCGTTGTTGACGATCTTCCTCCCAACCAAGATAGAGTGGATTCAGTTCTCAGCTTTGATTGCACCAAAGACGACCGCACACAAACTGCTGGTGGCCGAGGAAGAGGCGAGACATTATCAAGGAGTACAACAGAGGCCGTGGGGCTAGTATGCGATAGAGATCTGGGACCCAAAATCGAGAGGCTCCTGCATATGGCTCGGGACCTTCAACATGGCCGTCGATGGCACCAAGGCCTATGAACAAGCCGCCTTCAAGCTTCGCAGCTCCAAGGCCATACTTAGCTTCCCATTGGAGGCCGGGAAATACGATACAATAGACGTGATCAAGGAATTGAAGGAGGAGAAGGTGACGAAGTACGCTGGGGGCATTGTTAGTTACTCAAAGAACATGCAATGACTATTTGGGACTACGACGGACATGGTATATTTCAACATCCGTCCGTTTACATTACATATCTCATAAATTCACATCTCTAATTACATTCACTTCCATATAATGACAACTTTCTCACTGTGCTCGTCAGACCAACTCCACGTGCCCTCTCCACCACTCACCACTGAATACCACGTCAGTGCTAGATACCACACGGTATCTGATTCAAGACTTGGTGTATATTAGGTATATGTCTCACTTCTAAGCGGTCAACAGTCTAATATGCATCTATTCCTATTATTTCTCAGTATACAGTGGCTAAAAAAGTCGAGCAAACAACATAATGAAATCAAAAGAATTCTTTGAACCTCAATTATCGGCCAGTTCCCTTATTTCACTTGAACAACAAACATTCAGGAACCTCAATTATTGGCTAGTTCCCTTATTTCACTTGAACAACAAACATTCAGGAGGACCCAGATAAAATATTATGCGTCATATGGTCCGAAATACAAAGGTTCCATTCCTTAAGGCCTAATTAAGTGCTGGTATGCAAGAGGCTTAGCTCAGCTCCTACAGTGCCACTTAACTGGGCCTAAATTGTTGATTTTAGATTACAAAAAATCCATAAAGCTGCCCCAAAATCATCCTCAATTGCACCCAGGGGCCAGTTTGACCTGACTTTTGCAGCTCCAAAAGGCAATTACTAGAAAATTTCAGCAACAACTAATGTTTGATAGTACAATTCCGTAACTTATTATAATCTGGTGCCTTAAAAAACAACTTTCAAAAGCAATCTATTTGGACAAAGACTGTAAAAGCGACTGCAATAGAATCCATTGACCGTTCAAGAGCTGTTACTTTTCAACTATTTAATTCACATTTGTAAAAGGGTCAAGATGATTTTTCAATTTTCTAATAAGAAATAAAAGATTTGAAGATTCTAAAACAAGTTCCGGAGACAAGAAGCGAAAAACAGCTCCCAAAAAGCCATGCCAAAAGGCCCTTGGAAGTTAAAGATTCTAGCTTCCAACTTCTGCTAACAACAGAATTTCTTTTAGAATAAGAAACATAACAGTCAGTTGTGTTATGTATTATAATCTTTGGATGGTCTCAAAGGTAACTCAGTTCTGCAAGAAACTCTAAATACACTGCTGAACCATACCCTCTATATCCATACATTTGCATCCCTTGACAATATACTCGACCTTATTCTATCATTCAAAATCATCTTAAGAACGAAAACACACAACTTTACACGATCTAACAGTATATCAAATATGCATAGCTGATCTAATTTGTAAACAAATTGTAAGAACGAAATCACCAATCATGTACACAGAAATTGATAATCTAGAGAGAAAGAGAATCAATGAGAATTTATTTACAATCATGTACAATTCCAATATTAAGTCTCAATGATATCCAGTCGGGAGAGGAAATAGTTTCCCGAAATTGTTGAAAACTTAACAGACAGAGGTTAGTCTCATCGGCACCTTTTCCCTCTCGTCGGCATCGTCGCCCATCCCACCGGCCGCGATCCGAACAACCTTCTTGAACGCGAAGTGCACGCAATTGGAGAGCACGATCCACGAGATCACCTCGTAGACGAAGTCGAAAGCCGGATCCGTGGGCGAAGACGACGAGGATTCGTCCCAATTGTGCCCTCCGAATCTGTCGAAGTTCCATCCCCTGCCACCGCCTCCCCCGAATCCTCCTCCTCCTCCTCCACCGAAGAACGGGCCGTCGCTTCCGAAGAACCCGCCGTCTTCGCCTTCGTTACCGTCCTCAGAGTCCTCGCCGCCGGTGGCCGATCTTCGCCTCACGCGGCGCTTCTTACGAAGCAGCCTCCGTGAAGCCGTCCCGTACGGGTTCGCCTTCACAGGCGGCGGAGCAAGCGCGTCGACGGGGACAATGACGGAGGAGACTTGGAGGCCTCCGGAGGACAACGAGAATTGCTCGGCGGAGGAATTCATGAAATTGGGGCGAATCGCAAACCCTAGGCCCTGGGAGGTGGCTACAGACACGGCGTCGGCGATTAGAGAGACCTCCATGATCGGGAGATGGATTTCTTCTAGATAGAGAAATCGAGAGATTGATTAACGACGAAAACGCCCGGGCTACGCTCGAGAAAATATTGGGGGAAGTTCCGAGCTGTTTGGTAAATTTTCCGGGAAAATAATAAAAATACCAGTCGCAAGAAACCAAAAAACACAAATTTATATTAAAAAATAAAAAATAAATCGGAACTGGAAACAAAAACAAGTACAAGTTCAAAACAGAATCCAAATCGTATACGCCACGTGTTTTGTTACCTCACACCACGCGTGATATTTTGACACGCTCCAGTCAAACAAGACAGTGGGCTGTGGCCCGAAAAAGGCCCAAAATTTTCAAGACAGGCATATTTTGGGCCCAACTGTCCAAGAGCCTCATTTTCGGCCCAGGAACTCGCCTTAAAAGAGACTTCAGAGAATCGACAAAACCCTAGCTCCTCTGAAACGCCTCCTTCTGGGTATAAATCTTGCGGTCTCTGTGAATTGGCGCTAGGGCAGCGGAAGAGGGGGAGAGAGAGGAGAGAGAAAGAGGACAGAGAAAGGAGAAGCGATGGTGTCGTTGAAGCTTCAGAAAAGGCTCGCCTCGAGCGTGCTCAAGTGCGGCAAAGGGAAGGTCTGGCTTGACCCAAATGAGGTCAATGAAATCTCCATGGCCAACTCAAGTAAGCTCTCTCTCTCTCTCTCTCTCTCTCTCTCTTTTAATTTTCCATTTTAAGCGCTAAGCGACGCTTTGAGAGTTTGGATTTGAATTATGTATGGTTATGGATCCGTTTTTTATTTTTTTGGAAACCGATATTCATTTTCCTTTGATTTTTTCATTTTCCTTTATTTTTTCATTTTCTGTCGAACATTTGGAATTTCTATGCTGTTTTATTTTGAGGAACGCCTAGGAAATAATTTTAATTTGATTCTATTATTTTTGTTTAGATGGGTGATGAACTAGATCAGTTGTATACGATTTTGGGACTATTTTTTGGGTGTTTTATTTACATTTTGTACTTTCTGAATTTTTTTGAGGTGAAAAAATGTTGATGTTAAGTATCATGTTCTGGAATTCGTCATTATGATGTATCTATAGTTGTATTTATGTGTTAGAAATGACCATATTGGATTTGGGAAATGTGGTATGAAGGAAAATGAAACCCAATTTTCTTGAGATAATATGCTTTGTTTTCCGAGTATTTTAGGGATTAATTTCTTTATTTTTTTCCCGTCGAGTTTATGTGAACCATGAGATTTATTCCCAACGTGAATGTTAATGTTATATGTTTTTGATTGGTCTTTGTGAATTTGTTTGTTTTTTGATATTTGATTCACTACTTGTAGGGCAAAACATCCGGAAGTTGGTCAAGGATGGTTTCATCATTAGAAAGCCAACAAAGATCCACTCTCGTTCTCGTGCCCGAAGAATGAAGGAGGCCAAGAGGAAGGGTCGCCACTCAGGCTATGGTATGCTTGATTCTGAAAAATTGTTTTATGTAATTGTTGCTATCTTTGTGTCGAGGTCGAGAAGTTCACATTCTGCTTCTTTGTCTGTTTCTAGGTAAGCGCAAGGGTACCAGAGAGGCTAGGCTGCCCACCAAGATCCTCTGGATGAGGAGAATGCGTGTGCTGAGGCGCTTGCTCCGTAAGTACCGTGAGTCCAAGAAAATTGACCGGCACATGTACCATGACATGTACATGAAGGTGAAAGGTAACGTGTTTAAGAATAAGAGAGTGCTGATGGAGAGTATCCACAAGTCGAAGGCTGAGAAGGCAAGAGAGAAGACTCTGTCTGATCAGTTTGAGGCTAAGCGTGCCAAGAACAAGGCTAGCCGAGAGAGAAAGCTGGCTCGGAGAGAGGAGCGATTGGCACAAGTAAGCTATAAGACTTGTCACTTGTAAACTACATTTTTCAGATAACCAAGCAGAGCATGCTTGAAATTAACATGGAACATTTTCCATTTATGTTCTAATTCTAAGTTTGTGCTTGATAAGTATATACTTGTGTTTTTCTGCTTAATTGAGTTTGATGTCCGTATTCTACAGGGTCCTGGAGAAAAGGCACCCCCAGCGGCTGCTTCCCAACCGGCTGAGTGAGTTTCTTAATCTTTACAGTCGTGTGAATTCATTTATTTTACACAGCGCTGACAAATTTTCTTCTATTCATCTTCTGTAGGGGAGCAAAGAAAGCCAAGAAGTGAAGCAGTGCGACCTCTCTGCAATCAGCACTGAAGAACATTAGAGCCATATCTGTTATTGCTCTTTAATTTTTTATGTAGAAGTTATTTTGACCCGAGTTGTTTTATTTTCATGTTTAATGGCATAGTTGTTTTCCATACAGACCATCAAACCTAATGAAGGTTCAGTGATTTTGTTTTCTCAAGTCTTTGGATCATGTCTCTGTGAGATTCAAAATTTATATGTTCGTGTTTTGTTTATGGTAGACTATCTTGAAGTCGATTTTTGTTTTTCTGAGGAACTTGCTCAAAACTTTTGGTTCCTTGTCAATGAATAGAACCAAGATGGAGCAAAATAGGGTAATGAAAGACTAATCCCAAGTTGAATTTTGTCAAGAAAGTATCCACTTTGGTTGCCATAAATTGAATTAGATCAATATATAATTCCCAATTTAGCCTTTATGACTTATGAAAAAGGCCCTTCTGTAGCTTTCACCACCGAACGACCTCCCCTTGAAATCTTGTTTCTTTTCAGTGTTGTCTCTACAATTTTTTGGTTTTCAATGGTTTTATAGGACCATGTGCTAGCGTTTGAATCTGTGGCCTAATTTTATTTTTGATAGGAATGGTTGACAACTGAATTCAATTTTTTGGGGAGGTTTGACTTTCAAATGTTGGAATCCATCTTCCGAATCCCCTGACTGCTTTGAAAGGAGAAGAGAAGGGTTGTTGTGATTCTACAGTTTGGAGCATTAGCCAGATAGCTAGTTAGCTGGGTGGGTATTCTTATTGGACTTACTCCAATGTGCTCCAAATGGCTTTCTTTTGATGACCTTTTGTTGAGCTATGGTCCTATTGTAGAAAAGATGGATATTTCCAAAAATATGTATATATATATATATATATATATGGACCAAGTTTAATTGGTGAATCTTCACCTTTTGCAGGTCCTCAAGTCTTTAACCAAAGAAAATAATGAACAGAAACTTTTACTGATCCACATATACACAGAACAGTATTCACATATTTGACTCTGTCATAAAATATAGAATTCGAATTTTTCATATTAAAAAAGAAAACTATCATAAAGTATAGAATTCGAATTTTTCATGTTAAAAAAGAAAATTGTTTTGTCCTTATTATTACAGCTAGAAAGAGATTTTATTGATTTTTCTCATTATTAAGGAAAAGGAAAGTAAAACATGGATGTTCTTTGCTGTCATGTCGTTCCAAATGACTCGTTACAAGTAGACTATGTTACAAATAGTTTTGCCTTCCTCTACTGCCAAATTAGGTAAAATAGGAAAGTGTTCTAGTTAATTTGCGATGTCTAGGATAGTCCTTCCCTTTCTTTTTCACCCATCAAGCAGTAAAATACATTTAAAACTTGTTTTGCATTAAAAAAACAATAGTTGAAATTTAATTCGTTGCTGGTAGGTTTGAGTTTACCTTAGACCGTATGTTTTTTTTTTTTTTTTTTTGAATAACTTAGACCGTATGTTTTGATAAGCAATCCTAAACATTTTTTTTTAATAAATACTTTTTAGGTGCGTATTTTCAATTTAAAACTATCCATAAAAACTATTATTTTTGTATTTTTATTAGTACTTTAAACGTTTTGATTTATAATTGAAACAATTCTCTATCATGTGTTGCTAGATAGTTCTACATAACTAATAAGTTGAGTTTGACCATTTGTTTTGAAAAATCATCCCGAACTTTTCTACTTCTGCTTTTTTTTTTTTTTTAATAAATAAATATTTTTAATAGTTCGCCATCTCCGACTTTTTTTGGATTGGTGAAAAACTTTATTCGACAAATTGAATCGTACGATTTATAGCAGCAACGTCGACGTGGTTCTTAAGGCGTACAAATTAATTAAGAACACAAAATCATTATCTGCATTAAATAGTGGAATCTTGCTTCATTAATTTTAGACAAACGAATATTTTTTTTATAATTCCTTTTAAAATTTTTAAAAGTAGAAAGGCAGGAAAACTTGAACAATCTTCCTTTCTACAAGGCCACGGACCATCCAGAACGCCACACTTCCACGTTTCTGATGCTCTTCTTCTCTCTTCCTTTGTAAAAAATATTCAAAAACCTTTAAAAACAAAACGAAACCACCCATTTCCATTTCTCTCTCTCTCTCTCTCTCTCCTCTCTTTCTCTCTCTTGGTTTTGCTTGCTAAATGCTCTCTCACTCTTCCTTCCAAATTGCACGATCCACAGAGAGCAAGCAAACTCGGAAGCCATTGAAGATCATTCTCGAGTTTTCTCTCTTCTTCTTCGTCGTCGTCGTCGTCGTCGTCTCGTGAATCCCTTGAATTTGTCCGGAAGAAGGTTGCCGGCGATCGGAATTCGATGGAATCGGAGCAGTTGATAACGTCGGAGAGCGGCTCTCGCTACTTCCAAATGCAATCTGAGCACGCGAATTCCTTCTCCTTCTCTCACCGTCCCGAGCCGACTCGGATTTTCGACGAGCTTCCCAAGGCCACCATCGTCCAAGTCTCTCGCCCCGACGCCGGCGATATCAGTCCCATGCTTCTCTCCTACACAATTGAGTTCCAATACAAAGAGGTGCGAATCGATATTCGTCTTTATTATTCTTGCGATTCGCGTTTTTTGGTTGTTTCATTTGGATCCGCTGTGATTTTTCGGCTTCGCCGTTGAATTCGGTGGTTTAGAACCATGGTTAGGATTGAACGAGCGTGTTTGGTTGCCGAGAAAGTTTAGGATTCAAGGAAATGATATTCAATACGGAATCTACTGTTACAAATCCTTGTCATCTTCGAAGAGTTAGAAATTAGAATTTTCACCTTTTGTTTATGCAATTGAAAGATTCGGTCAGTAAATTGATACATTCCTGCTTTCCTTTCTGGTTACAAGGTGGATCACTAGTCTGCGTGATTAATCTTTCCATTTATATACTTTCCTAGCGACAAATTCAGAGGAAAACGAAATTGAATCTTTGGATTGAAGCTTTTACTGATTATTAATTTTTTTTAATATATTTTTTATCATGATATGTTTCTCTTTTTGCGTGATGTTTATCATAAACTCGTCGAGAAGTAATGTGTTTTACTGAATTTAAATTCTGTTTCTTCTGTACTGAATCCTTTTATTTTCTTGTTAGATAACATCTACTTCTTTCTTGTAATAATTGGCTATATTCGTTCACTAGTTTAAGTGGCGGTTGTTGAAGAAAGCTGCGCATGTATTTTACTTGCATTTTGCGTTGAAGAAACGTGCATTTATTGAAGAAATTCAAGAGAAGCAGGAACAGGTATACTTTTCAAAATTGATCCAGACTCTATATGCTGTCATCTGAAAAATCCTAGAATGAGATAATTAGATTTATATGTTATTTTATGTTCTTTATCCACTTACTGTTGATTGTGAAGGTTTGGGATTTTAATGTAGTTTTTATTGGATCATTACATTAAAGGTTAAAGAATGGCTTCAAAATCTAGGAATAGGAGATCACACAGCAGTGCTGCAAGATGATGATGCCGATGACGAGGCTGTTCCTTTACACCACGACGAAAGTGCTAAAAACAGGTGACAACACGCTGACTATTTTGCGTTTACATTTGATTCCAGGGTGATTTATCTTATCTGGAATAGTATTTCTTGTTCAGAAATGTTCCATCTAGTGCTGCTCTGCCAATTATTCGGCCAGCCTTGGGAAGGCAGGAGTCCGTTGCTAGCAGAGGAAAGGTGGCAATGCAAGGATATCTGAACCACTTTATGGGAAACATGGACATTGTTAACTCTAGAGAGGTTTGATTGTATTTAATAATAGCTTTTTTTTTTCAAGGTGGATTTTGATTATCTTACTCAATACCTCCACAAAAGTATGGCATTGTTTGTTTTCTGTGGTTATAATACATTCTTCATTCTATCTTTGTTAACACACTCTAGTGAACATATATGAACAACATTCAATGAGCACATATTGAGAACTGGGAACTGCTTTACTAAATTAAGGTCTTTTCTTCCTTTTTTTTTTTTTAAGAAACTGAAACATATAGATACTTGAGCTTTCTTTCTTTTTTTATTTTCTAGCTCTCGAAGATCTTCATGCAAATTTAGCAACTAATTATTTTGCTGTGTGAACAATACCGTATATATTGTTTAGAATCATCTCATTGTAATTTGACCCCAAAAATAAAAAAAAAATGTGAATGTCTTTTGAGATGTTATTCTCATATTCTGAATCTTGGAGATTGCCATAATCATCTTTTCATTTGATTTCTTGCACAACTATCTCATCATTAGCAATCACGTACTGCAGGTGTGCAGATTTTTGGAGGTTTCTAAATTATCATTTTCTCCCGAATATGGCCCTAAACTAAAAGAAGACTACGTGATGGTAAAGCATCTACCAAAAATTCAAAAGGATGAGGATTCAAGGAAATGTTGTGCTTGTCATTGGTTCAATTGTTGTAATGACAATTGGCAAAAGGTAATGAATCACATGTCTGGAATTTGGTTTCACAATGCCCTCTTTCCCTTTTTTAAAACAATGATTAAAAATATTTGTACATTCGGCAGACAAACTTTTAGCTATTGAAGAACACCAGATTGTGTTATGGATATCAATATTTGGTCTTAGAAATAACAGATAATATCGCGTGAGTAACTATTATAATGATACCAAATTCCCTTATTTTTGATCATGGAGTTTCTTTTATTTCTGGTTCTCTTTTCTTTATGAAAACAGTATTAGCTTTACTTTTATGCACGTCTTAAATCGAACTTGGACATTTTAATTTCCCTTCATTTTTTGATATGAATTAAAGACTTTTGAGGAATAGGGGATGTTCCCAAGTAACGCTGGACCCACATACTATCTAATTTATTTCAGCTTATTGCTGGTTGTATTCTTATTGAGTTATGGACCCTGCTTTTGTATTTCTACATCATTCCTACTTGTTCACTTCGAATGTGTCAAAATGGCAGATTTCAATTGATAAGCAAATGTAGATAAGTGTGGTTAACTTGCTTGTAATTATGTGTGTCATTTTAATTTTTCAAGAATAGTGAACTTTGGCATATGGAAAATAGTCGAATGATTGAAACATAAAATCTATGGTATAATCATTTTCATATTAAGGTTTGTGTTCTTTTTTACCTTTAACATCATTCTGGATTTGACTGCATACAGGTTTGGGCTGTATTAAAGCCTGGATTCTTAGCATTGCTGGCGGATCCTTTTGATACTCAACCTTTAGACATAATTGTTTTTGATGTTCTACCAGCTTCGGATGGGAATGGGGATGGTCGAATATCATTGGCAAAAGAAGTAAAAGAAAAAAATCCTTTACGTCATGGATTCAAGGTTAGCAGCATCATGACTTTCTGTTTAGTTTTGAATCTATTGCTTTATATGTTATATCTGGCTCTCAGGTATCATCTGCAGTCCTGAACCATGAACAGTTATCTGCATATTCTTTCTGCTCATCGCCTTAGCTATTAGTGTGTATGCATATATCTACTAGATTTAAGTTCTTTACCAGCACCTTCCTTTCTACTACTAATGTAGGGCCATCTTGGCATTTTAGCTTTCGTTATAATCCGAGTGTAAAGAGCTGTCGCGAATTTTGAAAATACTTCTTGTGTAGCACTTTGATTCATACTCCTTTTTCCCCCTTTTAGTGCTGAAGATTATATTGTTCTTGTTGCTTTTCTTTTTCTGTTACTCTCTTTTGATGCCTTTAGAAACCTCCTTAATGTGAAATAATGACTGATCTTCCCAAAATCTGGGTGTTAATATCATGAATCTTAGTTCTCAATATGTTTAACTTTGTTTCTTACCTCAACTGTTCCCTGTGGACTGGAGATTTCTCTAACAAATAATCGATATATTAAAAGGTTGCATGTGGAAACCGAAGTATCAGATTAAGGGCTAAGAGTAGTGCTAAAGTCAGGGACTGGGTTGCTTCAATTAATGATGCTGGACTGAGGCCTCCTGAGGGATGGTGTCATCCTCACCGCTTTGGATCTTTTGCCCCTCCAAGAGGGTTGAGTGAAGATGGTAGTCAGGCACAGTGGTTTGTGGATGGTCAGGCTGCCTTTGAAGCTATTGCTTCTTCAATTGAGGATGCAAAATCAGAGGCATGTTCTTTTCCCTTCCAGCAAAAGAACCGATTGACTTGGACTTTTAAGGTATACTTTTCAAGTTCCCCTCTGATGACTAGAAATCTTTTGCAGATATTTATTTGTGGCTGGTGGGTGTGCCCAGAGTTGTATCTACGACGTCCTTTCAGTGTTCATGCTTCCTCTAGGCTTGATGCTTTATTGGAAGCAAAGGCTAAGCAAGGGGTTCAGGTACTGTTTTAAGAACGAATTAGTTTAAATACAGTGATATACTGATTGTTACGGTCAAGCTACAGTTTGAAATGGATATTTTATTGTCTATTTATGGTCCTTGTGCAGCTTTATTGATGTTCACCTTTTATCCTCCAGAGAAAAGAAAAATGCTGGATTTTGATTGCTAACAAGGTACTAATTGAATGCAGATTTACATTCTTCTATACAAAGAAGTTGCTCTTGCTTTGAAAATAAACAGCGTTTATAGCAAGAAAAGGCTGCTTAGCATTCATGAGAATGTCAGGGTACTGCGTTACCCTGACCACTTTTCAACTGGCGTTTACTTGTGGTATGTAATGTGCTTGCAATTGTTTTTCGGTGTTCGGGATGCTGACATCTTAGCTTGTACTTCTTGCATCTCTGCAGTTTCTGATATAAGAAATGGGTTAAATATAGGTCCCACCATGAAAAACTTGTCATTGTTGATCATCAGATTTGCTATATCGGAGGACTGGATTTATGCTTTGGCCGTTATGATACAGCTGAGCACAAAGTGGGTGATTGCCCTCCTCTGTTATGGCCTGGAAAGGACTATTATAACCCAAGGTAAGCTTCTTTTCTCTAAGATTGGTGTGATTTGGGGAATTCAATGGACAATTTTAAGAATCAAACATAAATCAATTATGTTGAGACCAACATAGATGCCAAACCATTCCAATTTCCAAACCACTTTACCAGGCTTTGGTGGCTAGTCACATATTTGTTTACTTTTCTATTCTTTACTGGATAAATTGTCTACATTAGCGTGTCTTTTGTTGATAAAATCAAACTGCCAAAATAACAAGATCTTTAATTGAAATCTTGGATGAAACTCTATATTTTCTCATTAAAGATACGGGTTTCTCCAATTCCATTTCTTTCTTTCAAATGTGTGTTTCTTGTTTTGAAACCAAATATTAGTCTATTTTTAGTGTTACGCCTTTGACTGACTGTTATTTTGGCTCTTGAGTAATTACCATTGAAGGTAAAGTTTGCTTTTATTAATGTTCTCAATGGACGTAATGTAACATTGTTAGGGAATCTGAACCAAATTCTTGGGAAGACACAATGAAAGATGAGTTGGATCGGGGAAAATATCCTCGTATGCCTTGGCATGATGTCCATTGTGCCTTGGAGGGACCTCCTTGCCGTGACATAGCCAGGCACTTTGTTCAGCGCTGGAACTATGCAAAGGTCGGGCTTTTGTAGCAGTTGTTGAACTTTTAATACATTAGAAGTTCGGGGATATGATCATAATACAATTTTCAATCTTTCAGAGAAATAAAGCTCCATACGAGCAAACGATTCCACTACTCATGCCACAGCATCACATGGTCATTCCACATTACATGGGAAGAAGCAAAGAGATTGAGATTGAGAATAAAAGTGCTAGCAATGACAATGGAATTAAAAGACAGGATTCCTTCTCGTCCAGATCCTCATATCAAGATATTCCCCTGCTTTTGCCTCAAGAGTCTGATGGGGTGGAAGCTGAAAATGGAGACCAAAAATCAAATGGGTTGAGCCCTTCACCTAATGTTCTTCCTTTCCCATTCCGGAAGTCAAAAACTAGATTAGTCGGTCCGGAGATGCCAATGAGGGACTTTGTAGAGGACTTTGGCACGGTTCAACATGGAAAATTAGCTTCAGCTGGATTGAAGCAACCTGGCAGGAAATGTCCAGATCCAGAGTGGTGGGAAACTCAAGAACGGGGTAATCAGGGTGGGTTCACAGATGAATCTGGCCAAGTTGGTCCTCGTACTTCATGCCGATGTCAGGTAGGTGGTTACTCATGGTTTTTAATTGCTGTTAGGCCAATCAGCCTTTTCTGGCAATGCTTTTAATAAAACCGCTAGATTCCATAGTTCATTGTTAATTTTACTTGAACAAGACAAAGTAGTATTTTGGAAGCTCTATTCCATACTTATCTAGGATTTTGTTAAAACCCTCTTAGGACGTCAGCAACCTTCAGGAATTTTAGATGGTTTATACATGGATATATGCACTAGCTTAAACTTTCTTTTATGCTCTTCTTTATGCTAATTTACTTTCATTAATATGTTGGATAGATATTGTATCCTCAATTGCAGTTATTGGCATTTTGTTTTCAGGTCATTAGAAGTGTTAGTCAGTGGTCTGCTGGAACAAGCCAAATCGAAGAGAGCATTCATAATGCCTACTGCTCTCTTATCGAGAAAGCAGAGCACTTCATCTACATTGAGGTATGTTGTTTTTTCTTATTAATAAATCGTTTAACTTGAATTTACTTTTTCACTTAAAAAATATATATATATATATATTTGCTCTAGTGCCGTTGTATGTTTTAGCTTCCTGACCGTTTTTCAATCTGTTTGTACTTCTCGCAGAATCAATTTTTCATATCAGGTCTTTCAGGCGATGAAATAATACGAAATCGTGTCTTAGAAGCACTATTTCGGCGTATTATGAGAGCATATAACGATAAAAAGTGTTTCAGGGTTATTATTGTCATACCACTTCTACCTGGTTTCCAGGTCCAGATTCTTGATCGTTTACCTTCAAATTCAGAAATAATTCTGAAGTTATCCGTCCTTCTATTTCTCATTCTGATGCTGTTATGCTGATTTTATTGTTCGCCACAGGGGGGTTTGGATGATGCTGGTGCTGCATCCGTGAGAGCAATATTGCACTGGCAATATCGAACTATTTGCAGAGGAAACAATTCGATATTATATAGTCTTAATGATCTTCTTGGTCCTAAAACACATGACTACATTTCTTTCTATGGGCTACGAGCTTATGGTAAACTTTTTGATGGTGGTCTAGTGGCCTCCAGTCAGGTATTGTCTCCGGCCTCAATGTACTTTTGTCACTCGTGTTTATGTACTAAAATTCCCAGTACTATTAGTCTAATTATGCATGTCAGCATCCTCTAATACTTCTCTATAATGGCCGCTGCAGATCTATGTACATAGTAAAATCATGATTATTGATGATTCTACAGCTTTAATTGGATCGGCTAACATTAACGATAGAAGTTTGCTCGGTTCACGAGACTCTGAGGTATGTCTTCTCTTCTGGTTCTCCGTGTAATTTAGTACTCTCAGTTTCATCACACAAGTCTGGTTGCTTTAGGTGCTTGTAATTGATTATCGAAAATGTCTCAAGAGCTGCATGTTTCCCTTTGTACTTTGCATTGGGAACGAGGAACGCTAAAGCATTGAAAGTTTGCATGAGAACATCGGGTTGCAAATAATTTTCTTCTTCAGTTCAGTTTATTAATTTTTTGAATAAATAACAACAATCTTAAAACAATTTCATTCTCTTTGATTGTCATGGTTCTTGCAAGTGATATTGAAGTTTGGATATCGTTTTCTGCCTATTATGTTACTTCTACTTATTGTTTCCTCATTGTGTTACTTTGCGGTTAGTTTTTCCTTAATTATAGAATAATGTGCTTCAGATTGCTGTACTAATCGAAGACAAAGAGATGGTTGATTCGTACATGGAAGGAAAACCATGGAAGGCCGGAAAGTTTTCTTCGAGTCTTCGCCTGTCTTTGTGGTCTGAACACCTTGGGCTTCGGGCAGGAGAGGTTAGCAAATTCAAGTTTATTTTCCTTTCCTGAGTTGGTACTCGTAATATGGGCTGTTTGTTTTAGCTGGTTCCTTGTATTTAACTGTTCAAAATTTTTTTCCTCAGATTCATCAAATAATCGACCCAGTTGCTGACTCAACTTACAAGGATATATGGATGGCAACTGCAAAGGTGAGTAGAGATAAATAAAGAAAAACAAACTGTTAAAGGAAGACATCATTTTACCAAATATTTTCAGGTTTCATGTTTCGTCTAGAATCTATTCCAAGTTTTAACTTTGCGGTTTATGTGGCAGACAAACACTGCTATCTACGAAGATGTATTTACTTGCATACCAAACGATTTTATACATTCCAGGTACGTATTTATTGCTTTACCATACTATATTCTCCTAACATTTTTCTTTTGCTATAACTAACACATGTTTGTATGTACTTATATGTTGTCTTTCCAAACAGAGCTGCATTTAGACAAAGCATGGCTTCATGGAAGGAGAGAATCGAGCACACTACTATCGATTTAGGAATCGCGCCTAAGAAGCTAGACTCGTACCAAAACGGAGACGTTAAAACGGCAGACCCCATGGAAAGGTTAGAGTCCATCAGGGGACACCTTGTTTCTTTCCCTTTGGATTTCATGTGCCAAGAAGATTTAAGACCTGTCTTCAACGAGAGTGAGTATTATGCATCAGCTCAGGTTTTTCATTGAGCTTCATTATATACACACATATATATATATATATATATATTAATCTATAATGCGGAGTCGTTAATCTGAGGTCATCTTTTATTATTTTGGTGTGGCCTCAATCTTGTATTTTAATTTTAATTTTTCTTTCTTTTATTATATTTATTTATTCTTTCTCTTGAAGATTTTTTCTTCAAAAAAAAAAAAAAAAAAGAAATTAGAGAGAGAATTATACAAGAGAGGAATAGAAAGGAAAAGGCAAGTCAAAATCACATAGCAGACGGGGAATGTTTGGGAAAACAAACTGGCACAGTGGAACTTGTAAGAAAAATAATTTATAAAAAGAAAGTTGTATGATTATTTGTTGATTGATTTTCTTTAAAACATGTTTTATCGCCATTTAAAAAGTTTGTGAAGATTGTTTAAATTAGCTGTTGGATATTTAGCAAAGCACCTTTAAGAAAAATACTAAAAAAAATGTAAATATTTCTTCAGTTGGAACATAAGAACTTTTTCTAACTGATTAAATAAGAGACGTGTCGTTTCATGATGAAGAGATTGTTTCTAAACATACTTCACATTGGCTGTCGTTTATAAATGTTGTTTTTCTGTTATTTATGCTGATGAACGATGTCGTATTAAATTTATTATTTTGCTGTCGAATAACGATAACGACAATGAAAATGCACTTTTATTTCAAAGAGAATGCGCATTTTACTACAACGAAGAAGAATCATTCGTACATGGACACTTACATTCGTGCATTGTAATCGACATGTCGTTTTAATATTCACTCCAATAAACGGTGTTAGTTTACAATGTGAAATTTTCTATCGTTTGACATGAAAATGACAATCCACTATATATAAATTAAATTATGTTGTCTTACAGACAAAATAAATCATTCCAACTATGACAATTATTGTCGTTTATGCCTATAAATGACGTCTTGTAATTTAAAATTTATGCTTTCACATTTGAAAACGACAATCCACTAGTCTTTAAACAAACGACATGTCGTTTCACGGTAATCATTTGTTTACGAACGACATGTCGCTTGAAGTTGAAACTTATTGACGACATGTCGTTTTAATCGAAACGACATGTCAAATTTTAGCAACTTAAAAGTTTTTCTATCCTGAATTAAAAAGAAAAAGGAAAAACAAACCAAAGAAACTCCTACTGACATTTTATACAAATTTTTTTCTTTTGAAGGAGCACTTTATACAATTTAGTATGCTTAACTTAATAATTTTCTTTATTGTGCACAATGTATAGTTGTGTTGGCTACGTAAAAGTAAAAACAACGAAATTCTATTCACAATTCACAAATTTCAAAAATCGTAAAAGGAAATTATTGCTCGCAGCTTTTTAACTTTTGTCAACATTCTTTAACCATAACTGTCCTACCGCACGTTTAGTTGCCAGCCGAATGCCAACTTCTTCATTTGAATAGACAAACGACAAGGCTTCAAAAATTAACTATTAATCTCTTATTTAATATGGATTTGACTCACTTGTATCCTTCATTTTTTTTAAACATGTATGCTTTCAAATATCAAGTACTACGGGAGTTAAAAAATTTAATTATCTACTTTTGTTCATTTAACCATGTTACATACGCACACAAAGCCCACAAAGAGGACGAGACAAGGTCACCTAAAAGAGAATTTTTTTTTTAAGAGATTAGACGGTAACACTTCCATTTTAAGAGAAACATGAGATTTTAAAAAAAAAAAAAAATCAGTATCTTGAAGCACAAATGGATGGACTTAATATCAATGTCAGAATTAATGCCTAGAACTTCCCTGTCCAAAGATGCTACGCCTTTGACAATAATTAGGTCATTAAATTCCTAAATGTCAACCGCCATACCGGGTCTTAAGGGATTCTGGGGGTTCCTCTTCCATGATGCCCGAACCTGTTGTGGCCAAATACCGGCGGATTGTTGTTGTACGATCTCCAAGGAAAGTGTGATCTAAAAAATTGTTATAGGCTACATCGCCGAGATTTTTTGCTGCCAACACACTGCAAAAACATTTCTCAACCTTTGGTTTATGAATAGAGGCTTTGGCATGGAAAACAGGGTAAAGAGACAGATTCAACTGCTCAAACATTAAATAGCTCTGTTCATTAAAAACCTAAAAGCTAATTGGCCTAAAACAAAAGAAAACAAAAGAAAACAAAACAAAAATTTTGCGGAGAGAGGTTTTCAAAAGGCAGACAGGGTACAGAGACAGATCTTCAATAGCTCAATTATAAGAATGGATCAGCTCGTTTTTCTAATTGATACAGGCATGGCAAACAAGGGACAAACACGGTTCAACCACTCAAATATCAAGATGTCTCTCTTGTTTAGCTAGTTGACAATTTGGCATGGCATGGCAAACAGGTTATCAATTCAGAGATTCAAACACACTCAAATATCAAAATGACTCGTCCTGTTTGGCTAATAAGCAAAAAACAGTAAAATATGATAGGCAGTTGAAAATCAACTTGTCTATAAAATAAGTAGAAGTAGAGCAAAATGAGATCACTTCTAAAATTTGTTCTCATACGTTAACCTTCCATACATAAACCATGAATGATCGAGTAACAAACAGCTAAGCAAAACAAAGAGTCTATTGACAAGCCTTCGGATGCTTATTCATGCATAAACTAAATGACTTTATGCAACAAAACTGATTTATGGACCACAAAACTATTACTCTGCAACTATGATCGAGTGGAAGATTTTACTGTGTCTTAAATCCAAGGACTGTCCTAACAAGTCAAATATCTACTAAAGCACTACTAGGAATATCACAACTTACCAGTGTCGAAGATAAGCACGGCATGGAAAGATATCATCTCGCCAGATTTTATCAATGCTATATCGTCCATATAGTTGAAAATAGACATCCTTGTCTCCTGTAAACAAACATTAAAATAGCAAATTAACAGATTAACTTGGATGATCCACCGACTTTATAGTCTGATCAGGCATAGAGTTAATGAGATACCTTTGCATCGAATCCGGAAGAATTCTTCGTCACTATAACGAGCACAGAGAACCTGTATCAGTAACCACAAAACCAGTAATCCACCAACTACAACACTTGGAAAAACCAACCAGGACTTAACGAAAATGCTATAATTACAAAATTGAGCCATCAATTATCAGCATACCGCCTGATTATCAAAGGGAGTCCCATCCAGTGTTTCAGGCAGAACCTGCCAAAGAGGAAGTTTAAGTTCAAAAACTAAAACAAAGCAGGTTTTTTGTTGGAAATTTCAAAACTAAACTGTTTAATAATGCTACGTACGGCGAGGAATCGGAATTCAAGCTCCCTCTCAAGGAATGCCGGAATCTGAAGCAATAAATTAAGATATTCAAGTCAAGATTCAACTTACAGAATCAATATTCATGTGAAATGTGGAAAGAAAACAATACATTTCATTAATATCCTCTACTACTTTACATCAGATTTTTGAATTTCGAAGACTGTTACAATCAGGCTTTCTCCTTCACAAGGCTCTACACTCAAGCTCGAGATTTCCTGCAATTTTGTAAAACACGAGAAAAACTCAACAAATTGAAAGGATACTATCCTGCCTGGAACTTCAAAATGATATTAATGTGATCACATTATTAACACCTTAATAGTCAGGTTTAAAATCGTTAACTTTGAATAAATTAAATAAAATACTCCACTAACCATGCTATTTCACGATTCACACAGAAACTGTAAGGTTTAAGCTCGTTAATTGATAGATATGTATAAATATATATGTGTGTGTGTGTGTGTGTGTGTGTGTGTGTGTGTATAAAAACGCCAGTAACAACATTATTTTGAAGATCCGAGACTATAATTGTTACTTCCTCTTTCGATTCGGCAGGAGAAATTTACAGATCGCAAACTTAAAGAAGAGTAAAGAAAAGCACCATCGTCTCCGGCTTAGCAATTCCACGCTCAAAGAAAATCGGGGCGACATGAGCGAAGACGCGCCGAAATCCGTTCAAACTCGCGATTCTGAAGTTTTTGAGCTCCGGAAACGTACTCCTCGCGCTTCTCTCTGGTTCACCACCGCAATTCACTCACGAAAAAGGAAAACGAACAGAGAACCGACGAAGCGGACGACGAATCAAATGTACGTACCGGATAGTAGGGAACCGAAGCCGCAGATGGAGATGCAACCGTCCGAAGAGAGGAGCTTCTCGAAATCGGCCTCCGTGATGAGTTCTGTCGTCAGATAGGCCGACGACGGCCGGAAGTCGGAGGAGGCCATGGCGATCGGAAATCGACGACGACGGTGTGAGCTGAGCGAGCTGCGCAGTGGAATCGGCGACGGATTGAGCGAGTTCGCGAAGGTTTTGAGCAGTGGAGGAGAGAGTAGCGGGATTGGAGCTATTGGAGTTGGGAGAGAAGAGAGAGAGATCAAGAGAGGGAAACTGAAGGTCATGAGAGAGAGAAGAGAGAGAGAGAGATTTGGAAGGGAAAGGAATCCGTGAAGACGATTCGCTAAATTTATAGCCGACGGGAACGCGCCAATAGAAAGAGCAGATTTTTTTTTTTTTTTTTTTTTTTTTTTTTTTTTTGTTAATAACGTGCACAGCGTGACAATATATGAGGAGCATAGTACGATAAGTGTGGATCTCTCGTCTAACAAAACATGATACAATGACGAGAGACTGAATTAAAAGTCATATCTTTCTCGGAGGGTGTTTGGCTCCCCATTTTAAATCACTCGTCTTAAAATTTTTTTCGTCTTTTTTCTAAAAAGTTTTTTATTTTTCTAAAAATTCAAAAAAATTTACTATTAAAACTTAAAAATCTTAACTCAAACTACTCCACTAAACACCCACTTAATATTTCTACAGAAGTAGATTTTACTGTGTGGTTGAAAATAAAACGATGAGAGGATTACCACCATAGTTTTTTTTTTCTTATAAAAAAATGTATTTAATAATAATATGCGATACTTAATTTAATCTTTGGTCAGAGTTTTTTTTTAACTCTATATTCGTGACAGTGTAAGGATGAGTTTTCTAACTAATTTTCAATAGAGAAGATGGTTTTTGACGGGAGTGTTGGTTATGGATTTTTTTTTTTTTTTCCAATAATGCTTTTTTGCATTTTGAGGTTATAAAAAAAATATACCTATTATTACCGTAGAAATGCTTTTACATAACGACATGAAATGACAAGCATGAATTAATAACAATAAGTTTAATGGGATTAAAAAATACATTTTTAATTTTAGTGGGGACTTTATAACACATACTTGTATAAAGATTTACACAAACAAAGGAGTTTTGAGTGGGGGATTGAGCCCCCGTTTATTGGCCCCGTGAGTGATGATATGAAAAGTATTTTAGTATCACATTGTTTAAATAACCACTCTTTCCCTCTCAATCAGCTTAAAAAACGTGAAAAGTTTATTATTTCTTTTATGAATACGATGTATCTATTTATTTAACTAAATTTGGTTAACATAATTCAATTTATTGATTTGTTTAATTGCCTTTACCATAAAGTGAGATATCATGAAATTTTGCATTCCGAGTTCTTTTGATGAACTCGAGTACTTTGTTCACATTTTCCGTAACAATCTCTCTTTAAAGCTATTGTGATACCCTGTCCGATTAATGAAAAATAGACAGATTATTAAGTAAATTAAATGATTTAATAGAATAATGAACCGTCTATAATAACATCGAAGAAAAAAAAATATTAAAAAAATTCAAAGAAAATTTGTTTCTCTCGCATTTTGTGTCTCTAACACGCAAATAAATCATAAATATCCATATTTCAATGGATCTTAAAACTAAAGTTTCTCAAAAATTAGACCAACAAACGTGCGAGAAAAACAGAAGAAGACTAATGAAATCAAATCCTTAATCTACATATTTACTTCATCATCAATTGTTCATACGTAGCTTTTGTTGACGTTTGATTCCTTAAGTTCCAACCCAAAACAAATTAAAAGACTAATATTCGAAAAATAGCCAAAAGCAAACAAAATAAAAGAAAAAAGTCTTCTCCAAAAGACTGAATTTCAAGGACTTGCTTTGATCTTTCTCTGTCGTCTCTCTCTCAGAATTTCAATGCAGCATCCATGAGAGAACCAAAGAAAGAAAAAAAATTTCACTAGGTTTGATGGAAAAATCAAGATTCAAGTTCTTCTATTGAAATAAATTGAGAAAACAACATGGATAGAAATCAACACATTTTGCCTGGTAGTTGACCTTGAGAGTACAGAAGCGTAGTTTTTTTTTTTTTTTTTTGGGTAAACCAATAGAAAACTAAAGGTAACTCCGTTAAGTAGTAGTGAAATTGCAAGTGAGGTGGCAATTCGGTATTGATGGACGGGTTGAAACAACAAATTTTATGCCCTTTGCGGAGTTATACATGAAAGTACCTTCCGGCTATGTGTGCAACTACAATATATTATAACAACTCTGGATTTAAAGTAAACTGACTTTTGGTGTTCTCTTATGCTTTGTTTTGTGATTTGCTTTACAATGCTCAAAGTGATGAAGCCTAAAATCAAAGAAAAGATCATGTTTAGGTCATTATTCACTAATTTTTTTTGTATATGTATTTATTTAAACTTCAGTCCGAAACGACCTACAAAATCTAAACGGATTTTGTAGCAAGGCTAGAAAATTTCGAGACGGAAGGATTGGAGGAGAGTGAGGTGTGGAAGAAGAGGCATATAACCGAGATGTCATCCATGGCAATGCCTCGTTTCTTGGATTTCCAAGCAAAAGCAGCACATTGCACTAGCCTCCGTGCTGATTTTTCCTTCTCTGGTGTAGACAATACTATCTCCACTGCTTCTTCATTGGATATAACATCCCATAACTGAATGAAAGCAGAAAAAATGCAACATCAAAAAGCTAAGGTATGACTTAAATTATTTTCTACTCTAACAACGTAGTAAAATTGAACGGATCGATCCAGTTCAGAGTTGATGTGATTTTGAAAGAAGCATGGGCAAAAGTAGTTTAAGTTAAACAAAAGTAGAAAAAGATTCAAGAAAAATCCAACTGGTGCTATCCCAGTTGATAAGAATGAAGCAGATTAAGAGAGAGATTCAAGACTCAAATCCTGAGAACAGCTAGTAATGTATTAAAATAAAGAAATAAATAAATAAATCAGTGTTTGTGTCGTATGCTTTTGTGCACTTTTACCAAATACTCTGGTTGCATCGATTTTTAACGTTCATGGTGCTTTTTTACGACACTGAGGAAGCTTGCCCTAGATTCGGTATGGAAAAAAAGGATGAAAAGAGAGCTTATGCGTACCCCATCGGTTGCTAAGATGACGAACTGGTCTCTGCTGGTTATGTTTCTTTGAGTGACATGAGGATCAGAAACCAGGCCAAATTCCTTGACACAGTAGTCTCCAAAGGCCCTTGATATTGCTAGTCCCGGCGTCTTACCATTTGGCATCCACACCCTATAAACGCCCGGCTCATCTTCTAGGCAAAACACCCTCCCTTTCGAGTTGGTTATCCTCTCAGCCTCCTCTGCAACAGAAATACACACACACACATGTTTATCAAATTTGTACCTCTTTTTTTTTTTTTTTTGCTATGTACTTTCATTTATAAAGTAACAAAGATGAGAGTAAGATCTCACGAGGTAAATTTGGCTTGAAGTCAACCGTGAGCTGAAGGGCCAACAAAGTACCATCTTGAGAAGTTGTAGCCAAAACAGCTCGAGAGTCGCCCACGTTTGCTATGACTAGACGATCACCCTGAATGATGGCGAAATTTAAGTATTTCATGATCTAAGAGTTTCTAGTTTGTAATACTTAGACAGAAACACGACAGGATTGATTCATATAAGTAACTACCTGTTTAACAATGGTCAAAGCGGTAGTACCACTTTGAAAGGAGTCGATTTCGGAATGTTGTTTAAGCTCCTCGTCAATGGCTGCATAAGTTTTCAAGAAGGATTCTTTCCATGTATCAAACCAGTGGAGGTTTCTGTCCCTTTCCATTTCGAAATCGAGATCGAGAGACGTCAAAGCCAGAGTTTCTTGCCAATTGCATAACAACGAGGCGGGCAGTGATTCTCTAACCCTTTTGCTTACAAAGTGACCCCAAGGGCCATGGCCATCGAATATCCCACAGAAGACCATGTCTTCTTGGCATCCAAATTCCTACCAACCAAACACAAGGTTTAAAATATATATATGTGTGTGTGTGTGTGTGTGTATGCATATCAAATTTCTCAAACTTAGGCCCTATTTGGGATAACTTTTGCTTACACTTTAAGCAATAGAAGAAATGGGAAAAACCAATAGCTTTTTAGTTGGACCATTTATTTATTTATTTTGTTCAGTATGTAATTTTATAAACGGACACTTGGAGCAAAGTTTCATAAATTCTCATTCAAATTCGGAAATAAAATTTCAAGATCTTCCCATAAGAGCTTTATCAATAAGCCACCGTATTTTGTGACTAGAATCACTTCTGAAATAAAGCTTTTCTAAAAGGCCATATTAACAGATTTTGAACGCGGTAAGCTAAAAGCTATTTTTCTAGAAAATCATGCTAAACAGGCCTTTATTTCTTCTATAATTATTGGTTGTTGGATTAATTAATTACCTCCCAAACAACTAAGGAATCCTGATTAATTCCTTTCTGGCCTCTCTTGGAGAAAATGCAGGATAAATTGTCCGACTTTTCGGACTTAACAACGCCGGAAGAGCTCGAAATCATCTCGTTCTTCTTCGCCTCCTTTGACAATGCTTCTGCGGTTTTTCTCCCAACATGATCATCACACAAACATCTTTCTCTCTTGTTGGATATGGTTCTCACCAATCCATCTAGAATTGATGGAAAGATAATCATTTCCTCCTACAAAAAAAAAAAAAAAAAAAAAAAAAAAAAAAGACAACAACACTTCACTTGGTAAAAAAGAAGATTCTTAAATTGTCTAACCATTTTTTGCCCCTGCAGTCAATTTACATCCCTTTCTTTTCATGGTTTTTTTTCCCCCTTCAAATCATGAATTTGATTTTCTTTTTCCTTTTGTAGCTAGAAGAATCAATTTGCTTTATTCATATAAGGAAAAAAAAAAAGCCTTAAAAAAAGAAATTTACGAAAAAGGAAAGAGCAATATTACCTACCAACACAAACATACATCAAACAAAAGTCAACACAGATCAAACACCAAAACCAACTCCAAAAAACCAATCAAAAAGATCATTTAAGAAAAACATAAATATGTGATATTGTTTTCATACATGCTTAAAATGAAGAGAAGAGAGAGAGAGAGAGTCAGAAACCTTGCTTTGTGTTTCCCAAATTCCGTTCAAGAAAACAACAGGTTGTACGCCTGTGATCAGACGCTATCCTCCGGAAACTGATTGTCGTTTGCCAGAATATGAAGACCCTAAACGACAATTATCATAAGCCTTGTTGATGGAAGTAGAGAATTCAAAGGCTTCCTCTCGCTTAGACTCCATCTTTCATTTGATCTTCTCCTTCTTATTTGCAAGCTCTAGTATGGCTACGCAACGTACACTTATGGACAAACCGTGGCTTAGCTTGTTGTGAGATTACTATATTGCCCTTTGCTTTTGACCACCATGTGACGGGAATGTTGAGACCATTATGGACAATATGCCCCGCATGCCAGAGCCACAAAAGCTTTCATCATTAAATATCCCCACCCACTTTGCTTACTCGTTTACATTAAGATACTATAGAGTATGTACATAGATTTAGAGCCATAAGAATAATTGTCATTTGCTAATTAAGAAAGATATTATAAGCAAAGTCGGTATTAAAATACCAAGTGATATTAAGGATGAATTTATGAATATTTTATATGATATTTTGTGGACGAGATTAGATTGGATTGAAGATACATTATCTTGGTGATTAGTAAATTAATAGTAATTAAAAAAAGGGTTTATCATGAAGGCTATTATTGTAAAATTAGGGAGAAGGTGACTGGCCAACACGATTATTTTGCTAGCTAATGACGTTTTAGTTTGGAGGGTGATATGACAAAACATCACCCTTTTTTATTGCCCAAAAAAAAAAAAAAAAAAAAAACTCTCTGTGTGAACCAATATTACCAAACCCAAGGCTATCAATGAGTTTTTTTTTTTTTTTTTTTTTTTTTTTTTTTTTTTTTTTTAGGGTGTGTGGCTAGAATGAGCCAGTTGTTTAACGAGGGACCGTGTTAAGTTGGTCAAACACATTCATGGTTGTGCGTTTGTGAGTTGTGACTATTGATTGTGACTCTGACCCTACAATCGACCGACTCTTTAATTCGAAAATTTCCATGCGAATTGTCAAGTAGTTATGTTTGGAAATTATATATATAGTATATGTTTGAATGACGTAAGAATTTAAAAAAAATAATAATTAAATAAAATAAGGAAAACTAAATAAAAAAAGACCGAAATTCTTTTGTGAAATTTAAAAAAAAAAACCCTTAAAAAATTATAAAGAAATCTCTTTTTTTAATATGTAATTCAATGGATATATATCCAGAATAAGTCTCTTATACGATTGTTTGCATATAATGATTAATTAATTTATATATAGACTATTACTTAGAATTATTAGAGTAAGTGACATGTAATATTACATGATGTTATATTAAAATCAACTGTTAATCATATACTTATAACAATGTCGGACATAAGACAAACCTTGTGTATATGTAAAGATATTCTTAGGGTAATCTTTTAAAAAAATATATAGAATCTTATTATTCAATCCATCTTTCTTTTCTTTTCTTTTCTTTTCTTTCCCCCCTTAATGACAAGTATCCAATGTTGAGCTAAGTAGATTTGGTAGTATGAGAAGATCACCTGCACGTCAATAACTCAACATTGATCATAGTGATTTTGACAGGATTCGATCCTCTTATTCGATGGGGAAAGTTAAGACTGGGACCATAATTTTGAAAAGCTAAATTCAGACATCGTTTTCCAAGAGAGTTTTTTTTTTTTTTTTTTTTTTTTTTTTTTTTGGTGGTTAATATTCAATTCCCGATTTAGAACCCAAAAATGTCCTGAACCTAAGCATATGCGAAACCTTGGCCATGGCCATTCTGGGATAAGAGAGGTTATTAAACTCCAAACAATAACAAACGAACAGAAACAAATTGGAAAACAACAACCACCAGTAGGGTGATTCAGTGGCTAGGTTTCTTTTCTTCTCCTCCTCTCTCCCAGATTGCATATGTTCAAAGTTTGATCCTTCAAAGTCCCACTTTAAGGCCTATATTTCAATCAAGGTGACGGTACCTATCTATTTTAACAATGTGAGTGTACATTAAAAGATAAAGTTAATAATTTATGTAGAGATAATTCAAGTTTTAATGTGGCAAAATCATAAAAATGTAAAATTTTTAAGGGTTAGATTTTAAAAAAAAAATCACTGGGGCTTCCTTATTGGACCTCCTCCCTCCCAAAATGATTTTGGAGTCGGGTTCAATATAGTCCTGCTTCAAGAACCCTTTTTTGTTTCAGAAAATTATCCAAATAACCATATTTTTTCATTTATTAACCAACATGACTCAAATCTCATATTATTAACCAACATGACAAACTTTAACTATATTTTGTGTCTAATATCAAATTTATGTGTAATGTTAGTATAATAATATTTAAATTTATATCATTTAGGTGCTTTCCCCTCAATTGAATTATGTGATATCGAATTTCAGTGACGTCTCTTTTTGAGTTGAATTAATTACGTCTTTTCTGTTATATAAGTAGATTCCGAAACTTCTAACACCGATCGTTCAAAAAACAAAAAAAAAATCCCCCAGTAATCACAGACATGGACTCCTTGCCCATTAAAAAGTTGAGAGCACTAGAAATAATCATTCTAGATTTTGGACCAATCTTTCAAGCAAAAAATATATATATATATATATATATATATTGGACAAATCTTTTTCAAGCCAATGAAAATTATTTAGCTGGAGAAATTTCCAGAAGACCATTGATTCCGGTCATTTTCGTAGTCAGTGCCAATCCTTTTGCAACTATCGATAATAACTGGTATTGCTTCGTTATGTCTCCTTTCGGTAAAAGCAATAGGGTCCTAATTATTCTCATCCCGGTCCAAAAACTTGTAAAAAAATCAGCGAACAGAATAAACATATTGGACAAAAAAAAAATTTTCGAATGGCAATATATATCATTTTACTGTTACTTTATGTTTTTTTCTTTTTTTTTTTTTCAAATCACACACCTACTTTGGTTATCCTTTTCCAGTTCCCTGATTAACAATTCCATCATCTTCTTATACATAGGCATATAGTGATCATTTATCATTGTTCTTGAGAGTCTTAGTTTACTGTACAGTTCCCTAGGTGTCTCGTATATACCAATATGTTCTTCATGAGGCTCATCATTATCTAGGTTGGTAGAATCCGAAGACGGGACAGCGATAATGTGCATGATTCTGCCAGGAGGGTAGAAATGGTTATTTTCTGAAGCATCCATTGAAGAGATTGGACTATTGTTTTCCGCGGCTTCGACCAGCATATTTTCCTCTTCAGTTATTTCTATTGCTGCAGCTGCTACCTCTTCTTTGGCCTCAATGTCGACTCTACTCTCCTGTCTCTGAAGCTCCTTCTCCAGTTCATACCACAGTTCACCTTCAGTAATGTCTCCGACGTTGGATTTAGCAGTGACTCCCTCCACGGGAAGAAGCTGCTCCTCTTCATCATCTGTATTGTCGTGCCCTGACCCGCCACTCAAACTAGATTCCGGTTTGTTCAGCACTGTGTCTCTGGTAACAACTTCAATATCCCGGGAATCAGAAGTCTTTTCAGCTATCATTGGAATTTCGGCCAAATCGTCTTGTTTAGAGCTCAATGCTGGACCCACGTTTCGATGACGTGCACCCATGCAAGACCATGATGAAAAGGAAGAGCGGGTTCTGACGACAGCTTGAGCAACATTCTGTGCACGTTTCATTACAACCTATAGTTCACTAGCCAAAGCATTAGTGATAATTACACAGATTTAACAGGCTGTGTGCTGAGATTAATACAAGGTTCATGAACGCATGAGGTTCTCTAATCTCAAAAGTTCAACGTTCATATCAAGGATTTAGACAAGTTCAAAATTCAAAATGATGGCTCAATTATTTTTCTCTCTCACAATGTTCGTGACAAAGAACTATGATGTAACTTAACATTAACAGCCGCCAAATTTCTGCAACTTTTATCAGTACATTCCTAGAGTCAAATGAGATCTGACGACAATGAAGTGTATTCAGGGGCACATGATAAGTAGACCCAGACAGACATTACCTGTGTGCTGCTGGATACTGGCCTCAGGAGTGCACCTGCACCAGCCACCCTGGCTTTTGCACTAGCTATGGATGGTAAGCGAGATCCTACAGCAGTTGCAGAGCGATAAACAACATTTAGTATCCTCGTACGCTCAACCTGATCCCGCAGATCATTTAACCAAGATGATGCTGTGACCTGAAAAATGATAATTATCATCATAAAAGGATCTTGTCAGGATCTTCTTAACGAGAATTGAATGTAATATCATGATTATCAAGACAAACGTGATACCAGCCATTTCAAATCTAGAGAAAAGCTTTACAGCACCTCAGATCGAAGAACATCAATAGAAGCTGTTGAGAATGTCGGCACCAGGTCAGCACCGTTGATGATAGTTGTGATGAAGTGTTTTCCAGATTCTGCCAGCTCCCATGTCATACAGGCACCTGCAAAACAACAAATTGCAATGCAGAACTTACAGGAGAGAGAAATTTTCTGAAAAATATCACAACACACCAAGAAAAAAAAGCTAAATTATTGCGAGTTTAGAAAGCATCAAGTGATTGAACAACCATCATCGCTTGAGCTCATGGAGGTCAAAGCATGCAACAAAAGTCAATAATAAAAACCTGGGGCAAATGTAACGCATGTTGTTGCGGAGAACTCCTTTTGTTCCCGCAGGACATAAGTAAGTAGCGCTGCAGTACCACCACCAAGTGAATGCCCGACAACCTGAAAATGCAAATCCGAATGGTGAGAAGAGCATCAATGCTACATAGATAGGGACGAAGTGGAACAGTGTCAGCATAATGGAATGGATAATCTTGGATCAACAAAGCATCTGCAGTTCACTTACAGTCTTGCATCAATGAAGTATATAAAAGGTCAAATGCCAAAATATTTTGAAAGACAAAACTAAATATTTCTATATGTTGTGGAGTTAAAAGATTGTCGAGTATAATAGCTCAAAATATACCAGAGCTAGATATTAGATCGAAAAAAATAATAATAATATTATTTGCAACATCAACTTTTAGAATACTAGGTAGACCTATACTGATTCTCAGAATTAAAATAAAAAGAGAAACAAAAATAAATTTGAACCATACCGTAACATGGGATAAAAAATGATGCAAATCAATTAAACAAAGCAACCTTATTAAATTACTCAAATTAAAGAATTGGTGTCACCTTAACTTTGTAGTCAGGATCTTCACCAAGAGCCTTAAACAAGAAAGGAGTGCAGAGCTTAGCAATCCAACGGGCTGCAGCAACCATCCCACAATGAGCATACCCCAGAACTAAGTTGCTGATCCCACCATCATGCAAAACCGAATGGTGGAAAGGGACCACCGCACCAGTTGCTGCAGTTAATGTGTCTTTGATGCTATGCGTTCCACGAATCAATAGAAGGAAGCACTTCGAATCTTTATCACGAATGATTGTGAAAGCAGGCTTTAACAGCTGCAACCATTGCCGTATCAATCAAAATAGAAGTCAATCTTGAAGAATTAAAAGAACTGCCTTGTCACAAGCCATATTTTACACATAGGAAGATAATAATAGGCAATAGAAAACCAGATAATTAAAACATATCAAGTGGGCATCAATGAAAATGCTAGCATATTCGAATAAAATAGCTCAGGGGGTTATCCGATTCATAAAAAATAAATGGCCCTATTTCCATACAGCCTACACTTCAATTGAAAGAGTAACTCTGACACTATCTACTTTTGATTTTTCTTCTTCACAACAAAGCTTGTAAAAGGAATGTCAGAACTCATCCCCGAAAGTTAGCTCAATCCACAAACACTGTAATATCCCAGTAACTTAGCCATATGGACAAATTCACAATCAATAACCTCAAGAAATGTTTCTTCTAAAAGGCATATAACTTTTCATTTTCATATATCAAAGAGAAAAAGATTTATGTACCCCAGCCTTGGGCTTCTGAAGAAGTACATCTTCCTGAGAGTAGCCGGCGGATTCTAAAAACACCGGGAACGGCTTCTTTGAGAAAAGCATACAAAGCGTCAACAACCTTAAATAATAATTCAACTCCGCAACAATCTCGGGACCTTTAAGCTCTACAGAATTACTACCGGCATATACACTCGCAACTTGTAAATTACCCTGGAAAATTGCATCAAATTATTCTCATTCATTCCACATCAAAATCAAATAATTTGATAGAAAAGAACTAAAGTTCCTTAGAATCTGAACAATTAAGAGAAATCTGGAAAGAGACAAATTTAACCTTACAATATCAATTTTAACAATTTGGCTCAAAATATAAGGGATTGAGAAAAAAGATACGAACTTTGAGAGAAACGAAAACCCTTGGGAGGCGATTGAGGCTAATCAGACGAAGAGAGGAAACTCACCTGCCTCCGCATGAGATAATTGATGCCGAAGGCCAAGTCGCCGATCGGCCATTTTCCGAGAGTCTCGGCGTAGGTGAACCTCAGCGTCTCCGTAAGCGTCGTGATCGACTCCAGCCACGTGGCCGGCGCCTGAGCCGGCCGGCGCAAGACCCTCCTCCTCACCGATCTGGTCGATTTCGCGTCGAAGCTTCCACTCCGATCGTCCTCTTTCCCCTTCCGCCGACTCAGCACCAAGTACAGAAGCACCGCGGCTCCGGCGGCGGTCGCCATTGTCCCCGCCGCCATCGATGTCGATCGTCGCTCCGGCGATAAGGCCTCAGCGATCCACCATTAAAGCAAATCAAAATCCACGAGAAAATCAGTAAAAATTACCACAATTTTCCAGGGAAAATAAATTCCCTCTGAGAAAATCGTTAGGGTTATGAGTAAGCAGAAGAAGGAGATTAGAGACTCGGGTGCTGACAGAGGAGCGAACCAGCTGAGACGCGGAGAATGCGTTGGAGATCAAGAAACAACGACAACAAAAAGTTCATCTTCGACAGGTAATTAATTTACCGAAAATGTCCTCGTCGTACGGGAAAAGTCTACGAGAAGTGTTGGGGTATGTTTGTCATTCTAGGAAGCTGACGACGTGTTTGGCAAAGCACGTAAACGTACGGAAGTTGTTTCAGCGGAATAAATTAAAGAATAAGAATAAGAGATAAGATTGAAAGGAAAGTGGAAGGGTGCGCACGTTAGGGATTAAGGGGGATTAGGATAGGATCAACCATTAACATTGGGTAGATTTGTTTTTATGGTATTTCTTGATAATTTGGATACCATGTTATTGTGGATCTCTGAGCAAGTTTCCATTTCAGAACTTTCCTTTTTCATTATGTAAATATTGTGGTTCTAGTTATTTGATTATTAACTTTTCAACGATTTTATATTAGAAAAAAAAAAAAAAAAAACAATTGTGTTGCGCAAGATAAATTTTTAATATAACGATTTCTATAAATTTATACCAAAATTGTGATTCTTCTTGATGTCGAAAAAAATCATTTCTATCGTAAAAACTCTGGTATTTCTAAACTTTGGGTTAAATATAGAATCATATCATAATCAAATAGCACATAAATTGGAGATAATTTTATAAAATCTAAGGATTTGTAGTTGTTTAAGAATTTGCCATAAGTTATGAAACAAAAATACTTTTTTTTTTTTTTGAAAAATGTTAATTGTATTTCAAATCAAGAAAATATAAAATACCAATATTGACTGAAATGACCTCATAACACAAGGAAATTCAACCCCAATTTTATATTGATTCTACCAATAAGTTCTAATTAAGCACACATTGGGTAAAACGTGCACTCAATTCCAATAACGGGCAATCAAAAAGGCGCATCATTATCGAGCACACATATGGCTCTTTTGACAAAACCATTACAATCAATGAAAAACTCAAATCGATTAAGACCAAAATACCTATAGTAAAAAGGTCATCACCAACACCGTGTATAAATAACTCTAATAGATTGGACATACATCCAATACGATAACATGGCAAGACCACCTGCGTTATTACAAAGTAGAAACAAAAATATAATTAAAAAATACAACACCTACATGGCAGAAATATCATCGCTTTTATTTCAAATAAACAACTATCACAAATTGGAGAAAAAGCTCTAACTCCATGGATAATACCTCTCATGACAAGCCAAACTACATGACCAAAGAGATCAAAACGTGTCCCCTCCGACCATGAAGCTATCTCGCCATCAAAATTATCACCATCAAGTCCAAAAGCATCTTCTCTAGGGTCGGGAGTCTGGTGACTGACCAAAAGGCATCTCCGGACTCTGGCTCTAAAGGTAAAATATGAACTGTGCAAGCCCTAACATTAGAGAGAGAAAAAAGGAAAAAGGTGATAATACTCTTCTTAAGTATAAACGGTATACTGATGTTGCTTAATTATTTTATTATTATTTTTATAACTTAGAGAGGGGGATTCGAATTTTACACCTTTTGGTAGAATTAGGTATGGTATTACCTCTGAATTATGTATGTAATGTTGCTTAATTATAGTTCCTCAAAACTAACAAAAATGTCATTTTATATTTTAGAATAAAAAATCCTATTTGATGCTGCTTAGTCATATTGAATTTAAGGATAAAAATTCTAACCCTACGTCCTGTGGTTAAGAAAAGTGTAGATATTAAATAATCACTAAATCTGCAACAACAAATTTCTCTATATTTTTGTGAATCAAATGTAATTTTAAAATTCTTTTAGGGGGATTTTTTGACGGGACAAGAGCAAAAGTCCTTTATTAATGTGATCGGTTTTAAACTGGCAGGTGTTTAAATTCCGTTAATTATCTTTTTTCTTTTTTTTTTTTTTTTGGTTCAATATGTTAAATTTTGTCACGTGGATATCTGTTTTTGATTCTCGTTTTTGTCTCAATTTGATACAGGAATTTTATTTATTTATCCATTTCGGAGCAAAAAAAAAAAAAATCTATATATTATAAGTAAAATTTTCCTTTCATACATCCTTGAATCAAATCTCCATTCGTTTACACTCCAATTCTCTTCTTTCTTCCACACTTGAGGCTTAAGGGCAGAAGAAGAAAAGGCAATTATTGAAAGGCAACAAAGTAGTTTAACAAGTTGTTTCTGCGAAAGGAAAAGCTTGTTCGTTTAATAAGGATGGTGAAGAAAAAAGGTCGTTTTTCAAAGGATAGTGAAACGTGGAGATGGGAGAGGTGGGCCCGGTGGTGCATCTGTCCATAATCTCCAATAATTGTGTGAGCCCCAATTTTAATTTTTCAATCATAAGACGAAAATTATGAAAACAGTCGTTTAAATGGATATATATATATATATATATTATCCTTTCTTAATGTTTATTTATTTTTTTAATCTTCTATATGTATTTAATTGGAGGTTAAAAAAAATGATGCTCTATTTATATATATATATATATATATATTTTTGTCATTTCTTAATGTTTGTCTATTTTTGATCTTTTATACTTATCTAATTGAATCTCAGAAAAACTGAAGAGGTTATAAATAGGATAATGATTCGAAATTGTGCTTTTTAAAAAAGTAATCCTACAAATCATAAGTGAATTTTTAAGACCCGAATTTGGAGAGTCCATTTCAAAGATAATTTAATACTATTTATTAATCATGTTTCTTTCTATTTATTTAATAGATATTAATTATGTGTCATGTATCTGGTCAAATGTAAAACAATTGAGATGGTTGAGCTGCATTAATAATATCCAGATTGGTATATCGACAGTGGGAATGAGACAGTTCAGCTACTAAAAGAAAATAAAACATAATAAAAAAATTGGAAAAAAAAAGGTTTTCAATTCCCATGTGTGTGAACCAGTGATATGCATTGTGGCAGAAACATTGGACTAACCAGATTCTTTGATGGCAAAATTCTTATATTCTTTTGTGCAAAGTTTCTGGAAATGTCAAAAAGACAAGCTAAAAAATAACAGAGTTTTTGTTTCCCTTAAAATGGTATTTTTCTCTGAAATCTATTTGTTCCACTGACAGTATGTTCATGATTTGTTGTCAGCTGGAGTAACATGGATATGTTAGTAAATGCCAAAGTAAAAGAGGCCTAGAGAAAATTTCAGGCCTGAAGAGCTTGAATTCTGACAAAAATTCTGAGCTGAGATCATCTCCAATGCAAATATCGATAGTAATACTATATGTTTGGTTCAAAAAAGTGAAAATCGTGTATTTGACATGTTAGTCTATTTTGTGCTTGAATATGATAAACTTTTTATCATAATAATTATGAAATTTTGAAACTTGTAAAAGTAAAACTTTTCTTATTGAAAGAAATTGAAAATAACAATGCTGTAAATTGTAATGGTTGAATGAAAAACCATTTCATCACAAGAGTAATCAAATAGTAAAATTTAGTATCTGTTATTTTTATTTTAAATTTCTCATCTAAGTATAGCATTTATGAAATTTAACACAACATAACACTCCATTTGACAGTCACTCAAATGTCACATTTAACATTGCCACACCAATTTAGTACTTCCAATACTCCTAATTTTAAGAGCCAGTTAGTAGCTCACTTACTCTCTTTATTTGCTCCTCCCTTTTTAAGGGTCTTTATTTGCATTTATAAATACAACTAAAACCCACATAAACTCTTTAATGAAGATGGCTCCTAACTAACAAAATAGGACCTCATTACATAAACTTGAGAAAAAGTCTCTGGATGTCATTTCCAAAGTGAATGATTATGAACTTCGTATAACGACTTTTTATAATTCCTCAGTGATTTTTTTTTTCCATGATAGTAGTTGATATTATTTTCAGTTTCTTATAACCACAATAGTTGCTTAATAGTTTTATTAATGTTTCTGTTATGGCATTTTTCGTTATTCGTTATCACCGTAACACCGTTGTTATTAAACATCCTTTATTTATAATTTCTGTTACTTATCATTTAATACAGATTATATGCTTCATAAAAAACGAGATGTCGTTTAAAATGAATGATCTTTTTTTTTTTGGGTAGGATTAAAAAAAAAGTCGTTGTCTAACTACTTTTTTTAAAATTTTATTATTACTATTATTATTGGTGAAAAATACTCCCGTTCATTGCGATTGACAAAAACATCGCGTCCATGTGATGTTAGAAAATTTGAAAACGACATCAAGAAAACGATACAAGTGTGTTTGTAGATCGACGCATCGTATCTTATGCAATGTCGTTTTCCGAATGCTAAGCAACAAGTCGTTTTTTTTTTGTCCGAAAGAATCGTGAACATAAACGCATGTCGTTTGAAAGATATGACATTTGAACTACATGTTATATCTTATGACTTACGCATTGTCCTTTTCCATGAGAAACCGCGTGTCGTTTTCTGGTATAAACGGCATTTTTCTTTTTTAGAGAGCACAATTTAATTTCTTTGTCGTTTATTATGAAACGACAATGAAATGAAAATGACATGCCGTTTAACAAAAAGATTACTTCTGAAAAAACGACAATTAATGAAACGACATGCAGCTTATTTAAAACATTTAAGAAGGGTGGGGGGTTGATAAGAACATTAGAAAATAGTTAAATCACCACACTAGTAATAGAGCACAAACTTAATGATAATGCTAATAATGAAACAAATGATTAAAAAATTGAAGTAATGACTGCAAAATTATTAACAACAACATGGTAACATAACTAGACCTCTAATAATTGTAGTGGCTGCAAGTATTAACTAGTAGTGATTGCACATTTAACTCTATCATAAGAGACGTAAAGTTCCAGTTAAAAAAAAACTGCAATAATTATCTAATATTTTATTTTGTAATAAATATTATTTACAACATTACCTAACCATGAGCTTTAGTTTCTTTTTTTCTTTTTTTCCCCGGAGAATCTTGTTTGTGTTTGTTTTAATGGAAACGTTCCAGTGATTCCGCAAAATTTTGCCATGTGTTCTGAACTCCAAGAACTCAACAAATTTGACCTATCTGCGTAGGCTTTCGGTATTTGAATTGAACATTATAAAAATGCAATTTTGGTGAACTCATCGAAATTTGTCCCAAAAGGTAACAAAAGCTAGACTATTAGGCTTCTTTTCAATGTCGCAACTTTCGCAAAAGCTGCTAATATAAACTATTGAAATAACGTAATTATCAGTTTGAGAAATTACTGAAAATTTTGAGATGGTCAAGAGTTCAAACACTTTCTTAACTACAAATACATGCCTAATTTTGTAGTTCGGCAAGGAAAGAAAGGAAAAAAAAAAAAAAAAAAGATATTGATACAATATTATTGACTGTTTGATCACATTAGAATTACGTTACGTTAAAAATAATATGAAAACTTATCAGAAGCGTGATGATAATTTTATACTGAACACTATGTCAAATCAAAATCTTCTTTTAATACCCTATTACTAAATTGTATAGACAGAATATAATTGAAAACCATTGCTCATAGGCTTGATTTGAATATTAAAATGATCCTAGCCAATCTCAAAGCAAGCTCTCAAATCTCAATACAATGCCTGAGTGATCAGCCAAATGCTAATGTCAATTAGGGAGGCGTTGATGGATAAATTAATCGTACTTAATCGTTAATCATCAACCTTTTTCTAATAGAAGATTTTAATAATCAACTTGCAATGATTTAAGAGGGAGCGGTGAACATTAGGGCAAAGTAACCAGCTTTTTCTTCGACAAAGACTTTTAAAAAAAATTTTAGGGGGTCCCTATCATTTGTTAATCATAAGCTGCAAATCCGACAACAAATCTACTTAATCCTGTCCACTTTTACCTAAAAAGAACTTCTATAGTAAAAGAACTTTATTGGTTGCACCAATTTTTATGCTTCAAATCCTATCTTGAGCATCTTATTTCAAATAGTATACAAATCGAACGACTCTAAACAGTCTCACTCACTCGAGTCCGACTATTTAGCAATGCTCTCAAACTCTTACCCTAGTAAAGGACTATTTATATTTAAACTTTAAAGAGAAAGTAGGGGAAAGTAAAGTCCTTGATAGGACTTAAAGGAGGACCCATGGAAGAGCCCTTTAGGGGTTTTATTTATTTATTTATTTATTTATTTATTTTATATATTTAATTTAAACCTAAATTGACTGCTTATTGATGCCTGGATTTCAACTGGGCATTATATGGCAAGTCGGGGTCACATACTCAGATCTAGTCACGGTTCCCTACCCTCAAATCTCAATCTTCACGTCTAGTGTCGTTTCCCTTGGATTTTTTTTTGAATTAAGCCTACGTTTGGCGTTTAAGTTTATTTTGAACTGAACTATACTTACGGTTAGTTTTTTTTTTCTTTTGAAAAAGTCAACAAAAATTAGTTAACAAACACCTAACACATCCTAAGTTTCTCTTTCGATTCGATGTTGATCGCATCAAAATTACATTTCACTTGGGTACTTTTATGGTAGCCTGCATTGTTTTGCGAGAGTGAAGATGTAGAGTTAGATCCAAAATTTTTGACAGCCAGATTTATGAGTGTCTAAATTTAAAAAAAAAAAAATTGTACATGATAGAAAAGTGATGGAAACATGCTTCCACTCAGTTCTACGGTTAAAATTTAAGACTATTATCTGACGATCGAACATCTAGCGAGAGAGAGATGGTACAACCTGAAAAGTTATATCCCTGTCCACTTTCTCCCTTATTAACACCGTCCATTTTTGCATTCAACAATCCCTAAGCGATTTCCGTATGTATCCAGCAAAAAGGGGTTGTTTGACAAGAGTGGCGTAAAATTTAATCCAGCTTGCCCTATCATGGAAGTACCCACCCTTCACTAATAGACGCACCCCAGGAAATTCATCAGGTCCCTCTGTTTTTCTACACCCTCTCTTTATTAGCCCCGGACCCTCCATGGCAGCACTTTTTGTACCCATTAATATCATTGAAAACCCTTGGGACACTCCTTAAAATTTAGCTGAATTGGACAAAAGTTTGTTGGTTTTCTGCTCTATTTTTGCAGCCATCTTGATTGGACCAGTTTAGGCATATTTATTCGCAGCTAGTAGCACAAGAACTCAATTTGCACGATCCTTTTTCTGTCATAATGGATCTCGTACATTTAAATCACATCGTCGAAATTAAAGGACATGCAAAACTGAAAAATCTAATAAAGATCTAACGGTTTAAATATATGCAATATCAAATAACATATTTTTTAAAATCTATACCAAAGAATTCTCCTTGTTTTAATTTCGACCCTTTATTCTGGAGCCTATAACTTGGAAACGTCCCAATAAGGCATTTAATCATTGCTTTGCCGTTTGAACAAATTGTATTTAGGCAAATGAAATGAATGCACTTTTCCTTTAATCACATTCACATCACACCTTTTCAACCACCAATTGGCATCTACGTTTTCTCATAAGTAGGAAGGGTGGTTAAGCATGACTTTTTTTTTTTTTTTAAATAAAAATAAAGAATAAGGGGGATAAGTATAATTGGTTCCTTGAAATTAAGGAACTAAGTGACCCACATAAAAGTAGTATAACCCCATCAAATTTTTGATTGAGGTTATTTGATTTTTTTTTTTAACATTCTTTTTTTTTTAATAAAAAATACTCAATAAATTAGTTGTATTACGTGAGCGTACTTACATGGTAAACAATTGGCGTTAAAAAATTTTGTAATGTCATCTCTATCCTAAATTTCTAATCGGTTTTCTCTTTCCTAATATATTCTTACTCCTTAGAAAAAATATATATATATATATAATTTTACCTTATTTAGAATTTTTTTTTTCAGAAGTACCTTATTTAGATGATTAGGACATAGTTGAAATTTACAAATTACCTAAATATCATTTTTTAATGCATGAATCTTCACTTAAAGCATGATGATATGATACACCAATTCAATAAAATCACTAATTTCTTTTCTTTTTTTTTTTTTCCTCTTAAAACTATTTAGATTCACAATTCTAGTTATCAAAAATACCTCCTAAAACAAAAGTTGAGGCTGTGATGATTCCTACACCCTCTCATGTCATCCCATGTGGCAAGATCAACGGTGAGCTCGTCACAAGGTCTACTTCCCACCAACTGATCCACTTTCAAAAATCTCACCCGCAAACCTTGCCCTTTTTTCTTAACCGCTCCACCTTGATTTCAGTTTTCACTGCCCCTCTCTCTCTCTCTCTCTCTCTCTCTCTCTCTATATATATATATATGTAATTTTATATATATGTCTATCTCTTTCTCTCTCTTGAAATCAAAACGAAAGGAAAAAGAAAGAGAAGAAAATAAAAACTCACCAACACCAACACACACATGCACAACAGAACCACGCGTTTATCTTTGAGTTTGAGACACCCCCATTTCTCAAATCCATCTCTCTCTCTCTCCTATTTCCTCCATTAATCTTTTTTTTTTTTTTTTTTTTTTGGTTTTGCTTATAAAAATGGGGAAAATGGGAGAAGAATCTGAGATAAAAACCCAGTTGGTGGCAGAAATTTGCTCCATTTCAAGCCGCTCCAATGCCTGCATTCACAGGCAACATTTTAACCAACCCAAATCACCTTTCATTGATTGGTATCTTCTTCTTGGAGTATGTTTTCTTCTGCCTTCTTATATATATATATATATATATATATATATGTTACATAATATTTTCAAGCTTTTTTTTTTTTTTAAATGGTAGTTTTGTTTTCTTTTAAAGACATGATCTTTAACGAGAATCTATAGGTGGGAGAAGAAGCCGGCAGAGATGTTATTAGAAAGCGATTCCATAAACTTGGTAGGTTTGGCTAATATGAAATGCCGTTTTCATTGTGCCTTGTTTTTTTTTTTTTTTTTTTTAAAAAATATATTGACACACACACACACACACACACATCTATATATGTATGTATATCTGTATATACGATTGATGAGGCATGTCCATTTGTTTCAGCTTTACACCTTCATCCAGATAAGAACAAGCATCCCAAGGCTGAAATTGCGTTCAAGCTTGTCTCTGAGGTTAGTATTATTATTATATATTCATTTACTGTTTGACATTGTACGAAATTTGACTTAGAAGCCTTCAGTAAAGAAAAATAAAAGATAATGTAGGGAATAGAATAATCATAAACATTCTAGAAAAGGGTTGCTCTATTTTTGTATCATTTCTTTTTCCTGGTTTAGAAGTTGAAAAGGAGCACGAATAAAAAAAATTAGAGCATATTTAGGACATGTTTGGCAAACCGAAATTAAAAAAAAAAAAAAAAAAAAAGATAATGTGATTAAAAGGAAAGTAAATGATTAAGAACAATGACAATTGATTTCCATTTTAGTATCGTGAAATTGGACGCATTATATCCAATTTCCTTAATATGTTTACTAAACCTAAAAATAGGGATTTTATGAATATAAGTACTATAAATGTCCATATAATTAACTAAGATTGCCTTATATCATGTGAACTTGTTAATTGTATACAAATAGATTAGGTTTCGTTTTCCACGCTTAAAAATCAATCTCATAAACATGCACTTATTAGCATTCTCTTCTCATACCTTACATTGTGTGGGGGATCAATGACCATTGATCATTTACCGATCTTTATAAGTAAACATATGATTAGAACATGATTAGAATGAAAAGAGAATCACTTCTCGTTTTCTCTTTCTCTTTGATGCGAAGTAAACACGTCCTCGCTCTTCTTACCATGATTCTTTTATGGAATCATCTTGAGGTTGTTTTGTTGTCACATTATGCCTTAACATTAGAAGTAGTGGATAAAAAGAAAGAGTAGAGGAGTTGAAGCTAGCGGGAGTCCCACGTGACTTCACCATAAAGGCAACACACAATTGCACATATTAGTGGACCATCGCCATAAAGAGAAACCAGAGCCAATTTAATTTGACGATAGCATTTCTCCTCAATAGACCCACATATTCAGAACAGAAACATTAAGCATTTCTCATGTTAGGCGTGAGTGTATTCATTTCTTTGGCTTTCTTTTGATACAAGTTCCAACACTGTAATAATATAACATATATATATATATACATATATTTTTACCAATAAGGATATCCCTTGGGGTGGGGGGGTCAAAAAACCACTAATACCGTTGTTGCTCGGTTTTCACGTTTCCACAACTTGCAAATCTGTAGGCATATGCGTGTCTCTCGGACAGTGCACAAAGGAAGGCCTTTGACTTGAAGAGATGGAGGAATTTCTGCTTCGAGTGCATCACCAATCCTGCAAATTCCAATGCTTCGAAGAACAAGACGTGGAGCGCTGCCCCGAGTAGGTCAAAATCCCACCGAATTCTCAGGGGTTTGAAGAATATAAGGGACAGGTTCAGAGAGGAGACGATAGTGATAGAGAATTGCTTGAGAGCCAACGCTGCTGCCTCGAGGAAAGAGAGAGAGTCCTCGCTCTTTAGTCCAGCAGATTGCCTTCTCAGGAGCAACTCCCAGAGAGCAACTCACAAGGAGTCACCGGTTTTCAATCCGTCTGATTATAGGTTTGAGGGATATCCACATGTCCGGAACCGAGTTCACAAGAAACCCGACAACTTTTGGTTCTTGCAAACTGGGCATGCTTTTAATTGTGAACGGGCAACAGCCAAGTGTGACACCCCCGTATTTGAAGTCAGATCAGATAGGGGTATTTTCAAGAGCAAATCTGCCTATGTCCAGTCATAAAACCTTCGAGGAAATCGATCTTTTATGAAAAACACAGTGTTGTTCATTTTCGGTTCTGATGTTCATTTGGTGTTTTACTTTGCAAAACCACGAAAATACTTTCATTTCATCAGACAAATTCTACCGGAGAAACATTAACCCCAAAATTTTGTAGCTCCAAAACCATGTAAACAGACAATTCTTCTCGCTTGAAATCAAAATATATTAACTTTAGACGACAAACACCCATTCAGTAAACATTCGTTGGACAGTTGCAGACAGGCTACTCGTAACAAAATTTAGGTTGCCTCGAAACCAATAAGATCAAAGAATTTGCCCGAGGAACATACATTAGCGGTCGTACCAAATTCTTAATCGCTTTCTCGGCAATGGTTAAATACGATATTGAATCATCCAGCGATTTCTCTAGCAACAACTGGGAAGCAGTCTCCAATATAATTGCAATCAACCTAACCTTCAGCGATTGATTGTGTCTCCGGGATTTTGAGTGCGCCACGATCTATCAAGGGTTGCAGCTCTTTTTTAGCCAGATTGCGCACTTTAGAATCTGAGGATTCTAAAAATGCAGAAATCACTTTAGAACTGCAAATAGAGAACTAAAGTATCTTAGTACCATACAATATCTGTCTTAGTTCAGGTGCACAAAACTTTAAAGTGGGAACTAAGAAAATAATGTAGGCAACCTGTGACCCACGGCCCACAATTCGCACTTTCCCTTCAGTGCTGTTCTCCATAGAGTGGAAGCAAAAGTTGGACAGTCCAGGATTAGCTTCCGAATGGTCCGACTAGAATGGAAATTTTCGAGGACATGCTCTTCTTCTGATCCTTCAGATTTAGGATTTTTCTCTGATTCTTCAGATTTCGCCTCTGCCACAAGAGACGCTATGGCTTTGTGTAATACATCCAACTTGTCCTCCATAATTGAGTTCAGAATGCCATCAGCACCGCCAGTTGCAACCTGTGCGTCAGAAAGTGAGAATATGAGTGAGAATTTGATGTGTCATGCAACTTCAAAAAATATAAATTTGATAAAGTCTTGCCAAATAAATATAATCTGTAGGAGACGAAAATAAAGTACCTCATATATCACTTCTTTACCAAAATTTGATCGAAGTAATTTCCCCACATTTTCAATGCACACGCCAATAAGCCTCTACAGGGCATAGCACAATGTAAATCAACCACGTAAAAAGGATTTTACAATGCTTTAACTCTTGGAACTGAAGTCTAAAATAGGGGGTAGAAATTGTTGAGAAATGGCAGCAATATTCAGTAAGGTAAAAATAGGTGATAATAATGACAGTTCTAAGACTCGAAAGAAAAGTGTTCATAAGCCAAAGCAACATACCTCGGCCAATCCACTCTTAACTAGTAGCTCTTGCCTTCGTACAGAAGGATCCTTCTTTCCACCCTCAACCACATGAACCGAATCTTCAGGATCTGAACTTCTATCGGCCCTGGCTTCTGTCACTTCCACATCATTGTTAGGCTTAACCTCTTCAGTGGCTCCACTAACCTGTAAAGATTTCCTTCAAGAATGATCATTTGACTCAACCTAAAAGCACGGGTATAAAACATTTCATAGTACAGCCGCATCATTGGCGTAAGATGAACAAAAACCAATTTCCAAATTACCTTGAAGGAAAGAGAAGGTATCGACAAATCAAAAGATGCGAGATCTTCAGGACTGAAATAGCGCGAGCAATTTGGATGAAGTAGCTGCAGTAACGGACGCCTTCCATTCTGAAGATTGCAAAAGATTGAGAAACACCTTAATGAATTTTGAGAATCAGCTAAAAGGATTACGTAAAAAAATTTCCTTCTTTTATCCATAACATTCTGGTAAATTGTGGTGTCCAAACACATACTCCACCCTGGGCATACAACCTGGTGATTTGTTTAAGAAGCTTTTGTTATTTTGAAAGGATTTACTATTCAATGTCAAGTTAAAGGAGGGATAGAAACCTTATCGAAAACAAGATCCTCCAAAATTTCTTGAACCTCTTGAATGACAATCTGCAATCAAAGTAATTCAATGTAGAAATTAAAGAAAAACGACTATTTAGTGTCCAAAAAACCATCAACAAATGTCTCGAAAGAAACAAACCTTTGTTACAAGCTTTGTGTCATCAACAGTTGAAAGAATGCCAACAAGCACCTGGGAAGAAAACAGGACTTGTGATAAGAATACTATTATTGAAGATTAGATCACACGAGATTTTGCAAGGATTTTAAATGAACGCTTTTCAATGGATACTGGAAAGCATAAATTTGTTTAATGCTTTCAACAAAAAATGTGGGTGCAATAAAACAGATAAAGAATGTGGAAAAATGCTGCTGGCCTATTTTGTTTAGATTCACTGTTCTAATTGGGTAGCTCAGACAAGACGAATAATGTCATCCAACTCGGCTTCTATTTTCTTCATAACGCTCAATAAGTTCAAGAGTAGATGCTCAAAAGACAGATGCAAAGGGAACAGAAAGTGTACAAGAAGTCATACCAAACTTCCATATTGATCATGCGCTATCTTTGAACGTGCCCTTTCATTCCTTTTAATATTTTCTTTCTTTCCTAAAATAAATTGTCAAAAGAAAACCACCAGGGTTAAGCATATTCAAAACTCAAATTATAAAGCTACATTACATAATTAAAATTACTTTCCTTTTTTATAAAAACGTCCATAAAATAGGAGAATATGCAGCCTACCTTTGCACTCCCGTGCTTGACACAAAGCATCCCGATCCTTGATCCATCTTTAGTGTGGATCATTCTGACAAGAAGTGGACTAGACAGTTGTTGGATTACTTCTGTGGCAGAGGACTTCCCACAAATTTGATGCAGAAATGGAAAAAAAAGGAAAATTTAAATCAAAGGCTTTCACTAGTACCCGGGCCAAAATAAAATAAAAAAATCAATAAACAAACTGCAGCCAAAGTAAAGAAACTCTGAAACAAACCTTGTCAGCTATGCTCAAGTACTCCATCAATAGTCTGTGTATAATAGAGTGATCGAGAATTCCTTTCTCCAGAATCGGTTGGATCACCGAAGTCATATGGCGTATGACAGAATTTTTCTGCAGATTTAACTTCGAAATTATGTCTATTAACCTGAAATATGATCACCAATTAAGAAATTGGAGTAATGAAGATCCAATAATGCGAAAATAAAACATAGTGCTAGTGAAGAAAGGGAAGAAAGAATATGACAGCATTATCTCCAGAAGAAAATTGTGCTTTCATCGGCTAATCTTTTACCTGCTCTCTTTCATTGAGATGAGGTCCTTAAATATTTGTAGCTCTGTAGAATACAATTCCATCAAAAGCTCCTGCTTTTGAATTGCATTTCCCAATTGGTATGCGTGCTCAATGACTGCAGAAAGGGATAAGATTAAAGACTTTCGGAAACTTCTAACATGTAAGCAAACCTTAAAACAAAATGGAAAGGGATAATTAATGTGAAAAAAAAAGAGAATAATATGTAACATACCCACAGATCCAACCATGTGACGGAGAAGAGATGCAACATGTCCATGGAAAGATGAAATACATACGGAAAGCTGTTTCTTAGAAGCTGCAAACAGAGCATATTTGACGACTAAAATGAAAACAATAATTCAATATAGACAAAATACTGTTATTCACTTCTAGCCAAATCATACCGCTGTCTAACATTTTCTTAACCAAATGAACTGCATAAGTGCTGGTAGAAAGGGTGAGAATATGTGGCTGAAGCTCCTCAAATACGGCATCCTTTTCAGCTTGCGAGCAGTATTTCACGCAAGTCTGAGAGAGAGAGGAAATGACATTAGAAACCAGACACAAAAGCCACACAACATAGAGAAGCGAATAAAAATAATCACCTGTAGAACACGAGAAGAAACATGGGAGCTCGCGATTTCAGAAATCTTTCCCTTCATCTTTTCTAGCGCTTCACTCACCAACCTTCCAATAATCAAACAAAAGATTAATAATCACTTAGAAACAACAAACAGAGACTTCGAAGACGTTTGAAGGAAACAACACGATACTTGATGGTTACTGAAATATGATCTCGACCCACAAACTGTTATACAAAATACATACTTGGCTCTATCTTCTTTTGCAATGTTTCGACGCCTCATCTTTTCCCACAGACGTGCAAGGTCCTATTATAATGAGAAAAACAGAAACAAAACTTAGCCTATAGAGTGCAGCCACTAAAAGCTTACAATTTGAGTTCATTCAATATTGCTATAGCAAAAATACTGTTATAGCAGAAAGTTCAGGTTCATTTCATCTACCAATAACATATTATGAACCTACTAATTCATATAAGTAGTTTCATTTCTATGCCAAAAAGGAAGCTAAAAAGTAATTTGGTTGAAAGAAAAACACTATACTTGTTCTAAAGTGTAATGGCGCTTCCTCTTCTTCTTCCTCGCCTCAGCAAGTTCCTACCACAAACAAGCACAAGTCATCTCAATAATTAATTGCAAAAAAAAAAAATTAAAAAGATAAAAAAGAAGCAAAAAATCATTTTTTGTTTTCATTAAATTCGATTAGAGCAAATTAGAACGAAGACACAATTGACAAAAAGTACAAACTTTAGCTTGGAGTCGACGTTCTCGCTTCGACAAGGGACCTTTCTTCTCATTTCCATGTCCGGATTGGGAGTTTTTGTTGCCCTTGAAAGGTTTCTTCGAGTCATGTCTCAGATCATTTAAGGGCTTCTTCGAGTCGCCGGCGAGCTTGGGTTTTTTGGAAACGGAGTTGCCGGAATCGGGTTGTTTAGCGCCGGGAACTTGCTTCCGCTTCATGGGTTTGCTCTTTTGTTGGTCCTTAGCCGCCATTAGAGCGTAGCTCGGGAGCTCTTCCTCTCTGCAATCAGGTTCTGGTACTGCCGAATTTGGGCACTGGGGCAGGGTTTTTTGAGGGTTTTGGACGTTTGTCATTGTGGAGGCGGATAACGGTTCTTGGATGGAGGTTGAAATGGGTCGTGAAAGCTCCTCGGGCTCGGCCCAAATTAGTTCACAATTTGGGTGATTCAGAGGAATTCTATTTCTTTCCCGATTTCTTTCCCGCAGAGATTTTGCTATTCCGAATTTTTTTTGGGTCCAAATTTGGATGATTCATATTAGGAATACCATTTGATATTTATTATTGAGTAATATAGAGATATCAACTATAACCCTAATTTTTTAAATATTAACTCATATATCATATTTTTATTGATAAATATAATCAATTGATTTAACAATATTTTAAATACTTACAAATAAAAATATGATAACTCATATGCCACATAAATTAGTACTCAAAGTTGGAATAAGAATTGGTAGTCCTAGTATTTTTCTTTACTATTTGAATTTTTTTTTTTCAAAATCAATTCCAATGTGAGTGATTCAAAGCAATATCATTTCTTTCTAGTCGAGATTTGTTGTACTGGATTTTTTGTCTTCTAAGTATTCTCAAATGGTGCTATATTATATTACTGAATTTAAACTTGTATTTTGGTTCACTGGTTGAAACTAAATTTTTTGAATTAGAGTTGTTTGATTTTTCAAAAACTGGTTTTTGTTGATTTTCACCCAAAAAAAAAAAAAAGAAAATGAGTTAAAAAAAAGTTTAGTTTGCAATGATGTTCCGAGCATAAGTTAAGAATTTAGTCATATGAGAATTCTTAAATACCAGAAATACTTAAGTAAAATGATGAGTTATCAAAATAATATTGGGGGACATGAAAATGAGAGTATGGGTTTGGACTCGTTTCTTCAACATTTGGAATTAACGTGAAAATTTAAGCTTAATTTAAGGTTAAAGATGAATTATTAAACTTTTAAAATAGTATGCAATCTCATTAACATTACCATACCCGTTTTAGAGTGTTTATATTCGAGTTTTAATTCTTTTTTTATTTTGGTGGATTTAGAAATATCAATTTAAGAAAATAGAAAGGCAAAAATATTCTCTCTTAGTTTACTTTCTAATTTTCTAATATTCTCTCTTAGTACAAATGAAATGTGTAATTGTATTGTGGTCGTATCAAAAGGATCTTTTGCTAAATTCGTGTTTTGATTTTTTTAAAGGAGGGTTTACAAATTCAATTTAAAATATAGAATTACAAAAATAGTATTTCTTAATGTACTTTCTATTTTTCTGACGGTATAAACGAAATGTGAAATTGTGTTTGGATCGTATCAAAATGATATTTTTCTTACTCAACCATAAAAAGATGGTCCTAAAAATTGCACGTAATTATGTAGTGTAACATTATACTATAGATAAAACAAATTTAATATATATTATTAAATGAGATTGATACTCCTATTCTCAAGTTATAGACATATAAAGAGAGAGAAGAGAGAGTCATTGCATTAAATTTCCTGGGAAAACAGTAATGTGTTTATCTTGTTTTTGTGTCTTTTCAATTTAATTAGTACAATCGATAATTTATCATTGATAAAAAATTTAACAAATTATGCAAAACCCTTGACTCTAAAACACAAATTAATTAAGGGCATATCGGTACATCATTATTGACCTATTTTTTATGATAATGTTATCAGTTAATGAATTAAATATAAGGAGATAAAAGTAAATAAAATTTTTACGATAAACAATCCAAAAAAAAAATATCTTTTTAAATATTAAATTAAAAAAATCCGTAAATAGTAAATTTATAACGTAAATATATAATTTACTTGAAGTAAATAGATTTTTCACATAATAAATTTGTTATTTTATTTCAAATATTTTGAGATCTTGTTATTTATTTTTTTAAATTTCGTCATATATGCTATTTATTACAATTTCAATTAATAATAAATGGAATGTAAAAATACTTTTGAACTTCAAAAAAAAATAGTAGTAGAAATTTAAGATTGTATTACTAAAGATATGAATTATTTGAAACAATACATGTAATGATGGTAGTGCATACTTATATAAATATACATATGTGTGTGTATATATAGATATATATGTATATGTATTATCGAACTAGCAAGACACACTTTTTCTCAACATTGCATCATGATTTCCCTGCAACACCAGCTTGATAGCTCCACTTATATTTCATTACCGTTCAGCACCTTGATAGCTCCATCTGTAAGTCATTACATTCCATGGGCATATATAAGCGCTTAAAATATAGTCATCATATGATTGACTAGTTTTCCTTTTAAATTTAAAATTTAAGAAAAAGACAAAATCTTTTTAAAACAATAACAAAAGATGAAACCATGGGCCATTGGAGTATACAATGACCGAATTTGCATTCTTATTTTACGAATAAAAAAAAAGAGAGAGAGAGAGAGACTCGAATACTATTTTTTTTTTATAGACTGAAGAAGCCAGATCATAAAGTTGTCTGTACAATGTATGAAAATGCTACTGAAGTCATATTATTCGAAAAAATAAACTTGAGATTTTTTTTTTTTTTTTTTTAGCAAGATACGTCACTTGTCTACATCTTATCAGACCTGTTACAACCTTTTTTTTTTTTTTTAACTTAAAGTAAGATGAAATTATATGTGAAATTATTATTAAACTATATTTATAATTATAACATAAAATAAAACTCGGCAGTTTTATAAATTGTTTATTGTTAAAGAGGTCATATAAGTAAACGGATTGTGTTTGAAAGTACTTGGCCTTTAAGATTTTTGATAATTTTCGCCATTGAGAAGGATCTTGACATAAGTTGTATATGTGTGTGTGTGTGTTATTTTAAAAGGAACATGTAAAATAATTTTTCTTGCTCAAGAAAGTGTAAAGTGATTAACTTATTTGAGGGAAATCTATTGCAGAAACTTATTTTTGGGAATTAGTTGATAACATGGACGAATGTATATATGGTAGAGATGGCCAATCGAATTTCTTTTATCTTTATCTTTATCTTTATTTTTAACATTAGATCTTAATCAAACTGTGATATATAGTTTTATTATATGATTAGATTATAAATGTTTCCTATTAATATGGTATTTTTCGCATACTATAACGCAGAATTTTCCAAAAGTTGCTTAAAAAAATAGATTAAACTGATCTAAAATAATCATTGAGTGCAAATAACTGATTAACTGCATGCAATTTTTTTTTCTCCTGAAAACTGATTAAGTGCAGATCAATTATTTAAATGTTGGCTCTTGAGTTTTAGTTTAATTGTGTGGCCTTAAATGTCCCTTCCCAAAAGTAATTAATACTAATTAAAATAAGAAAAATCAAATCTGAAACTTGTTAGTGTTATACCAACTGATAGAAACAAAATATATATATATATATTTTGCTATGGTTACATGTGATGTGAGTCTCTTTTTTGAAAAAATTATATTTGCACTTTGTCTCTATTGGCTTCAGTAGTTTTAGATGACAAGACATAAGTATAGTTTTTTTTTTTTTACTTACTAAATATAACAATTTTAAACTATATTTTGTACAAATATACCAATCTGTCTAATGTTATTATTAAGTCTCAAAGTCTTTTTTTTTTTTAAATTTTTATTTTAACTCAAGGTAGGGAAATTCGAACTTTACATTTTATCGTGAAAATATTAAATTACCTTAGTTTATATTGCAATAACTTATTTTCTTTTTTTTTTTTCTATTTTTAATAATGTTATAATATTATTTTAATAATTTTTTATTTCTTATTTTAGCTTGATAAATGGAGGTCAATGTTTTTTTTTTTAACCAAAAAAAAAAAAAATGGAGGTCAAGTTGGCCCATGTGAATCATGGCATGTTTACAGGTGGTAATGCGTAGTTGTTTTCATGTGAATGCAGTTAAGCAGGTAAGCCATAAGCCATCTACTATAAAGTTGCTTAGAAAACGCACTTCACGCCATAGAATTATATTCTTTGACGCCAATAACAATTAATATTAATTTAATGCTTATATATTTCATAAACTATTTCTCCAAGAAAACACGATTTAGTATTTGATTAGTGGGCAACATTTTTCTTTCATTCGTTCTTTCTATTATATCCACGGAAAATGCGTTGACAGGTTGGAGATAGCAAAGACAAAAATTTTACTAGTTAACTTTAAATTCGCTGGCAGATTTTTTTTTTTTTTTTTTTAAGATAATCCCATTAATTATTAGTATGACAAACGAAAAGAGAAAAATATTTAAAATTCTGATTTTTATTAATTTTTTTTTCTTTAATCAAACGAGTTGTTTTTTTTGACTACTAGAATACAAAATTCTCATTAATAGACTCACCAATATTTAATAGATTTACTCGTTAGAAAATGACAATTCAATTATCGTTTCACTTTGTATAAGAAAATGATCAATGATTAAGATTCTTAATTTCTTATCAGTAATACTATGCGTTTATAGTGCAATAGTACAATAATCGGCGTTCTAGTTTTAATTATTTCTTAATTTATGTATATGTTTTATAAAGATTAAAACTATTAAGGAATCATTGAGTTTGAAAAAATTGGTTCCATTTCATCCTTATTTCATCCCTCTACACACTTGGGGACGAAAAAACAAGAAGACAATAAAAAGATACTCTTAATTAGACTATTTATTGTGAAAAAAATTTTCTTAATATTTTTAAAACCCTAAAATTTAACCTTTTTTTTTTTAATTTGATGTTAATTTTAGAGTTTAATATGTATTAATTGCATAAAATAATTTCCATAAACTATCACAAAGCACGCTAGCGATGAAATTATTGAAATGTGTTTTTTAAATTCAAATGATACTTTGGTAATTTCAAAAAATAGTACAATAAACTGGGAAATAAACTTAATTAGAAGGCATAATCATGTAATTAACCTTGTAATAAGCGAAATCTTCATCAAGGATTTACCCGAGACCAAAAGCGAATAATTTACCTTTCAAAGTTTTAGATCACTTCTAGTATCAAACTTGCATTAGCAGTAGCATCTCATGATTATATAATGCAAATTTCCAACTCGAATGATTGGAGATGTGGTTTCTTATTCCTTTCCATTTTCAAATCTTCATCTGAAAACTACCTCTCTCTTTCTCTCTCTTTAATTATTTTTTTTTCCCGCTCTAATGGCTTGCATTATAGTTGTTGAAGGAAAAAAAAAAACAAGAGAAAAGACGTCAATCGATTTTGCTGGCGGTTCGCTCGTCTACTTCAAGAAGATATAGTCATGTTGTAGGGTCCTTCGAAATGAGGGATAATTGCCGAAGATTTGTTCTCATCACAGCCACGTGGTCTAGGCCACTCTTTGTTAAACCCCAAAATAAATAAATAAATAAATAAAAATTTTTTAGTAAACTTATTGTCTGATTTTTTTTTTCTCCAAATCAGCACGCACAAGTCAATGTGAAAATGTCCAAACGAGTTGGTTTTCCCCTTTGGCAAATTCTCACTATTTGACCCCCCAAAGCCGCAAGTTTTTATTACTTGGTTAAGAATCCTCAGATGGGCTTCCCTTCTTTTCTTTTGTCAGATTTGTTTTCGCCAAGGAACGTGTTTGAGGATGTAGAATTTATGTCTGGTATTGATCAGAAAAATTTTAAAAAAAATTATGGTTTTTTTCTTTTTTTTTTTTTAACTCCTTTCATGTCAGTTTACTTCTCATATAACACACGTCTTGTTTCTAACCGAGGGAAAGAGAATGGAGATAGTACTAACGTCCACGTTACGTGGTTTGACAGATTTGTGTGTTTGAATTAGGCTATATACCAAGTACCATTTTCTTAGTCTTTAAGGTACTGTGTTTCGGACAAAAACATTTGTTGATTCTTCTTTGAAACACAACCTCTCATGTTCAATCATATAATCTCGGTAGGCTTAAGCTTTTGTCTGGTTTTCCTTCTTTTTCTTTTCTTTTATTTTTCATAATTTTTTTTTTTCTCTCTTCTTCCTTGACCTTAGAATTTCTAACTGCGGCTGCATAATTCCTTGGCAATATCTATGTTTGTCCCACATCGAGATTCATGAATGGCAACTTTTCGGCATCGTTGAATTTTATGCCTTTTTTGTGATCACTCGAAAAGCTGTTGTGATCAGACTCATCTAATATAAAAAACTGGGATTCAAATGTGAAAAAAAAAAAAAAAAAAAGAAGCCTCTAGCTGCATGCTTTGCTTTTTTGACTACCACTATTCTTTCTCGTTTTTTAAATGTCTTGGTTTAATGTCTAAGCAAAAAATAATTCATTCTTTATTACAAGCAAAAACTTGATCATGTTTGAAGGTGATATAATTAAAGTAATAACAATTGAGGCTTTTTTTGTTGCTCCTTTCTTTTGCAAATAATAATGATAAAGTGTTGTGAAGACAACAAAGGAAGAAGCATACAAGGGCCACTGGTACTGGTGTCTTTCTGCTTAATACTGTTCGTCTAATTATTTACGAAAACTATTCCGAGTTTGGTAGATTAAAACTGTTGAAGAAGCTTGTTTAATTCAAGACTGATATTGAAAGATGTCTCCCAATGTGGCTTCATCTTTTCAAACTGACACCATTTTTGGATTCACGGCTTTCAAGTGCAAACGTAGAAGAAGATAAGCTCTGCAGAAGTACATTCTGCACTTATTCAACTAATTGATAAACTGAAGAAGACAATTCCAAGACACAATTCATGGACAATAAATGCAAAAAAAAAAAAAAAAAAAAAAATCGAGAACAGGAGAACAGTGTTGTCGGTGGCATGAGAAAAACTCGTATCTACCCGAATTGAAATACCAAAGAGCTGATTCTTCTTCAATTCTACTATGATAATAAAACTAAGAATGAAAAGACAAAACCCTATTGTTTTATCCATGAGAAAAGACTCGCAGCAATCTCTCTCTCTCTCTTTTTTAAATTTAATAATATTTCTATTTTTTTTAAATTTTTGGTGGACTCAACCTGTGAAAAAAAAGCAGAATACTTCAAAATTCTGTTCAAGAGTTTTATTTTATAGTATGTACTACAACTTCTTTTTTTGTGAGTATATGTACTATAATTTCTTTACACCAAAGAGAAATGATGATATTTAGTTCACCTGGTCCATTTATCTCACCCTCTTTGATTTTTCCCTTTGGTCCAGCTCTCTCTCTCTCTCTCTCTCTCTCTCAATCTCTCTGCATAGAAGGAGGAATAATCTTAAATCCCAAAAGCTCCAAAATTAAATTGAAAAAAATTATGTTGTTAAATTAAAAAGGTGACGTGTCAATGAACTTGGTCTAATGGGACCAAAAGAAGCATGACTGACGGTAAGACAATCAATCTCTCTCTCTCTCTCTCTTAATCTCTCTCTTTCTCTCTCTCTTCTATTTAGTGTTCTGTTATGTTCTGTCCAGTGATTGAGGCCAGGCTAGCATCTTTTCCATGATTGAGAGCGGGTCCCACATTCTCCCTCATCTGCTCTGTCAACCCACATGCGGTCTCAATGCCCCATGCACTCCTTCACTTATTTTATTCCCTTTATTCTCCATCACTCAAGTCTCACCAACATTCCATACCACCACTCCCATTCTCTTCCACCCAAGCCCCAAAAAAGTCCAATCCAAGGACCTAACTCTTCACGTAAAAAAATATCAAGTTTAATATCAACTTTTAACTATAATTTTATGTAATATATAAGTTTTTATTTTTTTTCTTCGTAATAATGATAATTCATTATCACATAAATAAAAATTAAGAAATGAGATTAGACTATTTTTTGGATCAAATAATTAGAATTAACCCCTAATTGATTAGTCGGTTTGAGTGAAAATTTTTAAATTGAAGTTAATCAAATTTTTAAAAATTATTTAAAAAATAATTGACTTTTTCATAAAAAAAAGACAAAATTAAATGAAATTTTTAGATTAAAATGAATGAATCAAGCAAAACATAATTAGAGAATAGCCCTACTCCTTTTTTCTTCTTCTTCTTCTTTTTTTTTTTCCTTTTTTGGTGAATCACGAACCCTACTCTTTTTCATGTACCAAAATTTGACATACTTTGACCACCTCTCCTCCTACACCCACAGGTGATATTATCACACCTCTCCTTAATTTTAATTTTTCTCCTATTCTCGCCAGTAATTAGTTTTCACCAAGTGTAAGCAGACAAAGACATTACAACATTGCTCCTCACAATTTATTAGGCTTCTTACAATTTCAGTCTTTTGTCTCTCTCTCTCCCCCCCCCCCCCCCCCTCTCCCCCTAAATGGAGGGCCGTTTCAAACAATTGTGTCGGCGAGAGACGTTATTAATCATATTTGTATAGAGGGTAATTAGTGATTAGTGGCAACTAATATTCCCATTAATTTAGAATTTTTCCCTTTTATAGTCTTTGTGGACTTTTCCAATTTTTTGTTTTGTTTTGCCCTTTTTTTCCCATAATTTATTTTTGGCTGATGTGCAAATGGAAAGCTGTCATTTTTCCATTGTGGCAATATGTATTATATATATATATTTTTTTTTTTTTAATTGCCCATATATTGTGTTGTATTTTTTCTTCCTTACCATATATATAAATATGTATTTATATTTGTGTCATTTATATAATTAATGTCCATAACTCGCTACTAACTCGAAAGCTCCTCTGTTTTTTTTTTTTCCTTTTTTTTTTTTTTTTTTTGCTCCTCTTCGTCTTCTTCTCTCTTCTTCCTCTTCTCCTTCTTCTTCTACTGAAGTCTGTGGTCTTTGGGCATCACCGGCGACTTCTCTCGTCTCTCTGGCCTCTGCTCCAGAGAGGCTTTGACCCACGAAGATGCTAGTAAGTACGTTTCTTTGATCTGGGTTGTTCAGTTTTTTGTCAATATTTTGAATTTCCAGACCAGAATTTACCTGAACTTCGACAGTTTTTATTCCATTAATTCCTACTTAAGCACTTTATTTGATTTCTTTAGTTTCTGTGGAGATCTCTGGTTTCTGTTTATCACCATTGTTAAACTTTGAGAGCCAATTCAATTGTTCAAGTTTTGTCATCTTCTTTTTTTCTTTTTTCATTTTTTTTCATTTTTGGTTTATTTTCCTTTTAGGGTTTCTTGTAAATGCTTTCTTCTGAATATTGATTGTGTTCTTTAGTTGAATTTGGAAACTTTTATTGTGAATCTCAAGTTTCATGTTCCTAATCCTGAATGATATTGACACCTATAAATCCTTTTCAGGTTTTTTTTTCTTTTTCCAATTTTCTTTATTGCATACTATTATGACAGTGGTTTGCCTGTTTTTTGGTCCAGTGTCACATCCTAATCAATTAAAGTTTCAATTTTATTTGTTTTGATCCTATCTCTATATGTATATATGTGTATACATATATACTTGATTAATAATCAATTCAATGATTTTTCTAATTGTTGTTTGGTTTTTCTTTTTCCCGTTTTGATAACCAGGTGGTGTTGTTCTTGCTGTTGTTGGCTTTGGGCAATGCCGTCGAAATCAATGGAGAAGAAGTTGGTGGGCAATGCAATTACACTAAGCAGACACTACAACCAAGACCACATAGTGTGTCCATTTTGGAATTTGGCGCGGTTGGAGATGGCAAATCATTGAACACCATTGCCTTCCAAAATGCAATTTTTTATCTCAAGTCCTTTGCTGATAAGGGGGGCGCGCAGCTCTACGTGCCGCCTGGGAGGTGGCTCACTGGATGTATCAATCTCACGAGCCACCTCACTCTCTTCTTGGAGAAAGGTGCCATCATTCTTGGATCTCAGGTACTGTTTTTTGTTGGCAAGAAACTTCTTGTAATTTATGATTATGTTATGGGAGCATTTCTTTTAACTTTATGACATTTTTGCTTGTTTAGGACCAGAATCATTGGGAAGTTGTTGCACCTTTACCCTCATATGGCAGAGGAACTGAACTCCCTGGAAAAAGATACCGCAGTTTGATAAACGGATACAAGTTACAAGATGTGGTGATAACAGGTATGTGTATCTTCATTTCTTTTGTCTCCTTTAAATTAAAATTTTTCTTGTGTTTTTTGATTAGGCAGCCTAATTTTGTTTCTCTCTTGGATTTCCTTGCATTTTATCAACCACACAAGGTGACAATGGAACCATCGATGGCCAGGGCTCGGTTTGGTGGGATTGGTTTAGCTCTGGTTCTCTAAACTATAGCCGCCCTCATCTTGTGGAATTCGAGCATTCTGATAATATAGTAGTGTCGAATCTTACATTCTTGAATGCCCCTAGTTACAACATTCATCCAGTATATTGCAGGTTTGTTAGCTGAGCCACTTTTGATTCTCTTTATTCCTTTAAACTTTTGCTTGATTTCAAAGCGAATTGGGACATTTATGTAAGATGAAATCAATGCAGCGGTGTACATGTACAGAACATTTCAGTCTTCACGCCTTCGGTGGCCCCTTACACTATTGGCATAGTCCCAGGCATGTCATCATATTTTAAACTGTTTTTACTTTCGAGTTCTAGCTTGAAATTGAAGTTGCATAAATTGGAAAAAAGAGGAAAGAAAAAAATTGATGCTTCGAATGGTTAATTTGAACTATTGTAGCTAAACATTTGACAACAAATTTGAAGTCTCTATGCATTCTAGATCTTTTTTCACGGGCATTTGAAAGTGGTTACATTGGAAAAATTTTTGCTGAATGTGCGTTGACACAAAAAGTTCGAAACTTTCAGATTCTTCCGAAGGTGTGTGCATAGAGGACTGCACAATTAGCACGGGTTATGACTCGATTGCCCTCAAGAGTGGTTGGGATGAGTATGGCATTGCTTTTGGCAAACCAACAAGAGACATACAAATCAGGCGGGTCGATTTGCAATCATCTACTGGCGCTGCTATTGCCTTTGGTAGTGAGATGTCTGGTGGCATATCCAATGTGCTTGTGGAGCAGGTCCACCTATACAACTCAGATAGTGGTGTTGAGTTCAGAACAACAAAGGGAAGAGGTGGTTATATTGAAAATGTAATGATATCGAATGTTGAGATGAAGAATGTCCACAAGGCGTTTGGTGCCTGTGGTCAGTGTGGTTCCCATCCAGATGACAAGTATGATCCTAGTGCTCTACCAGTTTTCGATCACATCACAATCGAGGATGTGATTGGCACAAACATCACCGTGGCGGGCAGTTTCATTGGCATTAAGGAATCGCCCTTCACTTCCATCTGTCTATTCAACATTTCCTTGTCCATCAATTCAGGCTCCGCCCCCACTTGGGAATGTTCAAATGTTTCGGGATCTTCCGAATTGGTCTTCCCCGAACCCTGCCCCGAGCTTAATAGCTCGTACTCGAATTCTTCCTCAGCCTGCTACTCCTTGTCAACTATATACGGGAAAGCCACAGCTTTATGATACAATCCATTCCTTCACAGAAAACAGTTCTACAGCAAGGGAAAAACAAAAACAGAAGCGTCTACCATATTTGTTTTCTTTTATTTATTTAGTTTTCGCATTCTTCTTGCATGTCGCAGTCTGCATATTTGTACAGCTTCATTTCTTCATTCATGTGTAAGGAAATTTTTGGTAGTTGATGGCAAAATGAGGGGACTTGGACACTGTTATTTGTTTAGTATTGGCCTGTTTAAATTTAATTGATTATTTTCTTTTGAATAAACAAAACTAAGGTTTGTGCATTCTAATAATAATAATAATAATAAAGTATGATGTTTCTCCTGATGATGAATGTCAACCATGTCTGGTGAGGTGAAAACATGAATTATTTATATAATGTAATTATATATAAAAGAAAAAAAAAAAAAGCAGAAAAGTGGGGCCCTCCCTTGTGAGAATGAAACGAACTTGGGCTGTGGGCACACTCTCATTTCCACCAATTGGTTTGGCATATTATTGTCTCCCTCTGCAGTGTTGTCCTTGTTGTTGATGAGTTGGAACAAGGCAATGGTCGCAATTCATGTTTTTATTGTTTTCCTTCCTTTTTAAAAAAAAAATTTTTTTTTTTCGTGTTTTATTTTATTTTATTTTTATTTAAGGGAAGGAATAATGCTAGGGAGTGGCAATAACCCACAGCCCACAAATTTTTTTTTTCCACCAACGTGTGTGAATTGTCATTTTTTGATAAGTATTTAAAATATTATCACATCAAATTATAATTAGATTAGCAAGATTAAGGAAAAGATGATAGTTAATTATCAGTTAGTTAATATAAACATATTTGGGATTAAAATCAAAATTTGTTCATATTATTAAAATTTACTCTCAACTAATTACGTGGAAAGAGTTTTTTTGTCCTACATAAAGAAACATTTTGTTTGGTTTTAAAGACATAACTTTTCCAATATCAACAAAGTCAAAATTTCCAAACAAAACCAAAGTTCAAAAATTGAACACCGAAGTTCTTTATTTTTGTTTTATGAACAATATTTGTCTTTTTGCACAACTATGATTTTTATTAGAAAAGTGCCACCCTTTTAAATATGTGGTGTAGAACCTTACATGAATTAGAAACAGGAGATGTTTTATTATTATTACATATATTAACAAAGTTTGTTTTTTAAAGTGTTATATAACAAATTAGCACAACTGGATGCATATTCATAAAAACCAATATATAAACATATGTGATTGAAATAAATAAACATAACATAAGCACACATATCATATATTTTTGCACACAACTAATGGATTTAACTATTGGGTTATTTATATAAATGTTCAAATTGGGGGAATTGATTTGAAATATATCAAATTTTCTTTTTATTTATATAAAGGTCTAAAAGAGTAATTATAAAGACAATTTTACTCTTCATAAAGAATGGAGAATTACAAGTAAAGAAATTATGAAAAAGGAAAAAAAAAAAAAAAAGAATCTAAGATGTTTAACAAATAGGGCTAATATTGATTTAATGAAATTGCAAAAAGAATTGATAGAAAATAAAATTTTAAATTTTTTTATTTATTGTAAAGAAGATGTAAACATTCATAATGAACTAAAAAAGAGAATATTTTCTTAAAATCAAATTTCACATTAATGAGAAAAAGCTAAATAAAGGAAAAAAATCTCAAAAAAATAATTCATATAATGAATATGTCTTCATCATAGAGATACGTTAGATTTCATTTCTACTAGTTTATATAAATAATAGTATTTTTTTTCATAAAGAGTTTGATTCTATTTATTGTATTATTATTCAATTTATTTGGTTACAACATAAATGACAACCATTTGATTTATAGTGGAATACATAAACAAGTAAGTTTTTTCATAAAGAATTCATTGGTTTTTTATTTGAAAAGAATGAATATTTATCAACCTTTATCATTAATATTTTGTATTGTGTTTATTATTTAGTAAGAACCATAATCTTTATAGTAAATATTTTATATTTATTATAATTACTTTGATGTTTATAACTAATTTTGGTCTATTAAAGGTAATTCACATTTATCAATAAAAAAATACTCATTATTAAAATCAAAAAGCAAAAAAAGGAAAATTAAAAGAATTTGTTAAAAATAAAATGATGTCAGTTATAGTAAAAGGAAAAAATAGATATTATATACATTTATTTCTTAAAAAATAGATATATATATCTAATATTGTTGAAAAATAGACATATTTCAAAACGAGACTCTAAAAAATGATCCTTTTTGTGTAATTATTTCTTAACTATTTTCATTGCGCTTGAATCTTAATTGATTGATAGTCAATAACTTATACTAGACAACTAAATGTTATCATTATATTACAATAATAGAGAAAATTCTCATAATTTTCTCGGTCAATTTAACTAGCAAAATTTTGTTGTATGGAACAGAAGGTGTCATGTGGTGCAGATGCGTGTTGTGTATTGAATAATGTCAAATAATTAAAACAACGCATGTGATGTGGGGGAAAATGATATATATATATATATATATATGCATATGTATATGTATATGTATATGTGCGTGTGAGTCGTTGGAGAGATAAATGTTTTATTAGATGGTTGGTGGCCAAGAAAAAGTTGATGTTGTAGGCAAAAATACTTTGATTACCCAAAAAATCTCTATGAATAATAATGCCGGAAGAAACATCTTATGGTTCAACAAAGGAAAGTGGCAACTTATCGAAAAAAAAAAAAAAAAAGAAAAAAAAAGAGGAAAGTGGCATGTATCGTTTTTATCAAGTATTAATTATGAAAACAAAGTCTTCAATAAATATGTTTATATTTTCTTTCTTTACATAATGTTCATTTAGATTTTTAACCCTCGTATTTATCTAATTCGAGGTCAACAAAATTAAAGGCCTGTTTGGACATTAGTTTATTTTGAACTAAATTGTATTTTTTTCATTATGATTTTTGTCTTTTTCTGAAAAAAGTTTTTTGTTTTTTCTGAAAAATTACTATTTAAACTTAAAAATCTTAAACTAAACTTATTCACCAAACACCTCCTAAATTTTTTATGACCGAGACAGTAATTTAGAAACATGTTTTTTTGGGAATAATCCTACAAATAGCCCTTTTATTAAAGTAATGTTGTGTTGTAACTAAAACGATTTACGATATAAAAGGGTCCAATTAACGAATGTGCCAGGGGTAAAACAATGTTGAAACTACCAAAGTAGAGGTAAAGTGAATGTTGCAAATCTCAATTCATAAAGATAGGAAAGAGAACACCAACATCCGAAGCACTCAGCGTACCCGAATTAGTTCCTTCGTGAAAAATAGTTTTGTATGAATTGAAAAAAGAAAAGGAAACTAAGGGCTCCTTTGAGACCTCTACTTTAGTTGAAGTTTTTCGAAATGTATTTTTTTTTTGGGGTTTTTTTTTCTAAAAATAAATTAATTTTACTATATTTTTAACCAAATATCTCTTTTCCATTTTCAAAAAATTCAAAATTTTAAAATCCATAGTTTTCTTATTTCAAAACCGAAATGATATGATTTTTTGAATAAAAAATTTACATAAAATGATAAGAGAAACGAAATAAGATCCTTTTTTTTAACACATTTTAAAATTTTATATTTTTTAACTATCACAGTTCATTTTCAACCAAGCACATATTTCAACGTATTAGCTCATTTTTAATTAAAACATTTTCAAAACTCCAATTTCAATTGGTATTCCAAATGCCTCTTTACATTCTAAAAAAAGATATTGAAAACGATGTCATTTAATGATATGGTTTAAAAATATTTAAAATAACTAATAAATTAATGATCAATAAATTTGATAAATAAAAAGTTTACTTTAATAAATTTATTATTTCCTTTAACTATTTTTAAAACCTTAAAAATGCTATTTATTTTTTGTAAATGAAGCAATGGACGTTGAATGCCAAAACATTGTCGCACGGTCTAAATGTGTCGTAAAGTTAAAAAAAAAAAAAAAAAAAGAAAACATTAATTACAGAATGTCATATTTACCAACTGTATCGTATTGTCATCAAATGTGTCGTTTTCATTTCTAAACAAGTTCAAAATTCCGAGGCCCTAGCCCATCAAATGGATTCGGGCCCAACAACGAGGCCCATGTTTTGCCCTCGAAGAAAACGACACCTGACTATCACACAAAAACGCAAACCCAGGCTGGGGTTTTAGTTCTGGGGTTCTTGTGTCTTCTCTCCTCCTCCTCCTCTCCGACGTCGTCTCTCTTCTTTAACAGCGAACGAACCACCTCAGAACTCTCTTGGTCTGAGCTTCTAGCCGGCGTGGCAAAAAACGACAACGAGAAATGGGGTCTTCCAATATCAGAGACCTCTTGACGGCGTTTAGTCCCTCCATGGACTTGTTCGCCATCAGCGCCGGCGATGGTCGGATTAAGGTAACTCCCCTTTCTCTCTGTTCCTTTCAATGAACTGAAAATTGAGTTTGTTTTAGAACTCTGTATCATTTTTTTTTGGGGATTTTTTATATATATATATATATATTTTGGGTTATAGATATGGGACACAGTGAAGGGTCAGGTCCAGACCGAGTTCACAGACATGGTAGGATCAGAAGAGATGAGGATATTGGCGAAGCCTGAGAGAGAAAGAGGACACCTTTCTGTTGATTATACTTGCATTAAGTGGTTCTCTGTCGAAAGAAAGGTGCTCTCTGAACTTTTTTTTTTTTAATAAATATTTATTATGTGCAAAATGCTTTATTAGTTTTCATGGGTCTTTCGAGTAGTTGGTATATACATATATATATATATATATATATCTTTGTATATATTGAGATTGTTATTAAAATTGGGCAATGGTTGTTTGTTGCAGAAGAAAAGGAAGCTAGGGTGCTCGTTGTTGATTCTAGGGACTGGAAGTGGAGACGTTTTGGCACTTGATGTGTCTGCTGGCCAGTTGAAGTGGAGAGTTAGTGATTGCCATCCTGGGTGAGTGTTTATATACATATATATGTATGTATATATTTATGGAATTTGTGTGTTTTTTTTTTTTTTTTTTTGATAACTTTGATTAAACAAGCTTGAAATGTTGGTTTGTATACAGGGGTGCTAGTGCCATTTCGTTTTCTAGAAACGGGTCGGGTGTTTACACTGCGGGCTCAGATGGGATGGTGTGTCAAATTGATCCCTTGACAGGAAACCTGTTGGGGAAGTTCAAAGCTTCCACAAAAGCAATATCTTCTATGTCTGTTTCACCTGGTGAGTCTCCTTTTCTTGCTTTTTTGGCAATGTGGTATTTTGCTATGACATATTATTTTTCTGTAATAAGATATGATCCGAGAGTGTATGAGTGTATATGAGATGTAGTTTCTTGGTTTAGCTAAATTTAAAGAACTTATTCTAGTGGTGCATGAAAATTTTGGCCAAGAATACGGAGGCCAAAATTGTAAGCAATTGAAACTTGAGAGTCTAACTTGGTTGGATTAGTTTGAAAAATAGTACTTAAGAATGCGTGGGAATGGTAGAAGGTTGTAATAATCTCTCCTTTTCTCAAGACTTCCTATTAGTTAAAAAAGAAAAAAAAAAAAAAAAAAAAACTCTCGTTTCTAATTTCCTTTCATTTTTTGGTTGCATTTGCGATCTATTTACACCACACACACACACACACACACACACACACATATGCAGACACATTATGTGAAATGAACTTCTGAAAGTCCAAAAAAAAAAAAAGCTTATTTTTGATAGATTGTGGTATTCACCGGTTTTCTCAGACATCCTTTCCATGGTGTTGTCTCTAAACCAGATGGAAATTTAATAGCAACTGCAGCTGGGCAATTGAAGACCTTCGGTTCTTCTGATCACAAAAAGATGCAGAAGTTCTCTGGGCATCCGGTGAGTCTTATGCAGTTATATATATATATATGACTATATTATTTCATATGTGCTCCCTAAGTGCACCTGTATCCAGGGGGCTTTATTTTTGTTTTTGTTTTATAAATTTTTTTTTTTTGACATAATGTGACTTGGATTAGCTTTCACTTATGCTATAGGGAGCTGTTCGCTGTATGACTTTTAGTGAAGATGGGAAGTACATTCTTTCATCTGCAGTTGGCGAAAGATATATTGCAGTTTGGAGGGTTGGTGGCAGCAAAAAACAATCAGCCAGTTGTGTTCTTGCTATGGACCACCCTGCTGTCTTCCTAGATAGCAGGTGCATGAACAGTGAAGGAGACGATGGTGCTGGTCTAGACATATTGGCCATCTCAGAAAATGGTGTTTGTTACTTTTGGTTTGGACTTAATATTGAGCAATTACGGAATGCCAAGCCTACAAAAATATCGATATCATCTGAAGACATTTCTTCTAAAAATTACAAGGGTGCTTTGCCTATCATATTTGCTGCAAGACTACAAGGTTCTGCTCAACCTGCCTCTGGGCAGGTGTTTGTTGCTTATGGATCACTAGTAAAGCCATCATTTCAGAAAATCTTGGTGCATTACGGCACAGACGTCAAATTGAGTAGCTCTAGTGATGGGGTCCTTTTGCCAACGACTCAATCACTTGTCAAATCTAAGAAAGGACGAGATGCAAAAAGTGGAGGTAGGCTTAGCTATGATTTTTTGGAACGACTTAATGTTCTTCCTATAATGTGTTCAAACCAGAAATATTTTCTGCCACGTGGGCATCCTTAGAAATTCTCTTTGTTTTTATCATTTTTCCAATTCTTTTAGCATATATTTCTTCGACACTTATCATTTTCTGTATGTCAAAAGTTGCTATGCTTCGAGAAGTTTTAGTTCTTGCAGTTATACTTCCATTTGATGCGTTCTGGTCATGCATTGTAGCTAAAATTGGTTTTTCCAATGAATCATCAGTTGTTGCATTAGACCGTGCAAATGCTGAGGATGCTTCACTTCCTATTCCCAAGGTTTATGAGGGAAGGAATAGAAACAAAACTTTGAGTGTCGACCCTGATGAAAGAAAGCCGGATTTAGTTGATAGCAGAAGTCATGATGGGCTTGCAAAGAGCAAAGGTAAGGATTAATGTTCTTTCAGGTATTTCATTGGGAATACTCCTTAATGAGTTCTGGTGCAATCATTGTTCTGTTTGTGTACCGACTTGCTTGCATTTGTGGGTTCAGATGACATTACAGTCATGGAAGTTGACACAGAAGCAATTTGCATGGAGGACCGGCTGAGATCGTTAGGTCTACTTAGCGAAACAGATGATATCACATCAAAGTCTATGCAAAACCCCGGACTACTTGAGGGCATTGACCTTGAATCTTTGGTGTCACAAAAGAAGGTCATTTTTCTTCCCGCCCCCCATGTTCCTTAGTATCTTTGTGGGGACAGCATTAAGTTGACTTGTTAGTGTTTTGGTAATTCTTTTCCAACCAGATGAAGGCAGTTGTGTTGTCAAAAGCACCTGCCGATGCTTACAAGTTGCTAGGACTCTTGGTGGCGATGTGGCAATCGGGGTTTGTTCTTGTACACTTCTCTTCTTTCATTTGTGTGTTTATTTGATTCTGATTCTTTGTTAAGTGTTGAAATTTGAGGACAAGTCTCCTGCATTTGGACTTAATTTCTTAGTTTCCTTTAATAGGTCGTGTACTGGAAAGAATGTTTTGCCATGGATATACAGCATATTGGTTAATCATAGTTGTCATTTCATTTCTGAAGAACCGGTGACTCAGACGCTTAATTCCTTGATCAAGGTAAAATTTCAAGAAGTTGTGATTACTGTATATGATCCGAAATATTTTAATGGTGTTTTAGTTTATTTTTGAAAAAAATAACTTTTAGAAAACCGTTTAGATGCGCTGCCTTCAGGTCTACTTTTGCACCACAAGTAAAATTCCATTTCATGCTTTTTTCGCCCACCAGGTTTGCAAATCTAGAGGGGCAGCTATCGAACCTTTGTTACAATTGTCAGGTCGTTTGCAACTAGTGACAGCTCAGGTTACTACTTTCAAATTCTTCACTTCATAACACCATCCATATCTCAGTTTATTGGTCTTTTGATTGTATTCATAAATTTCCTCATACAGATTAACAAGGCAACACATCCGGAAACACCGTTGACACAAGAAGAAAACCAGATGGATGAAAGTGACCATGACAGCGAAGAAGTAGATGACGTGATTTACGAGGAAGAAGATGATGAATCTGAAATAAGCAGTGACAATGACAGGTAGGTCATTAGTGAATTCATTTCTCTGAGTTGGCCACACTAGTTGCCGTATTTCCTTCACAAATTTAATCTCGGGTACTGAACACTGTATTCATCTCCATTGGTTGCATTACCAGTCGTCACACACACGTTGATAAAAGAGCTGTAATATGACCAAAAAGTAAAGAAACCGGATCCCACTTTGCTATTTTAATGTATTATTGATATGGAAAAATACAGAGTTCGATTTTGGTTGTTCATTCATTACTCCTTTTTGCAGTTAAAGAAGTTTCATGAGAATCCCTTTGTTTTGGAATTTAAGAACGGTTTCGATGGCTTGCTGGCCTGGCTTTCCATGCTTGTGAAGTTGTTTTGTTGGTGGCATAAAGCTTATATGCATGTCGTCGTTCTCATTGCGTACCTTCTAATGTAACTTACAATTTTGTTTAGCTTTCCCTTGTCATGGATAAGATAATAGATTTTGGTCGCTGAGATAAATTACAAATTTCTTTCTCGTTTCTTCTATTTTTGGCTGTAATGTAATGCTTAAATAGGTTCATTAGTGTTTATTATTTGTAGAAGAACAAGCGATTTTTGAAAACAAACTTGAGCTTGTTCTGTTTAACTCTTTCCTGTCGCACTTTAATAACGCGGTTAAATTTTTACACACGTTACATTGCCGTCTATAGTTGAATTGAATTAAGAAGAATGAAGAATTTCTAAAAAATTGACCCTACTAAGCATCTTTTTTTATTTTTATTTTTATTTTTATTTTTTTTATATATAAATAATTGTAGTCAATTGATTTTTTGCGGATGACTGATTGATCTTGTAAATTATTGATTGATTTTTATCAGATCATTTTTTTGATTAAATGCTTAATTCATCGATTTCCAAGTTCATAAATACCCTTTTTTTTTGTTTCCACCCGGGGGGGGGGGGGGGGGGTGGGTTTAAATCCAAGCTCATAGATCCTTAGTTCTTAAGAAAGTAGGATATTCTTATCATTATTTGTCAAAATTGAAGGGTGACTTTTTATTATATATGAAATTTATACACTTAACATATCTTTTTTTCGCTCGAACTAAATGGGTCATAAGTGCAGATATTGTAATGTTCAGTAATTTCGAGAAGGTGGATGCTCCCAAAGTGATATATGGATCTTTTATGAAATGGATTATTCGTATATTTTGATCAATGTGATAATGATGACTTGAATCTAAATATTCAACAAGAAAAATAAGTATCTTATGAACCCACCAAGGAGCGTTGGTATACACTTAACATATCTTGGTATACATTTGATAAGGTTGAAAGGCATGATTTGCTTTTTGTGTGTATATATGTGTTCTTTTTTTTGGGGTTGTTTGGGTAATTATCTATATTTCATAACGTGGCTTCCCCCGACACTGTCACAACAACAAAGACCATTATCTCCTAAAAAAAAAAAAAAAAAAAAAAAAAGCCTTCTGACGCTGTGATATTTTAGAGCTTTATTTGCAAATCTATGAAAAGATATCCTCTCAAGAAAATATTTCCAAGATGTTTTAGCTCCTGTGAAAATAACTACCCTAACGACCATATCAGTACAACTACAACTGCCCAGCTTCAGCGGGAGGCTTATGAGTCATGGACCAGTCTAAAGTTGCTTCTTGACTCTGGCACCAAACCAAATGTCTACGCATTCGTCCATCTTCTACGAGCTTCAACAAACTTGGAATGGGATTTCTTATGCCAACAGCTTCATGGCTACATTCTACGATCTGGGTTCTGCTCCGATGTCTCGATTTCGACTGCCCTGATCCACTTCTATGGCGGAATTAATTCTCCAAATGATGCCCACAAACTGCTTGTTAATATGCCTCAACCAAGTGTTGTCTCTTGGAACTCCACGATTTCTGGGTTCTTGCGATGTGGTCAGTCTCGTAAAGCATTGGATTTGTATTTCCAGCTTGAAAGGTCTGAGATTCCCACAGACTCGTATTCGTTGATGGCTGCTTTGGTTGCCTGCGGCCGACTTAGTGTATTGCGGTTAGGCCGATCGATTCACTCCAAGGTTGTGAAATTAGGTATAGGAAGTAATACCGTCATTTCAAATTGCTTGATTGACATGTATGGGAAATGTGGTTCTATTGAAGAGGCAATCCTTGTGTTTGATCAAATAGTTGGTGGTAAGGACATAATTTCGTGGAATTCAGTAATTGCAGCGTGTGCAAAAAATGGATGCTTAAAACAAGCAATTTGGTTTTTTGGGCAGATGCCACTCCCTGATACAATTTCATATAATGAATTGATTAGCGGCTTTGCTCAGTATGGAGAGATGGAAGAAGCTATCAAGATTTTATCAAATATGCCAACCCCGAATTTATCTTCATGGAATACAATCATAACAGGATATGTAAACAGGAACCAAGCACGGCAAGCTGTGGATATCTTCTGCAAAATGCACTCAGAAGATATTAGAATGGATCAGTTCACATTTTCAAGCATTTTAAGTGGAGTTGCTGGCCTTCCAGCTTTAACATGGGGAATGCTGATACACTGCTGCACGATAAAGTGCGGTTTGGATAGGTTGACTGTTGTGGGAAGCGCTCTAATCAATATGTACTCAAAATGTGGAGAGGTAAGGAAAGCAGAATCAATATTCCAAGCACTAAAGGAAAAGAATTTGGTCACTTGGAATGCCATGATCTCTGGCTTTGCTCACAATGGAAAATTTGCAAGAGTGATTGACCTGTTCGAGCAGCTACAGATGGAGGCAAACATTAAACCCGATGAAATCACATTTCATAATGTTTTATCTGCATGTTCGCATAATCAAACGCCATTAGAAACAGCGTATCAGTTTTTTGAGCTAATGATCAAGGATTATGGGATTGAACCAACCGTCGAACACTGTTGTTGTATGATCCGGCTAATGGGACAGAGAGGGGAGTTAAGGAGGGCAGAAAGGTTGATATATGAGCTGGGTTTCGGGGCTTCTGCATTCGTTTGGAGAGCTTTGCTCGGTGCTTGTGAAGGTTGTAGGGATTTGAAGGTTGCGAAGATTGCAGCCGCAAAAGTGATAGAGTTGGAGGGGGATAAGGGTTATGCATATATTGTCATTTCGAATATATGCGCGTCGTATGGAAAATGGGAGGATGTTGAGGCATTTAGGGAGCGGATAAGGGAGAAAGGGATGAGGAAAGAAGCTGCTTGCAGCTGGATCGAGGTACAAAATGTTGTCCCAAATTTTGCCTTATGCTACTAGTTTCAAACTTGATTTTCCGGCAATTGGAAAGGACTTTTTGGTTTGATCAAAATTGGCCAATCTTTCTCTAACAACTTTCTTTCCTTTCTACTAGTGGTTGAGAATAACTCCCAGACTTATAATTATTTTTTTTGTTTTTTTCTTGCAGGTTAAATCGGATGGAGCCACTTATGTCTGAGTAGGGAATTGCTAGTGAACTTTTATGCTTATGTTATTTTTTTTTTCAAATTTATCCCTAAATACTTTATATATTTCACATTTTACTCCACCAGAAATTGGTTCTCTCTTTATATGCGTTAAAAAATTTATCGTTTAATGTAAGCCCTTACTAAAACAATAGGCTGGCTTCAGTTGAACCCGGGACTCATTTTGAAATTTTATGGGCTAAAACATTCCCCATTCCGATTATCGTCGTTTGTGTAAGATGTTCTTTTTGTCACTGATTTGTCTGATCTGGTTGTTTTCCGAAGTTGTGTTGTTCGTAGAATTCTTGTCGTTTGTTCTTGTGATAGTCGTTTATTTGTCCGTACTTTTCCGACGCTCTCGTTTTGAGTTTTATTGATTGTCGTTTCCTTTTTGATAAACATGGTACATGACTGTTTATTTTTAGTCACTGGTTTGTATGAAAATTTGTCGTTTTCTAAAGTTTTTTTCATTTATCTTTTTCGTGTGTGTGAAGTCTTTTCATTTCTTGTGGCCAATGTCGTTTGCACGATACGACGATTGGTCGTTTTACTTCAATTGTCGTTCCTCAAAATAATGTCCTTTTGCCATGGTTTGTCGTCTTAACCTTATCCTCGTTTGTAGGTATATTTCCTTTTAGAGTGATTTTGCCATCTAATGTGACCGTTTTCTTTTATTCTCTTTTCTACAAAATATCGTCGTTCAGATTATATTATGGTTTTTTAAATTCTTGTACTATTGTAAGAAACATTGTTGTTTCCAAGCTATGGTCTTCTCCTTATTTCTATTTGTTGTTTTCTTCCAAAATTCTGGTTCTGATAGTCATAGACAAGAAGTGCTGTTCTCTACTTCTGATATCCTTGCTTTCACGAGGACAGTTCTTCGCATTCTTCGTCCAAAACTATGTACCAGATAATGTAATTATTAGTTTTGGTTCGAGTGGGCTAATTTAGCGGGTGAGAAGGGGAGTTCAGCTTTTTTCTTTTTCTTTATTTTTTATTTTTTTATTATTTTAATTTTAATTTTAATTTTTCAAATTAATAATGAATAAAGTAGATATTTAAAAGACCTCATAGCAAAAAAAATAAAAATAAAAAAAATAAAAGGTAACTACTGGTTTGTATTTCTGGCCAGAAATAAGTTTGAATGGAAGTCAAACAACATATTCCCAAATCTGCTAGTTAACTTGGCAACTAATTTTGGTTCTATTTTGTATGTCCACGATTTTATTCGTCATGGAATTCATGTTAATTAAAAATAGAAAAGAAAGGAAATTGTAAATCTATAAGTCTAACGATAATTTAATCCTAGTTCTAACTTTAAAAAGAAAATAGGATGGAAAAAGTTTTAAAAAAGTGATGTAAAATAATTATTTTGATCTTAATTGAATATAATTTTATAATTATTGTTGATGCCAAAAATCCTTGACACAACATCTGATGAGATCACTCGATATGGTCAGTTTTGCGCTTTTGTTCTCTGCCTGATCGCTTGCAAAAGAGAAGTACCTTGAAATAAGGGGAACACCAGTGGGGTGTCTGCTAAAGGTACTCAGATGCTCAAGTCAGTAAGTGGCACTAATGAGTAAGTAGAGAAGCAGAGTTTGGGCAAGGAAAAAAACCTATACCTGAGTGAGTGATGCACTCCTCTATTTATAGGCATTTTTCACGAGTTTGGGTGCTTGGGTGACCCTGATGGATTGTATTCTGAATGGTCCTGGCGGATAAACATGCTTCAGGTATACAGATATTTAACCTTGACTAGACGGATGTCACATGCCTTTCTAGTCAGATTGATTGGGGGGGGGGGGGGGGGGAGGACATGAGTATAGATATTAGTACTGGCGCAGGTGGCAAGTACTGCGTCAGTTCGGTTAGGCGATGGAGGTTGACGCGAGGCAGGAATAAGGACAAGCATAGTGATAGGTATTGGGCGTTAGGTGTCAGGTAGTGCAAGGTAGTGGGTCATGTCATAGTACTGTTGTCAGCTGATGCGGGACGACGTGGCAGGGGTAACACGGGCTGACCATCCTGAAAGGGGTTCGGTCGTGGTTGGGGAAGTGTTATTCGAGCCAGCTCCTAGGGTCCCGACGGCGGTTTACTTGAATCCCTAGAGGAGAGCTAATTTGGGGATCAACAGCCCAATGAAGGTGGTGGTAGACCAACTCGGTAACCTAAGAAGGATTTACAACTAACTAGACTTATTTGGTCTGGTCGAATGTGTTCGGGTTGTCGAATCTTCTCCACTAAGAGGGAAAATGAGTCTATTTGTTTTTATGTATCTCGTTTACCGGTGAGAAGGTGGTCTCTAGTGTCTAAAAAATTAAGCCACCAACAATTATAGAATGCATTAAATTTGACATTTTCTTTCTCCTCTGCTAAGCAATGGGAAAGAAAAACCTCTCATTTCTTTTTATTTCGCTCACCTGGGTATTTGATTATTTGCTCTTTTATATTTTCCATCCCTCTTATCAAACATAGTAGAAGCCCAAAAGAAACCTCTTATTTTTTTTTTAAATTTCTCTCACCTGATAATTTTACTCTTCATTTCTTTCTATTTTTCATCGCTCTTTTCCATCAAAGCTTTAGAGAAAATTAGTCAACAAATTCTAAAGTGGAAAAAAAAAAAAAACACTATCTATGGATCAATTAGCTTTATGGAGCAACAAAGAAAAAAAAAGGGACAATTATTAAAAAAAGGGAGGAAAAAAAAAGAGAAAAGAATGTAGGGCTAAAAAGTCTTGCTGCTGAACAAAATTAGCTTTTTATGGATATTTTTTACACAACGAATTCCAGGCAGTATGTAGTAACATATAGATATATGTAGTCATTTATGATATATATAGAGAGAGAGAGAGAGAAAGAGCCTTGATATCCCACAACTGGAATCCAGAATCTATTCTTCCAGCACTAACAAGCGTGGAATCTCATTCCTTCCATGCTTATAATTACTAAATAATACCAATATTACCCCCACCAAAATCATATAATTACTTTTTCCCCCATCAAAACTTAATTAATTGCTTCCTCACCACCACCAATCTTTTTTTGTTACACTATTCTACATGCATTAGGATTTTCATCACTGAAAATGGACGTAATATTCCCATTACTGCTAGAACTCCCATTGTTGTAATAATACTGATTTTGGTCCTGATCATAATTATTGTACAAGGGGTCCATTCTAGTGTAGTAATGCGGGTATGGCCTTGGTGGTGACCTCACATACTCCGCATATTCCGTCACATATGGCGATGGCCGGTACATGTTGTAGCTATGTGTCACATACATCGGCTGATGCTGCGGCTGCGGTTGTGGTTGCGGCTGCGGCTGCGGCTGTGGCTGCGGCTGCTGCTGAGGTGCCGGCGGTTGTGGTGGTGGCTGTGGATATACTGATACTGGTGGCACGGGTGGCACCGGTGACACCGGTACCGGTCCTTCTTGTGGGTGTCCTTGACCAAAGTGGTGGTACTTGTTCCAGTAGCCATTATGGCCATGGTGGCTATAGCTATATCTATAGCCGTAGTTGGGTGGGTGGTGGTATATGACATGAACTTCTCCCACATCTTTTGGTCCTGAGGCTGCAGGGTGGCCTGCATCCGCAGGGTAGGGTTGTGGTTCGGGCTGCGGGTTCTCTGGCGGCGGCTGGTCCTTTGGCGCCTCGGATGGGGGAGCGGGTTCGGGTGGTGGGGTGGATTCGGGCGGTGGTGGGTTGGCTCCCTCATGAGGTGGTGGTGGTGGTGGGGGTTCATTAGCGTTGGTGTTACCTTCTTGGGGTGTAGGTTCAGTTGGTGGTGGAGGTTCTTGTGTTTGTTCTGTGTGGGAGCAGATTGTGGCCATCTTTCTTGTCTTCTTAATGGCTTTCACAATCTTCTCTGGATCTGCCCATCCGATTATTGTCAACTTCTGTTGCGGGAAATCAATGTACAAATCATATATACCTGTGGGAACAAAACAAAACAAAACAAAATCCGGACATGACCAAATTATCTTCTTTAGCTACTAGTTTCTTTGGCATGTATTGCTTATTTCTTGTTCCTTTTACGCAAGCTTAGCATAATTTTAATCGAGATTTCTTGTGGCTTTTCTCGATTCATCAAGAACCCAATTCCGCTGCACCAACTAGTCAGGTAAGGACGTGATCAAGAATACAAAGATTTTGCTGTGATTAAGGGGAAAAAAATAATAATAATAAAAGACCCCTTTCATGAAAAAGTGCTTACCTTGTATGCCATAAAGAGCTTTCTTGATCTTCTGAACGCACCCATTACAGTCCATTCGGACCTGTATCTCGGTGACTCGAGGTTTCTGCATCAGATGATCATCACAAGAAAAATTAGCAAAAATTTTATGTTGTGTTAAGAATAAGGTGGTGTTATTTATTTGGAGAAGGAACATACTTCTACTTCTGGCACCATTAGAGAGAAATGGAGCGAATAAGAGAGGAGGGGGGAAAAAAAAAAAGAAGTAATCTTGGTGTGAGATGACGAAGATGGAGAGTAATATTGAAGAATCAAGAGGTGGTGGCATTTATTTTGTGTAGGGCTTGGAAAGGAATATTTGAAAGGCAAAAGATGTGGGACATGCAAGGAATCTGTTTTTCATGAAAGGGAGAGGAATAGAGATGGGCGCTTCATCTGCCTAAGGTTTTTTATTTTTATTTTTTTTTAATATATAATTTTTAATGGACATTGCAAGTTTGAGCTAAAAGGAATTTTTTTCTTTTAATTTTCTTTTTTACTTTATGATAGGGTGGAAATCTATAATTGAAGGGAAAGTCTGTTTATGTTAAGAAATCCAAAACCGCCCATGGAAAAGAACTAAAGTTGACAAGGAACCTTTATTTTTTTTTCCCTTGGTGTTTACATTCTCTCATCAGTCAAAAACAATCAAAGTAGCTTTTGAGGTAGAAAGGATATCCACTCCCATGGAATCCTTTTATCACAAGGAAAGATCAATCTAGATATAAAATATGACAAACTTGTAAGTTGTAATGTCCTTGATGATTATCTATTGGTTTTTGGAAGGCACAACTCTTTCCTCTTTCCCCTTTCCCCTCTCTCTCTCTCCTGTTTTTTGTTTTTTTTTTAATTTATTTATTCATCAAGCTTGTTAGAAGTTAATTTGTTAAAGGAAAGCCCACTAGCGTCCCATTTGAGGATAGAAAATCCAGTATCAGATAAAAATAATACCAAATCCCATTTAAATTCTAATATAAATACTTCAAATTTAAATCATCAACTTAATGAAAAGTTAGTAAAATGACACGTACTAAAATAAATCTGAAAGTTCAGGAAGCAAATTGTCATGGACTGAAACAATTAAATATTTGTGCTTCCCTTCCTACTAATGGAGTTTGGCCAAGTTTGGTCATTTGGTAGTTTAGCTTCGGTTTTGAACACTGAAATGGTTAACCAAGAAGAACCCAAATTTGGTTGCGGCTGATTAAAGAATCTTCTAACCGATATTCACAAATTTTCTTCTGGTTGTGTCCTGGTTCATTGTCAATTCTTACAGGTCAAAAGTATCACTCAAAGAAGAAATTGACAAGAGCATTTTCCAATTCTGTACTCTTTTGGGGATACTTTGTATTTTCTTATTTTTACATTTTACTAGTATTTTTGAGTAGGGGTTTGATTTGGGATGATAATTTTGATTGGTGTCAACTTAATTGAGATGTGTCAAAATATTTGAAGTTTTATATCCATATCTGTTTATTTCAAGAAAGGAATATTTTCTTCCTCAATGTAAGATTCTATAACTACGAGATTTCATGATCTAATGCGATATGTGTTAACTTAGTTGAGATGTGTTGGGACATTTAAAATTTTGTATCTCTCTCCGTTCACAAAAAATGAGCATTTTTCTATCTCTAGAAGTTTCAACTGAGTGAAACCAACGGGTTACAGCTGATACTTAAAAAAAGGCAAGACCAAGTTGGTAAAAAGTCGACTGAAAATTTCAACCATCCAAATCCACCACGTGTCACTACGATTGTTAAGTGTTTGAGAAAAGAGGCTGGATTTTCATTGTTGATTATGTTTTAGTTCGTTGAGTTTGTGCTAGAACGCACTTAAGAGATTTGCCTTTTAATGGGAACCGTTCATCAAAAAGTTTTCTTCTCTTTTTCTTTTTCTTTTTTCTTTTTTTTTTTTTTTTGATAGTGGTCCTGTTTCTGCTTTGGTATTCGTTTCATTTCCAAGTTAATCAAGCCTAACTGGCATAATAACATCTTTGGTATCCTCTCAAAAAAAAAAAAAAAAAAAAAACACTTTTTGTGTATTTACAAACTAATTTGTTTCTATCCCAACTAATGTGTAATTACATTTTATGATTAGAAGTACAAAGTGGGAACAAGAGAGAGCTTTAAAAGACAAATTGAAAAAAATGGAATAAAAAAAGAATCAGCCTCCCCTTGAGCTAAAGATCTAAAAAGCATTTCATAGATTTTAATTTATTTAATGGTCTTTTAATTAGATTTCCTACCTCGTGATCAACCTTTTCTTTCTTTTCTTTCTTTTCTTTTCTTTTTTTTTTGTGGGGTATGTGCCAAAAAAAAAAAGGCTTAATTTTTTAAATCACGAAATTATAGCCACCATCCAATTTATTAATTAATTTCAATATTAATTTCAATGCATGGTGAGCGTGTGCATGGAGCGAACTTTGCCATTCTAAGACAAATAAAACCTTTCATATGCAATAACACAACCTCAAGTAATTACAAGACATAACTTAGTAGTAATTTTATATATGACTTCATCATAAAGAAAAGAATTCGAATATCCTACTATCGATTAAAAGGAAAAAAAAAAAAAAACCTCAACCCTTTACATGCTCAAAAGTCAAAACAGAGCCAAAAGCCAATTCCATCTATGGGACAAAAACAACAAATAAAGAAAATGAACCAAAATGTGTAACTCATTTTACAATTTTGTTGATGAATTCTAGTGTGTCTACTTGAAAATTTTCTGCCTTTTTCTTTTTTCTTGGTTAGAAGAAAAGAATATCTTTATGAATATGGCCAAAAAAAAGTAGAGAGGTTGCAGCAGAGAATTATTGAGAGGCTAGAGGGGTTTGCCCAAAAAAGAGAGGAAAATTGACTAGCTCTCTTTTTGGCGTCACAACAAAGTTGAGAATTTTACAGGCTGGCATTGCATGCCTTGAATTGTCATGCTTGTTTGGATATGGAGGCAAGACATCAGCAAAAATATGCACGAGTGAGGAAAAATTTAGAGCAAATCCTCCCAACAGGTAAGACAAAACAAGAAAAAGAAAAAAAAAAGTACAAAAAAAAAAAAAAGAAGTCTAACTAGTTGATGGGCACGAATGAATTATTTGTTTGCCTGATATAACTACAATTCAGAAACATTTGCTTGGCTATAGTCAATTTGACGAAACGGCAAGGCGGTGCTAGCCTTCTAGCTTAGTGGGGTGTATACTATATACTACATTTGTGTTTTTTTATCAGTTAGATATGTAATTTTTTAAGTTAGAATTGGTTAACTTTTCAAAAATTAGTTATTAATTTTGTTAATCTCTTTTTTTTTTTGTTTTAAATAAAAAACAATGAAAAATACAATTTAATTGGAGTTAAATATTAAACAAAGCCTAAACTTTTTTTTTTTTTTTTGTGAAATAAAAGACGTGAAAAAAAAAAATGATATTGTGCTATTTTTGAACAATTACCAAACAACACAAGTCAACGGTATTTTTGGATGAAAAATACACAGTGATCTAGGATGAAAAGTCATATTTCAATCTAAAAGGTTCAAGGAACATAATCACAAAAGTTTATTTTGATAAAAGGTATAAAAAAGAGCAGGTCCCTCAATATTCTTTGAATGAACTAGCCATAATAAGTTCATTTAAGAATTCAAATCAGTTCTAAAGTTCCATGTATATTGCAAGAATCAGAATTTGGACAGGAAGAGAAAAATAAAACAAAGGGAATACAGAACAAAAACAGAGTAAAAGCAGGGGGAACAGAGCAAAACGCTGGCTTGGCTGTATTTCAAGAGGTTTTCCGATTAAAATAAGCCTCCATTTGGAACACGTGTTTAGAATATAATTTTTAGGTTGAAGTTGATTAGTTTTTTAAAAACTAGTGTTATAATTTTTGTTTTTTCAGAGTAAAATAAAAACTGAAATGAAAAACTTAGGTTATGTTTGAACCTGAGAGGCAAACAGAAGCTAAGAGAGAAGGCTTTGCATATCGGAGACAAACATATGGCTGAAAAAGAAAATTCAAGCGAATGTTTCAAGTTTGGAATTATGCACAGGACGGACTCTGAAAGCATAAGAATAGGCTTCCGCATTATTGTGTACAAATTCAATTCATGTTTGATTTGGCTTTCGCATGAGTCATCACTGTGCACAATTATCACAATTAAATAAAGATTAAATAATTGTTTAATGTTTTCGCAGTTTCGTTGGATTCAAAAGAAAAATATAAGGGTTCGTTTGGTGAATGAGTTTGAGTTGAAAATTTTAAATTTCAGTTGAAAAGTTTTATTTACTTTTAAAAAAAGACAAAAACTTTTTCAGAAAAAGATAAAAATTAAGATAAAAAGGTATATTTTATCTTGAGATAAGATAACTCACCAAACAAAATCTAAATGCTCGTAAAAACAAGGAGGTTATGGTTACCAAAACACTAAACATAATCTCCAAATATCCACAAAGCTTCTTTGAAAAGGACCCAATTCACCTAAAGGCTAACACTCTGTCGTCATTTTGTCGTTTTAGTCACCTGTGGTTTTTATTGTCATACAAAATTTCGTGCCGTTTTGAGATATGTGTGCTGCTTTCCAGTCTCGTTTTGGTTCTTCTTCTTGCCATTTCTATTGATTCTCTCTTTATAGTTGATTCTGTTTTTGTGATTTGTCGTCTTTTTTACTTGTCGTTTCTCAAATTTTTGTCGTTTTTATTTTCCTGCGTTTCTATGCATGGATGATGTCGTTTTCTAGGGAGCGTGCGTCCGGTTCTCGTTCAGATTATCGTAGTTTTGGAGTTGACGTACTTGTGTTTTTTTTTCTTGTCGTTTTTCTAGATAATGTTGTTTAATGTTTTCTGCAGATTTTACAATACATCGCAGTTTTCCAGCTTCTGTTGTTTTTATGACCTTGCCATGTTCAATACCCTCTTCCTTGATCTCTTGTCAATTTACAAATACACCCTCCTCTTCCAAACTGTTCTATTTGAAAGGTAAAAGGTGTGGAACATCAAAGGAATCTCTTCACATCAGAGGGTGAGGAAGGGAGACGAGTGCTTGATCAGCCAAAGGTGTCATCATCTGATTTTCTTTGAGATTGAGAGAGAGAACAAAAGTCAAAAAGGAGTTACCAGTTTGAGCTGCTATTATTTTTATTATTGCCGATATGTTTGGTCAGAATGAGAGAAAATAAGGAGGATAGAGTGGTAGATCACTCAGGCGAGGGAAACGAGAAAAGAGTGAGATGTTCTTTTCTTATGATGTTTGGTACGTAGTTTCCTTCCTATTTTCTTTCCAACCAAACAATCATGAATGTCAAAATCCTTTCATTAATCCTTCCACCTCTCTTCGACCTTTCACTTATCTCTTATGCCAAAGACATGGCACGAGGGATCGTCTGTTTATGTTAGGAAAAACATAATTAGAACAGAGGAACACATAAGAAAAACAGAGGAAAGAAAGAGAAACAGAGTAAACAGGGGAAAACAGAGAACAACAAAGGAAAACAAAACAAAACAGAGTAAAGCTGAGGAAAGACGGCAAAATAGTGTGAGCTATATTTCGAGAGGTTTTCCATTTATAGTAAGAGATAAATTTCTTAGCTTAACATATCTCCGTGTTTAAACGATAATAATACAAGAAAAGTTGGTTAAGCGTACAAATTTGTTCCATGTAAACTTTGTTTGGTTGGAATTTGTTCCATGTAAACTTTTTTCTGTCGTTTTTCTCTATCATTGTGGTTTTTGTTTTGATGTCAGCTTTCTAATTTACGTCGTTTTTCTTTACTTTAACATTGTCGGTTTCCTGATTTCTGTCGGGTCTGTAAATTTTTTATGCTCTTAAGTACTGATGTTCTTTCTTGTGTTTTTTCCCGTCGTTTTCAGATTATAGTCCCTTATCAAGTTTCTGTCGTTTCTACAGATATTGTCGTTGGTTAGAATCAATAACAAGTGGAACGGAAAGTATTTTTAGTATGGAAAAAAAAAAAAAAAAAAAACAAAGAAATTGAGAGTACCGACACGCATATTGTAAATATTCTAAACTAGGTCTCACGTTGTGGTTGCAGGATTAGTATAACGGTAATTTCATATTGACTTATCCACAAAGTGTAGAGTTTGAAACCCCACCGTTTTCCAAAAAAAAAAAAAAAAAAAAGAACAAAATAAGGGGAAAAAAAAAAAGAGGTCTATTATATTCTAGCAAGAATAGCAGATATTCTAGGAAGAGATCCTATTCAAAACTGAAAAAAGACTACTTTTGTCCAATAATTAGCACAAAATATAGCAATCTTTCCACCAATTTATGGTAGAAGTTTTATTGCACACCATATATAAATATAAATATATATCACGTCAACAATACGTGATTCTACAAAAATAATAGTATGAGAATAGAGTTATTGTGCTTACACGATCCAAAGAATATTAATATAAACCCGAAGCTTAAATTACAATGAAAGACACAAACTAGGCGTAGACATCAGGGTTCTCCACAAGGTAGGACTCCACAACTTTGTAAATGACCATCGACTTCTCTTTGCCTTCCTTAATGTCTTCTTCATTCACCGAAAAATCGCCCTTAGTGTTGTATTTGCTCAGCAACTTGCACACACAGCCCCATCAGCGGTGGCCTCAAACTTCAATTCGTGATCAATGGATTCAAGCTTGTCACCCAATACATCTCCCTCTATCAAGGAGTACTTGCAGGAAAAGTTTTCATTGTCGAGCTCGTCGATTCGGTGCTTCACGTATTGAAAGGGACAGCTGCATGGATAATAGATCAACAAGACAGTCACTTAAACATATTGAAACCTATTTAAAGTTTTGGCACTTTTGCCCCCTAATTTCCTAAATTTTTAATTTCGATAAAGTGTTCATGACCCCATATTGATGATGGTAATTAAATTTTGGACAAAAATGCCTAATTTGACATGACATTTCTGTGATCATCTAAAATTCCATTCTATGCTTTTCCGTCCAAATCTTGATAGATCTTATCAATTTAGGGCATCACACAAGTCTTTACTAAATTAGAGTAATTTGTCAAAACAAAATGTCAAGGGAAACTTGCCAATTCATGAAAGGTTCACGGGGAATAAGCGCGAAAAACCCTATCAACTACTAAAAATTAAGAACAAGTTTTTGCCATTTATCTTATTCTCATAAATTGCTTACCTTCAGTGAAGTTAACTTGTTCAATAGTTCCAGCTCCTCCATCTCCTTGAATCACATCCACACTAGCTATGAACTGAGGCAAGAGCTTTGGCATCAAATTTTTGGCATCCACCACCAAAGCCTTAAAGATGCGGCTGGGCGCAATTGGGCACGGAAACTCTTCTGCGAAGCTTGTAACACCCATGATTTGTGTGATTGTTTGATTGTTTGTTTGTTTTTTTTCCCCTTAGAATGATAAAAAAAATCGGAAGTTTGTTGTATATATAGGCAATAGAGGAGTTCATTTGCAGTAGAACTTATTCCTTGAGTTTGAGATGCACAAGTTTGGCAAGAATTTTCATCAAAAATTAAGATCAGTCAAGAGTTTCAACCATTTTGAATGCCTTTTCAAATTTCCAAGGCTGCTTATATTGGACTTGAATACAAGGCCTCCAAGAAATTTTAAGAAATTGTGTGCTTTTTTACGCATGGGCGGCTCTTATTGGGTTGTTATGTAGAGTTTCCTGGAAAGATGTGTACGAAATCACTCATTCTGTTATGTATTTTGAGCCCATAACTTGACCAAGTTTTGTTTCATGACTCTCTATCTCTCTCTCTCTCTTTCTTGTTTTAATTTTAATTTAAGATAAAAGATTTGAACTCCAAATCTCAACATAAGTGTGATTTTTGTTAGATTATACTTGCAACTTCATACAGTTTTCACATTTTAGGGTAGATTTGTTTGTCCTTAAGACCAAGATTTATAAAATCAACTTGTCAAATTTAGGGTAGCTTTGTTTGTCCTTAAGACTAAGATTTATAAAATCAACTTGTCAAATATAGACCACTTAGTGAGGTGGCCCAGCTGTAACAGACTTCTATGGTGGGTCCTTTTGAGTTCTAGGCGACTCTCTTTGTAGTTTTTAAATGTAAATACTTGTTTACACTACTAGCTTAGTACTAAATTTGGAGTGCCTTGAACCATGCTTTATGAATCCTTGCCATTAAAACATTCGGTGGATTGGACTAACGCGCTCCTCGTTGAAGAGTAGGACCTGACCGTAGGACCTTCAACAAACATTTCTTTTTGTGACTAGAGAGTCCCTTTGACAATGTCTAAAGATATATGCTAATGTAGGTCACCTTATATATTCCCTAAATTTACTTCTATATATATATATATATATTCTTGACATTTTTAGAGGTGACGAGGGCGGTGGACAAGGCAAGTTAGTTGAGTCAATATGGATAGTCTCTAAATGAGAATGGAGGAGGTCAAGTGCTTCTGGTTTAAGCCTTTTAAGAGTATAGTTTAATGCTTTCAAATGATTCCTTTGCCATAAGACGTGATTGAGTTTGCTTTGAAAATAAAAAAGAATAAAACTATAAACTAATCTATTATTATTATTTTTATTGATATTTTTTTATTATTCCTCGATCTGTTAACAAGGAAATGAAAATTCCATGGAAGAAAAAAAAATTACGTAAGAGAAAGATCAAAGAACCAATCCATCTCTAATATTAATCAAACCTTTCAAAAATAAAAAATAAAAAATAAAAAGGCACTTACGTTATTTAGTAATATTTGTTTTGGTAAAAAGAAATTAGTTAGTCCTTTTTAATCTTCCTTTTTAAATATAATATAAAATTTTTTTTTCTCTGTCTAATCCATTTTTCTCTTTCTTTTTCTGGGTTTTGTTCTTATCCTCCAAACGTATACATAGGATGAATCCCAAAAGAAAGCATAAAGAAAAGAGCCATAGTTAGAGCAGATCAAGATCCAGATCTTATAGTTTAACAAATACACAAATTAAAAAAAAAAAAAAAAAACCCCAAGAAAGAACAACGAGAACAATACACTGCCAGGTAATTTCCTTTCCAAAAGAAACAAAAAAACCACAAAATTCCCAAGTACCATAACTACGAAAGGAAAAAAAAAAAGAGAGGAAAAAAACAAAAGAAGAAAACTTCTATTTTGTGATTTTAAGTGTATGCACGAGGATGAGCCATGAGATAAGCCTCCAAAACCTCGTACATGCCAATAGCTCTGTCCTTGCCATGCTCAATATCCTCTTTCTTGATCTCCTCACCCTCTTTGGCTTTGTACTCGCTTGTCAATTTACAAATACACCCTCCTCTTCCGTACCCCTCAAACTCAACCTCGTACGTCACATACTCAAGTTTCCCCATCAACGCATCTCCTTCTATCAACGTGTACTTGCACTTCATCGCCTCTTCATCAAGGGCATCTATCCTGTGCTTCACATATCTGAATGGACTAGCTGCACGTACCACCACCAATAGTCATGTTCAAAATATATTTTTTAATTTTATTTTCACGTTACAAAACCCTTTTTCATATTAAAAAAATAAAAAAAGAGAGGAGGTAATTAGATTCACCTTCGGTGAAGTTGGTCTGTTTAACGCTGCCAACGCCGCCGTCTCCCTCGATGAACTCTATGCTTTTGATCGAAGCGAACATGAGTTTAGGACAGATGTTGTGGGAATCGAGGATCAGGGCTTTGAACATCCTCTCGGGAGTGACTTGGGTTATGAAGCTGTGACTGATCTTGATGGCACCCATGATCTTATTGGATTATGATCAAAAGTAGAGAGAAAGATGAAGGAGAAAAGATAAATTCATGTGTAGGAGAAGAGAAATTAAGTAGTTTGATATGGGGTTGGTTTTTTTTTTTTTTTTTTTTTTTTTTTTTTTTTTGTTCTTTTATGAAAATTCAATTTTTTGTTGTTAGTGTGAAGGAGTTAGCAGTTTGCTTCGTTGGCAGCTGATTTTTGTTTGAATGGTCAAAGATTGTAAGGTTAATGTTATTAAAAAAAAATGGGGAAAAAAAAGAAAGAAGAAAAGCAGGTAAGGTTCATATTAAAAGTTTATAATATGTGAGAGATGACTATATTATAATATTAAAGATATCTAATTAGAATATGAGTGGTTAGAAAGTCCTGTGAAATGACTTGTTCAATGGGCTAAATGGGCTAAAAGGCTTTTCTTCCACCAAACGTTACATATATAATACAAGAAAAAATTATCAATCATATTTTTTTCATTGATTGATTAACATGATATAAATTTTTCATTATTGATCAATATAATACAAATTTTAATTTTATTAATGTCTGATTTGTATTATATTGATCTAGTATCAAATTTTTATATCATACTAATGTAATTGTTTTTAAATTTATATCATCAAAGGTGCTTTCTCCAAAGTACAATGGGTTGTGTTATGGAATTTCTTAGCACTAGGGTTCGTCTTTTTCACAAATTCTTTTTTTAAAAAGAACTTGGTAATTTAATTAAGTTTGACCCAAAAATGATATTGCTATCTTCATTTGCTTTATTGAAAAAAACAAAAAAGTTAGCAATCGACGATGAAACCAGGAACCTAATTGCCCATCTAGTTCAAAAAGTCCAACTTTACTAGCTTTGGCGCGTGGACTCTTGACGTGGGACAATATTAGCTTCATGTAACCTCGAACTCCGATATTTTATCCAACTTTTTTTTATGTCCCTTTAACCAATAACATTATATCGAGCTTGTTGTAATTTCAAACTCATATATATATATATATATATATATGGCGTTTGGTACACCCACTCATCTCATCTCATCTCAAATTTTTTTTTTTTCCAAATTTTTATCTTTCTGAAATTCAAAAATTTATTCCAACTTAAATCTCAACTCAACTACTCCAAACTCATATATATATTTTTTTATCTAAATTCTTTATGTTCGGACAGATATTATGCCATTTCATTTTTAAAATTCGCAATACTTTGTATTTGATTTTCCTGTATTTTGACATTTAACTTATTTCAATGATGAGTCATAATATAATTCATTTGATACCATGTGAGATATTAAATTAGAAGAATGATCTCAATCCGATAATTTTACCTGAAAATTTTTTAATTTCCTTTTCAGTATAAAGAAGAAGATCGGCGTGGCTCACACAACATGTGAACTAAATAAATAATAAATTTTTATTAAAAAAATATTTTCTTTACAAATAAGGGATATAGTCATTAACTAGGTGAATATCACTAATCTCCCAACATCGACCATTGGAGTCAGTGTTTGAGCACTAGTTATCTACTGTTATTACTCGTACGAGATAGTGGGTAACCAGAAGTCATTTCTTGTTGCCGGTCATCCGAGTTACTTAGTCACCGACTCCGTGTCATCTGTTGATATCTGTCACCAGTGATCAATCACCTACAACTTGCCATCCAACGAGCTTGGACAAAATCAGGTGGCACTTCACAACTTCTATGAGTTTTTAGATTTATAGATTCATGTTATAGTTTATTTGTAGTTCAAATTTTCACCTCGTAGTCCACTTGTTCGACACAAATCTCAACTTTCAAGTGGAGAAATCAAAAAAGGTGAGATTTTGTGGACTCTTAAAATTTCCCATGAGTTTGGGTGTTTTGAGGCCTACATGAAACTAAGAACTCAAGCCCACCCTGAAGCTTCTGGGCCTTGGCCCAACTTAGGGCCTTAATGTACTTCTTGGCCTTCTTCAACTCTCAAACTTATTCATAAAAATCATGTTTTTCTTCACTCTTTTGCTAACGCTAAATCAAATGTTACATGGCCGTACATTCAAAGTACATATACAACATTAACTAAAATTAACTGTGGATTCATGACAATGGCAACTATAGGGAAAGCAAGTAAGAAAGACAATAACAAGAAAGAAAACTTCAAGCAAAGACACTCAAAAGAACATTGTTTCTCATCATCATCTATGAAAGGCGATTAATTTCAAGCATAGGCATCCGGGTTTTGAACGAGGTAGGCTTCCACAGCTTTGTATATGACCAAGGCCCTGTCTTTCCGAGCCTTGAGCTCCTCCTTAACGTCCTCATTAAGCTCGATACCGTCCTTGGTATGGAACTTGGTAATCACCTTGTTCTTGCTACCACCTTCCGGTGTTGGCTCAAATTTGACATCGTAGTAAATGTAATCTAGCTTGTCCATTAATGCATCACCTTCAATTAAGCTGTGATTGTATACACACTTCTCCTCATCAAGCTCGTCAACACGGATCTTAGCCGATCTAAGCTCGCTTTGGCCTGCAGCACATGTCATACAATTCTGAAGTTGTGTTATGAACAGTCGCGACATTAACAACATGTTGGACTTGAAATTATAGATGACGAAAATCAGACTACCAAACTTGGCCTTTGCATGAAAAACAATTTCACAAATTTAGGTAGCTCTCATTATTAACAAATTAAAAGAGTTATTTTAAAAAATGCGCATTTGTTGTAATTACACTTGCAACATTAACAATACGTTGGACTCATAATTATAGACGATGAAAATTAGGCAACCATACTTGGCATTTATTTCAAAAACAATTTCACAAACTTAGGTAGCTCATAATGATAGATGACGAAGATTAGACAACTAAACTTTGCGTTTCTTGTAAACGTTTATGTTCAATATATGATATTTGTTTGAAAAATTAAAATTTCGTAAACTAAGGTAGTTCTCTTAGTAATCAACGAATTAAAAGAGAAAATTTGAAAAAACGCGCATTTGTTCACGTCACATGCCTTCGGCGACGTTGATCTGCTTGATGCTGCCGGCGGCCCTTCCATCACCTTGGATAATCTCAATACTCTTGATAGCTTGGGGCATGATCTTTGGGATCAGATTGTGAGAATCAAGGACAAAAGCCTTGAACAACCTAGCTGGAGGAATTGGACAAATGTACTCGTCTGTGGTGGTGAAGATTCCCATTTTGTTTTTTTTATATATAATTCTATCTAGAGGAATTAGATTAGCCAAAAGAGAGAAAATAATGGAAGAAGGATTTGGTTGTGATTAATGGAGTTCTTAGAAGAACTAGGTGATGAGGGGTTGATTTATATTGGTGAGCTCTTAATATTGATATTGTTTCTCGTTGATCCTAATCGGCTTTGTCTTTTTTTGTTGCATGAAATTTGTAATCTATGTCGTAGCTCAATGTGGCGTTTTTTTCATGGTGAACGATTCATAGTTCATATAAATTACAGAGAAAAATATAAAGAAAATAGAAAATTTAAGTGGGTTTTACCTTAAAAAAGAAAAAAAACTGCACTTTAAAATATTAAATCACAAGTTTAACGCTCCACAGTCTATTGACAAGCCTTAACATCGAATATTTATGGAGCATGTAATCTTAAACTTGGCAGAAAAAAAAATATATAAAGAAAGACGTCCTAATTATCGTTGCAATATTTAATTGGCGATAATATTCATAGAGGAACCTTAGTCTAGAAAAGATTGCTTTTTTTTTTTTTTTAATAAATATTTTTAAATTCTGGTCGGCCGAGATTAAAGAATGATTATTATAAGAGGTCACCATCTCGAGATTGATTATTATAAGAGGTCACCGTCTCGTTGAAAATGTCAACAAAATCCAAATTGGCCTTATTCGTTATGTCCTAAAGTATATACCTTGATCCTCGTATTAATTATAGATAAATAATATTAATTTACTTGGCGTTACAATAATAGACTATTCTCAAATAATTCCTTGGCTCTCACATTTTATTCGCTAATGGAAGAGTATATGCCTGCTCAGCCTATCCAAAATTGACCTTTTCAAATATCAATAAATTCCAAAACAAAAATAAAAACAAGAGCTAACTTTTTTTTAATGATTTACATATTCAAGGCACATTTAATATTGTCTCCGTTTTAAAATGTTATTTGGTTTACAATAACTTTGTACAATAAGCTATAGTTGTAGGACTTAGGAATTTAAAATAAAAATTTTTTTTTGACATTGGTAGTACTGAATATCACACATTAATTAAAAATAACTCCTGTGAGACACTTTTTATTATTATGTGATATTAAATATTACCGATGTATATTTATATCATCAAAAGCACATCAAATTGACGAACTCAGATCAAGTTATTTCTTGAAAAGTAATTTCTACAAATTAGTATATATATATATATGTATACATATGCAATATATATCAATTTTTTTTTTGGGGTCTTCGACATATGTCAGGGCTGATACATCACTATTATACTTAAAGCTAGACACAACTTCTTAGCAGCCACGGAAAGTAATTTGCAACAAGTTGGTTTCTGCTTTGTTTGGTACCGGAATTAAAGTAAAGAATTGGTCTATCATGAAATTTTATCCATTAGATGTAATATTATTCTAAGTTAACATCATGAATTATCTTAAAAAAAAAGAAGTTATCACCATGAAGCGCAAGCTGCAGCTAAAGCATTGCTTCCTTTAACTTTTATAGCACCACGTTCACTTCACTTTCCAAATGTAATTAATTTAACGATATGATCTATAATTTATATATACTAAAACTATAATAATAATTTAACGGTATGATCTATGATTTATATACACTAAAAATTATAGTAATAATAACACAAAATTGTTTCAACTATAGATTATTAGATCGTACTGAAAAGTTAAAACAATAATTAAAATGATAATTTTTAGATTAAAAAAAATAGAAGTCTATCGCAAAAACTTCTAAAAAATAATACTTGGTGGAGTTCATTACTTCTGAAAACTAAGTACACCAACTATCAATTGACATCGTATAATAGTCTAATATGTTATTTTATTGATATATAGGATAAATTGCATGATAGGATAACTTAATGAACAGAACCTCCTTGAAGTCGACTGTTTTGTTTGTGTTGGTTTTTACTGGTTCATGACATTTGCCTTTAGGATAAGGACATATTGTTCAATAAAAATGTTTCTTTTTTTTTTTTTTTTTTTTAAATGCAAAATGAAAATCTTACGCTTCGTAAAACAGTGGAATTTTTTTTAGGAGGATTTCTTCAGTAAATACTATCCTTTTTCACTACTAGTAAAAAGTACTATAACTTTAGCTGTTGATTAATTTACTAATGATGTAAAATGTGAGTGTCAATATTTAAGATTTGTAGGGTGTTATAATACAAAACTACTATTTATATATCAAATTGTTGAAAATTTAATCGAACTAAAACTGCAGAGTTCCTACTGATGGTAAAAGAGATAGTTTTTGTCATAAAAATCTTCTTAGTTTTCACATTATAAGAAATAAAAAATTAACGCACCCGTATCTCAGGCGTCAGCTTATTTTGGCTTCAAATTTTAAAGGGCATTGAATATTCTTAAGAATGATTCCTAGTTGGTCAACGCCATTAGGGTTGAGATCAGTACAAGTGTCCTCAGATCAGTTCTTTGGCGAATTTAGTCATATGGTAATTTTTTCTTAGTGCAGTACTTTTCAAAAGCTTCAAAATCAGTGCAACAGATTAAATATAAAAGATAAGATAAAATAAACAAGCTAAATTACTTATTTAGTCCTTAAATTTTTAATATTATGTAACTTTAGTTTTTGAACTTTTTTTTGTAACTGAAATGTTTTTAAATTTTTAAAATGTTGTTACAATAGTTATTTCCGTTAAATTTTTAACGAAATCTGTTAATAATTTGATCAAAAAATAATGTTAACTTCGGATTATCCATTAAAAAATTAACGAAAAAGACTAATGTAGTAACGTTTTTAATAGTTTATGATCATTCCAGCTATGAAAGGAAATGTCCTTAAATTATTAAAATGTTGCTATAATAGTCATTTTTTTGTTAATTTTTAAATGGAATCTGTTATTAATTTGGTCAAAAAGTAATGTTAACTAACGGATTTCATCCAAAAATTAACATAAAAGACTATTATAGCAATACTTTAAAAGTTCATGGGGCATTCCAGTTATGAAAAAGTTTAGGGACCAAAGTTGTATAAAATTAAAAGTTCAGGGACCAACCTAGTAATTTACCCAAATATATATTGGCTATAAAATTTAGAAAGATGTAAAAAGAAAAAAAAATGATTAAGATCGATGGGGATATAATGCATAGATCAAAACAAGCAATATTTTAGTACAATATATATATATATATATATTCATTCTATTAATTATCAAAGATACAATATTTTTTCAAACATTTAAATAATTAATTAAACTGGAATATCACAAGTACTCGACACTCTTATTGGCAAGCCTAGGGAAATCTAGGACGCACACAACAACATGAAAGCCACACCCTTTAGCTTATAGTAAAAAAAAAACAGGTAATTTAAATTTGACAACCATTTAGATTTAGTTGTAAGCGTCAGGGTGTGCGTGGAGATAGCCTTCGACGATCTTAAACAGACCGACGGCCTTTTCTTTTCCTTGCTTAACATGCTCTTCGTCGATCTCAATTCTCAGCATCTGCAATGAATGGTGTAGTACGTGCTAGTGTTCTTGACAATGCTTCCTCCATCGGGGGATGCCACCAACTTTGTTTCATTCGAGATTTTCTCAGTTTTGCCCATCAAAACGTCTCCTTCAATCAAGCTGTGGCCATTGGTGAAGTTGTCTTCGTCAACTTTATCAACCCTGTGCTTTACGTATTTGAATTTTCTTGCCTGCAGATGACAATTCACATGACACTTAACTTAGTTTGAATTTACATTTAATCTAATTTACTATGCTTTAGAAGGTATCTACTAATTCGTAATCGGTTGAAATATGCTTTAGAACTTACATTTTTTTTTTAAAAAAAGTGTCTGCTGGGAATGGGAACTGGGGCTTTCTCAAGATTTGAAGTGTTTCTATTTTTGATCTACCATCAAATTAATCTCATTCCTATATGAAACTTTTTTTATTACTTATTTTTTATTAAAGGTGAAGAAAAATAGACAACTGGCATGAAGACAATATTAAACAACCTGATTAGATCGATTTCCTGTATGAAACGTATTAACATAATTAATTCACTCGTATTAACATAATGAATTCCCTCTTCATTTTGATTAAAATATTTGAAACACGTTTTATTTTATTTTATTTTATGGTCTTCACTTCTTTCTAAAATCCAATTCTTACTATATATTTAGCTGACACCTGACATGCCCCACAAAGGCACGTTCTCGATGAAGCTTTTTTGTTGGCGTAGTACTAGTTGAGGCTTTGCGAGATATAATTAATTACTTAATTGAAAGTTAACAATTATTAGGAAATTAGTATTTTTAGATCAATTAATCTTCTAAGACCTGTTATGTCATGCATACTTCAAATTAACAACAAATGAACCTCTCCAATAATAAAGATGAAAGTATATTTGCATTTTGCCCTTTCGTTCACCTGAATAATTAATGTCTACCATGGTCAACAAATATCTAAATAATTTACAAAAATAAATAAATAAATAAATAAAATCCCCATGGCTCCTATAATGGATTATTTATGGATGATCAACATTTTGAAAATTATTTGTTGCTTTGGAGGAGTGTATTGTGCTGACATTCGGAATTTGGCTCTTTGGTATCGGGAGAGAAGGAAGCGAAATGGAAAACGGCGACCAAAAAATGGAAACAACGAACAAGGAAAGCAAGAAATTAAAACGACATAAAAATGATAAAACGACAAAAAATGATAAAACGACAAAAAAATGATTGAACGACTCTAAAAAAGGAAACGACACCTCTAAGAAGTGACAGTTTGCGACAAACGACGATAGTGAACGACACCAAAAAATGACTACGAAGTATTAAATGACAGTAAAGTAGGTGAAAGACATCAAACAAACAAACGACTTCAAACTGAGAACACGGAAAAACAACGACATAAACGACACTAAAATGACTTAACAACAACAAGAGTCATGGGGAAAAATTGCACATTGAACGACAACACCAGAAGCATTAACAAAACGATGTTAAGTATGAAACAAAAATTAGTCACAAATTCAACAAAGAAAGGAGAAAACGAGCCTGAAATTAGTGAACGACAACAACCGGGATAATGTTCTTAAATCCTTTACTTCAGTCAAGGGACACTAGGTACATTCTTCTTATAGCTATGTCAACCATGCCTTGTTATGACATAAGGACGAGAGGGTGTTAAGTTATTAACAATGACTTAATCTCTGCATTAAGAAATTAATAGCGATCATTTTCATTCATCTGAATTGTTAAAGGCTAACAAGTATAGAAAAAATTCCCCCCAGAAGTCAATGGGTGATTTTGGTTTCAAGTTGTGTAACCAATAAGTCAGGATTTGAATATGCTCTCTTTTTCCCTCTTTCGAGTTTATTTTACTGATAGAGGATTATAACGAGCTGGCTTCTCTTAATTTTTCTTTATTCCTTTATTAAGAGAGCAGATTCTTTCTAATTCTGGTCGTTGTATTCATTTGTATTTTTCTTAGCCTTCATGACTAGATTATGAATTTCTTTATAATTTTCTATATTTTTTTTATTGTTATTAACAATTTTTTAAGGTATTAATATTTTTTTTAAGGTATTAGAAACTTGTTATTTATAAGTTAGAACCAGTCAAGCAAAAAAAAAAAAAAAAAAGAAAAAAAAAAAAAAAAAGGTAGAACCAGGTATTTGATTTAAAAGAAAAAAAGCAAATAAAGACTTTTGACAACATAATTTTTATAAGTAATTTAAGGTGGTCTTTGTTTTGAAAACACACGCAATTGAACAGGGATATTAATATCTTGACTATAAGCATATTAAGACGTTTTTTAATGTCCTATCCTTGACTATAAATGTCCGATCAATGTCTTGACTATATATATCCTACTATCCTATCTTCTCGAACGAATTTTTAGTTTGGTACCGAATACTTTTCGGTATCTAGACGCATACGATTTGCCGTGCAAAATTGGGTTACAACTTAAAAAAAAAAAAAAAAAAAAAGGACTATAAATTGTACTTTACTCAGACAGCATGTTATTTGACTGTAAAATCTAATTAATATCATACATAGATACATAATATAAATAGGTTTAAAGATGGTGTAAATTTTTTTTTATAAACTTTTTGATTATGACAATGAATTATTATCAGAATTAAAATAAGATTTTGTCTTCATTAAGGCGATTTTATAAATCTTTCGTGTTTATTTATTTTCTCATGCGATTGATATTACGGTAGACATATAGAATCAAAGCGAAATTTTCAACATATGTGCTGGTCAAACTTTTCCATCGACTCTTGCTCCGTAATTTGTGTACTTTGAATGCGATGTGGCAGACTGAAAATCATGTCACGGGTTAAGTCATGTAATCTACCGACCAAATACAGACCATAATTACTCAGTTTTATATTTTCACAAATAAATATATTATTATTATTATTATTATATATTTTTTATTCTTGGCTAATTATGATTTTGAGCTTGAACGTAGTTATATATTAAGGGCAGATGCATTCCGGTTGGTAGTGTTTCTTAAAGCTAGACGCAACTAATTCTAAGAAGCCATGGAAATCGTTATTGTAACAAGTTGGTTTTAATTTTTATTTGTTTGATACGGCAGAATAAAAGTAATTATAATCTTCCCTCAAAGGAAAAAAAAAAAGGAATTATAATCTTTTCATATAATTTATTTGTTAAATGTACTGTCATTAAGGGCTGTTTGGTGCTCCACTTTGAATTACAATTTACAATTTAATTTTTGTTTTTTTTTTTAAGTCAACTTCAGTTTTTCTATTTATACAGTTTTGTAACTTAAATTTTAAAAGTTCATATCTTTGTATATATAAGTCCAAATGATATATATATTTTAAATTATATAGAATTTTGATATGAACGAAACAAGATCCATATTGATATATATTTTTTTTCCAAAAATATTTTAAGTTTTTTGACTTTTTAATTATAACAATTCAAACATCCTATCAAACATATCAAATACTACAATCCAAACCTTAACATCAAACTTATGTCAAGTCATAAACGGCCAGCTGCGACTACAAGTCAACAATAATGATTCTATTCTAGAAAGAAAGAAAAAAAAAAAAAGAACTAACGTATTGCTTCAACTATCTTTTACATGAATGTTGGAGTCAACTTGTTGTTTTAATACATTCGCGTATTAAAATATTAAATTTCTTAAAAGAGAGTTATATTAAGATGATCATTTTTTAATATATAAAATGAAAAAATATATAAAATTTAACAAATTAAATTGAAAAAATTAAAGTTCTAAAAAAGAAAGGCCCCACACAGTCATGATATATAGCCCCAACATGTCTTTTATTACGTACATATAAACTTTTAGAGTCACTTCACCTATTTTTTAGGTAAATGTTAAGAGCAATTTATTATTTCAATACATACGTATTAAAATATATAAAGTTTTTTCAAAAAAATTTCTACGGAGATGATCATTTTTTAATAGATAATAAAATGAAAAAAATATAAAATTTTAACAGGTAAAATTTTTAAAAAAGTTCACAAAATATGCAAGGCGCCTCCCGCGGTCACGATAGCGCCCAGTCTTTTAGTACGTGCCTATAACCTCTTCGAGTTCACAGCTCTTAATTCTAACTTCACCAACTAGTAAATGGACATAATATGAAAGTTGAATATGTAGATAAATAATAAGTAGTATAAAATTGAAATCTAGGATAACTTTGTGAAATCCTTGGAGTACGATTTTTTTTTTTTAATTTGTTTATGTGCTCTGTTGATCACGACATTATTTGTCTCTAGGATAAGGACAAATACTGTTGAAGACGGTGCAAAATATTACTTTAATGTGAAAATGTGGAATTTTACATTAAAAAAGTAGAAGACGACGGACAAATTGAAAAAGTAGCTATTGTTATGAAACCATATTAAACAAAAATTATGTAGGACATCTCTATGATCAGCTTGTTTTGCATCTATGAAAATATGTTATTGGCTTCGGTTTTAATAGGTGCATTAAATATCCCACTCGGACTAGCTCTGTTGAGGAGAGAAGAGAGAATTTAGATAAGAATTTCTCATTTCAAAATTTAAAAATCTTTTTTTTTTTCCTCAATAGGTGGGAGTTATATACCTCATACTGTTAAAAAAAATAAAAATAAAAATATATACTTTAAAATAATTCCAAGATGGTCAAACCTAGTTTAGGGAAGTTTGTATATTAAGAAGGGATCGGATCAGAAATGTTCTCATTGATATTTGCAGGTCAGTTATTTCGTGAAACTTGCGTCCCAAATTTTGCTCATATGGCAAGATTTATGTAAAGTGTAGACTTTTCAAAAGCTTAAAATATGAGGGCAATAAACTACGTACGAAAGATGTGATCAAATGTGTTTTCGCTATAAAATTAAGAAAAATGGAACAAAAAAACTAACCAAGATGAGAATAGATACGAGTAATATTTTAGTAGAAGATAGATTTATTCATAATTTTATTCATAGAAGATAAGAGACGACGTTTTCTCAAACGTAACATTACAATAATACAAACAAGTTTAAAATCACAAACCCACACTCTTACCGGAAAGCCTAGACAAGTCTAGGGAACACAAAACAACATGAAAGGCACACCCTTTAGCTTATAGAAGAGAAAAAGGCAATTGTATTTGAAAAGCAAATATTTGAATAGGTAGATTTAGTTGTAAGCATCGGGGTGTGCGTGGAGGTAGCCCTCGACGAGCTTGAACAGACCGTGGGCCTTTTCTTTTCCTTCCTTAACATGTTCTTCCTCGATCACGGCATCTCCAATGGTGTAGTGCGTGCTAGTGGCCTTGATGATGCTTCCTCCATCTGGGCCTGGCACCACCTTGCTCACATGCGAAATTTTCTCTAATTTCCCCAACAAAATATCTCCTTCGATCAAGCTGTGGCCGAAGGTCAAGTTGTCATGGTCCACCACATCAACTCTGTGCTTCACGTATTTGAATTTGCTGCCTGCAACTCAAAATTCACATGACAATTATTATGACTTTGTTCAAAACTTGCTTCCCATCTTTAACCTACTTTTCTTATATTAATGCGTCCATGAGTTCGTAATCAGTCGTAATTAGAAAAGGAAAGAGTTTGAATGGAAATAAGAAGCGGCAGTTGATTTGTTATAAACTGTCTATGTTATTAAATACTGGAATTTGGGTGCATAATTCTGATTTAGTAGGTAAACACATGAAGGAGAGGAAAAAGAAATTCTTTTTCAATTTATGATATATATATATATATATATGTATGTAAAATATATGTAAAATATATGTCCTAAGAATGTCAAACGACAATTGTGGAGATAAAATACCAAATTAATTGTTAAACTATTACCTTCGCCGAAAGTGATCTTCTTGATGGTTCCGGGCCCTCCATTACCTTCGAGGACCTCAATTTGTTTAACTGCTTGGGGGGCAACCTTTGGAATAATATCGTCGGCGTTAAGGAGGAAGCCCTTGAATACCCTGACGGGTGGGAGGGTGGAGGTGATCTCGTCCTCGTAAGTGAAAACACCCATGATGATCGAAAGGGTTTTGAAAGGGATCAAAGAGGAAATGATACAAATTAAGGAGGGCTTGTTTTGAAATTTGAGTTGTTGTGTGGTGAAGAGATGTGTAAATTATATGGATGCTATTTATAGGACCCAGGCTTCAAGTTGCTCTGTATGAATAATAACATGTTTATTGACTAAATTAACAAGTAGACATATATATGTTACTTTATTGGAGGCTTTGAATTAGTAAGAAATTTACGTCCTTCTTTGTCCCGTTAGGCAATCGTATATTTAAACAAGTCGCCTCAATTTTCGTCAAGGAAGAGACCACTAAGTTTTATAGATTTATTTTATTTGGTTAGCTCACAACTAGGAATAAAAAAGAGGTCGTCGATCGGATTCTAGATGATATGACAATTTTTCAAAATTATCCCAATTCCCAAATGATTTTTTTAATGTGCAGTGAATGAATGAAAAATAAAGTTTGCCGACAGGAGATCCAATTGTTACCACAGCAAATCTCCTTTTATACATGTACCAGTTTGATTAGTGGTTTATTTAGCTTCATATGTAGGTGAAGCATCGTAATTTTCATCATATAAATCCTCAAAAGAAATTTAAATTCAGAAATTGGATTCCTTGTGAAAGCTCCTCTGTTTTCTTTCCTTATTTGGAAGGTGTTTATGGGAAGCGGGTTAACTCAATATCTGAAAGTGTTTTCTTTTTTCTTTTTTCTTTTTTGTTTTTGTTTTGTTTTTTTTTCTTTTAAGTATATTTATAGTCTTGAAAGTTGAATTCAAAATATTGCGGCCATTTAGTAACCAATATTTACAATAGCCACTTCTCTCTCCTCTTTTTTTTTTAAAAATATTTATTCATAATTTAAAGATGAAAGGTTTTGATCTTTACACAACATGACGAAATTAAGCATGATATTATCACTTGGTTGTATCTGCAATAACTTTCTCTTCTTTTTTGACTAAGATATTTGAAAAACATTTTTATTTTTCTGAAGTATACAACTGTTTATTTATTATTATTATTATTTTTTTGGGTGATCCAACTGTATATTTAAGAGTTCAAATCATTTGTTTCATTTTCTGTGTTGTTAACTATCTCTCGAATAGACATCAACCTAACTAGATAAATAAAATTTAAATACTAAAAACAGATACTTAATTAATTAAAATATCAAAATTTGATTGGAAAAACAACCAATAGAACAGAAAATTTAAACTTAAGTTCATACCTAACCTTCTGTGAAGTCTGCCCCTAATAAGGCATGTTCTAGATAAAAATTTGTTGTTGGCGTCCACTAGTCTGCAAAGGATATAGTTACTTTAATTGAAAAGTCATAAATTTCGTATAAAATAAAATAGTCGACATCATTCAAGGATAACGCCCATTATGTCATGCACACTCATTTCACAAACAGAATAGGACATGTACAAATTATAAACAATTAAGAAAATATACAGATGAAAATTCCATGCACTTTCGTTCTATGAATATTTAAAGCCTAGCTCTGTCAGCATATCCTAAATCGGTTACTTAAAAAACAAAAAAAAAAAAAAAAATCCTCGTGGAATATTTTAATGATTTAGGTATAGAAAGTGGGTAACAGAGTCATGATTTATTGATTGGGGATGTCAAAAATTTTTTGTAATCAACATTATACTAACATATATATGTAACAATTTTTGTTTATTAAAATCCAAATTATTTGTCTAATAAAATATTAAAAGTTATTAACTAAGGGGGGTCAAGACTAATTTATACACATTGCCATTATTTTAAAGTTAAAAAAAAAAAAAACATTACATTAAAATTAAAATATGAAAAAAAAAAAAAAAAAAAAAAAAGCTAAGGAAGGCCATGGCCGGCCCGCCCCCTCGCCGCGTCAAGTGGCTGTCCTAATCGGGTTTCCAATATATCAAATTTTTTCCATAAGAATTTTGGATAGTCATAATAATACAGCCACTCTTTTTTTTTTTTTTTTTTTTTTTTTTTTTTTTTAAATAATAATACAACCACTTTTTTTGGTTGATAAATTATGCATGTAATAAGGATTTGTGGAAGGTGAATGGAAATAACGACATTAATTAGATACAGCAAAAAAGTAACTTAAAGAATAAAAATGGCAACAACAAAAAAGGATAAAACGACAGATAAGGATCGGACGACACCAAGAAAAGAAACGACAACAAAATGGGAAAAAGTTGAAAGATCACAATAAATGGGAAAACGACACCATAACTCACCAGCGACAAAGCACAATCTAGCAACTTTAGGTAAGGTAGAGTTTGGTTTTTTTAAGGGTAATAATGGAAAAGTTGATAGATAAGTCACTCTTACTGCTAGGGGTGGGCATTAGATTGAAACCAGCCTTTTTTTACCATCCATTATCCAATATAATTGTGAAAAATTCTTTTAGGCTCCGTTTGGAGTTCAAGTTTAAACTTAAGGTTTAAACTCAAATTTTTATTTTTTTTTTTTCTGAAAAAGTTTTTTGTCTTTTCTGAAATTTTTTTTTTAATTTTTTCTAAAAAGTCAACAAAAGTTATTATTCAAACATTAAAATTTCAACTTAAACTCATTCACCAAACGGACCCTTAAATCCAATCAATCCAATCCAATTTATTTTTGTCATCCAATCCAATCTAATCCAAAATCCATTGGATTGGTTGTTGGATCGGATCGGATCGGATGATTAGATTATACTTATCTTTTCATAAAAAATTATTAAAGCCTAAAAAAGAATAACCACATTTTGTAAAAATGAATTTACTTCTCAGTCATCGATTCATCATAGAACAATATATCAAATCACCAAATATAGTAAATACTACACAAAGTAAAAACTTTAAGTTAATAAAATGTGAGGTTTTTTTTGTGTGTATTTTTTACATTTTATTTTTTGAAATGGATATTGATTAATCTGAATTTTTGAGAGAGAATATAAAATAATGGTTTTTTAAAGTCCCAAAAAAAGGGGTTAAGCAGAGAAAGGCAAAAAAGAAAACGTTAACTTATAAGAAATAAGAAATAAATTGAATAACATATTTTATAATGTGTAATGTTTCTATATTTTTATATAAAATATAAGTATATAGATTGGATTGGATTTATTGGATTTTTAAAATTTAAATCCAATATTCAATCCAATCCAATTGGATGAATCAAATTATCATCCAAGTCCATAAATGGAGTTTGGGTATTCAAATTTTTTTGGATGGATTGAATTGGTTTGGTTGGATGTATTGGATGATTGTATCTTGTGCCCACCCCAACTTACTGCCACTCTACAAATGATGAAACTGAAGAAAACGGCTCACATAAGTGCTCGAAACCTAGAGGAGAAAAGGACAACAAATTATAAAATTATATTAAAATGAATGAACAATACTGAATGGAGTACACGACATCGAATGGAGAAAACAACAATGAAAGAAGCGAACGACGAAATCAAGAAGACAAATGACATCAAACGGAAAAAAGACTGAAAAACGACAACTACAACGTAAACGACACTAAAATGACTAAATGACATCAAAGGGAAAAATTGCACAAGTAATAACACCACCTGAAGCACACGAACCAGAAATAAGTGAGCGACAACACAACTGGGATAATGTTCTTAAATTCTTTACTTCAGCTAAGCGACACTAGTCACATTCTTCTCATAGCTATCTATTTCGAATTTTAAAACTTATATTCAAAAGTAGAAAATTTCAAAGAGTGTCCAGGTCTTAAAAAAAGTAAAGATGTTTCGAGTTTACCAACAAAAGTGACACGTTAGAAAAACATAAAATTGAAAATGGTTTGAGTGGATTACTCCAGAAAGATTAATCTTTAGGGATAAAACTCCTACAAGCGGTACATAGGAGAGATAGTTTTAGATGTAGTCATATGCATGTACAAGATGAATCCAGAAGAAAAATCAAAGGAACGTCGGTGGGCCCTTGGAGTGATCAATGAACAAAAAATCCACGATGCAAAATGGAGTCTCGAGATGAAGACTCCACAGTAATGCAAACCTGATATGGTGAAGATTTTCATAGAGATGTGACTTTCCTAGAATTCGAGGAAGATGGACTAATAGATCAGTCGTAAGCTTGGTTTGAGGGAGAGATTATTGGGTGTGAGCAAACAAAAGTCAACATTGGTTAGACATAAAATTGAAAATGGATTTAAAACTAGTCTAAGTACTTAACCTTTTGGGACAAAACCTCACACTAACTTATTTTTTAAATATAGTTTTACGAATTATATTGTCGATAAAGATTACACATTACATATATATGTATATAATTACCTTCTTTTGTCTTGGCTAAGAGCTTGAACTTGGTAATATATTAAGAAAGATACATCTGTTGGTACTATTTCTTACAAGCTGCACTGAGCTTCATAGCAGCCGTTGAAATTTAATATTGAAACTAGTTGGTTTCTGGTTCTATTATTTGACACGGCTCGATTAATTAAAAGTAATAAATCTACTATAAAAATAATCACAACTTTAAATCGACACTATTATTATATGTTATCATCATGAAGGACCGGTTGAAACTAAAATCAATATCGCTTTCCTATAGTTATGACTACATTCATTTTATTACTATTCAAAATCAGTCGACTCATCAACTTCTGAATACTACGTTCACCAACTAGTCTCACTATCAATGGACGTAATCAAAAAATTTGAATACGTAGTTGTATGATACCTATAAGATAAAATTGAATTCTCGGATAACTTTGTTAAAAAAGTTTCTTGAGTAGACTGTATTTGTTTATTATTATTTTTGTTTATTTGTTGAAGACATTTTCATATGATATGGACAGATATTGTACTGAAAACCAATGTTAGTTATCATGCGAAATACTACATCTTAGACATATGTTAAGAATGTGTAAGCATTACTTTAAAGATGTAAATTACATAAACATCCCTATCCCGTGTGTCATCCAATTTTGCATCTAGGATAAAAGTTAGTGGCTTAAACGGTCTTCAAAGGAGAAATGCTTTGAGTCAGTAATGCTAAATATCACAATTAATAAAGTGAGTCTTATTTATGGACCTTATATATAGTGAGATTAATTTCTATTGATGTGTAACATTGATATCACCGATGATTTTGAGCATTATTCCTTTCAAAATAACTCCTTGATGGTCAACCATTTTGTTTTGTTTTGTTTTGTTTTTTTTTCTTTAAGGAAGTTTGTAGATAAATTGCATAGGATCGAGATTACAAATGTTTTCATTGGCAAGTCATCCGTTCTTTGAAGAAGTCATTTGCTTTCAAATTTTGATCATTTTGGTAAGATTTTCTAAGTGCAGTACTTTTTCAAGCTTCAAAATGTATAAATGTAGAGCAAATTACAGATTAAAGATGTAACACGATATTGGCTAGAAAATTTATAAAGATGTAACAAAAATTAACCTGTGAAGATGGGAATGTCTTACACCAAAAAAAAAAAAAAAAGAGTAACAAAAAAATAACAACAACAAGAAGAGGATGGGAGTAGCACGCAGTTCAATCACTAGTAATATTTAGGTTAAATATATTTTTTCATTATTTCTTTATAAAAGAAACAATGTTTTCTCAACATTTCAATACAAACAGGATTATGACAAATCCACACAGCTCTTATTGGCAAGCCTAGAGAAGTCTAGGGAAAATCAAAATAATGTAGGCTATAAAAGTATATGGAAAAAATCCTATCAATATGGGGATGTCTTATTCCACTAAAGGAAAAAAAGAAAAAAGAAAAAGAAAAAAGAAGAAAGGAGTAGTGTACAGATCAATCACAAGTTATTTTAGAAAGTGCAAGATATTTTATTCATAAAAGAAACAATGTTTTCTCAAACATTTCAATACAAGGATTATCACAATCCACACTCTTATTGGCAAGCCTAGAGAAATCTAGGGGAAACGAAACAACATGAAAGCCAAACATATCCTTCTGCTTATGGGAGAAAATAAAAGATAATTTAATTTGAAAAGCAAATATTTCAATACATTTGGTTGTAAGCGTCAGGGTTTGCGTGGAGATCGCCTTCGATGAGCTTGAAGAGACCGAAGGCCTTTTCTTTTCCTTCCTTAACATGCTCTTCGTCGACCACGGCATCTCCAATGGTGTAGTAAGTGCTAGTGGCCTCATGATGCTTCCCCCATCTGGGGTTGGCACCACCTTACTCACATGAGAAATTTTCTCAATTTTTCCCAACAAAACATCTCCTTCGATCAAGCTGTGGCCGTAGGTCAAGTTGTCATGGTCAATCAAATCGACTCTGTGCTTCACGTTTGTGAAATTTGGTGCCTGTAAATGAAAATTCACATGAGACTTTGACTCAATTCGAAACTTGCTTACCATCTTTAATATATATACTTTAGAAGGCGTCCACTGATTCGTAATCTGTTGTAATCAGAAAGCGAAAGAGTTTGATATGAAAAGAAGCGGCATTTGAGTACTTTTATTAAGACTGTCCTGATTACTAATCCACTATACCACAATGTGGAGATGAATAAAAAATTGTTAATAACTTACCTTCACCGAAAGTGACCTTCTTGATGGTTCCAGGCCCTCCATCTCCTTCAAGGATCTCGACATTTTTAATTGCTTGGGGGGCCACCTTTGGAACAATGTTGTCGGCGTCAAGGAGGAAGCCCTTGAATACCCTCGTTGGGGAGATGGTGGAGGTGACCTTGTTTTCTTACGTGAAAACACCCATGATGATCAAAAGGGTAATTTTGAAAGGGATCAAAAAAGAAATGATAAGGAGGGTTGATTTGAACTTTGAGGTGTTTTGTGTTGAAGAGATGTGTACGTAGAGGTTCTATTTATAGGCTAAGGCCGTGGGTTGCATTCTATGAATAATACGAAATGTTTATACTATGTTAACAAGTTGATATATTTGTCTATTAGAGGCTTCAAATTATTACGAAAACTTTGTCCCTTTTGTCCTGGTTGGCAATTATAATTTTAAAGTAGCATCATTTTTGTCAAAGAAGGGGCCTTTAATTATAATATCGAATACTTTGCCCAACTAGGAATAAAAAAGGTCGTCGGATTCTAGATAATGCAAAAATTTGTCACAATTATCCCAATTCCCACCTGTGAAATTTCTTATCATGCAAAGAAGAGAAAAAAAAAAGTTGGCCGAGTGGAGACCCAGTTCTTACAGTCATCAAATCTCCCTTTTTTTGATGTCCTTGAAAAAAAGAACATGTTACTACAACTTTTATCAGAAGATACTTTATAATAAATCAGAATGCAAGTTTTATAATTACCATTGATTAATGTTTTTTTTTTCAATTTTATATTTTATAACATGATTACTGGTTATTTTATTCACATGTAGATGATACATCAAAATTTTCAATGCTTTCATTCATAAAATCCTCAAAGAAACGATTAAATTCAGAAATCGTACGTATTCCTTGTAAAAGCCCTTTTTTTCCTCCTGTTTTCTTCTTTTATTGGAAAAGTGTTAATGGTTGGTTGGTTATGTGAAAGTGCTAACTCATCAAGATTTGATTCTTTTTTTTTTTTTTTTTTTTGATAATTTCTAATTTTGAAGGTTGAATTCTAATAAATACGGCAGCTAGTTTGCAACATACATTTGCAATCACCATTTCTCTTTCCCCTTTTTTTTTTTTTTTATATATTTTTTTTACTAGAACATTTGAAATACATTTTATTTTTCTAAAATATACCATTCTTTGCTTAGAGTTCGAATCTGTTTTTTTTTTTTTTTTTTTTTTTTTTTTTTTCTGTCTTCATAATATTTTTTGTTATGTAAACCTAATCAAATAAATATGAATTTAATGCTAAAAACACTTGAACTTTTATGTAATGTAGATGCCTAAAATTGATTGGAAAAACAATCAATAGAAAAAAAGAAAAAAACAGAACAACAAATCTGAACTTCACTTCATGCCAAACCTACTTTGCACTCTGCCCCTGATAAGGCACGTTTTGGATTAAACTTTCTTGTTGGTGCAACAACAAATTTGCGAAAGATATAATTAATTTAATTGAAAATTATAACAAAGTTTCATATTAATGAAAATCTGCCACTTCAGCCAAGAAACACCATAACGTCGGCTATGTCATGAACAAACTCACTCCACAAACAGATAAGAACAAGTAGAAGTTAATAATTAAGAAATTTATACTGAGGAAAATATATACTATGCACTTTCCTTCATCTGAATTAAAGTCTATCGTGGTCAGTAAATTCTATTTCAGTTATTTAATTAAAAAAAAAATCCATGTAGAATATATCAATGATTTTGTTATTGGAAGTGGGTGTCTTAATCGGTTTTCCAATATATTCCAATTTTTTTTTTCCCTAAGAGTTTTGGATAATCACAATAGTTTACACAAGCACTAATTTTTGGTTGTTGAATTATGCATAATACGGATTAATTAGAGGAAGGTGAATGAAAATGACGACAACAAAGTAGAGACAACAAAAAGTGAAGTAAGGAATAATAACATGGATAATTGTTAGAAGGAACAGTGAGATTGTTGGGAGTTTGCAAATAAAAGTCACACATTTATTAGATTTGAAATTGAAAACAAATTTAAAAGGACTTGAATTATTTCTCCTAATATGTTATATAGAACTGGAAGATCCTATGCTAAGCTATTTCTTAAATATAGTAGAATTCTACTAATTATATATAATAAATATGCATATATACATAAATATACATTCTTTCATTTCAACTAAGACCTTGAACTTGGTCATGTATAGTTAAGATAGATGCATCTGTTGGTACTGTTTCTTACAAGCTATACTATGCTTCTTAGCCACCTAGAAATTTAGGGTTAGTTTGGTGCTTGAGTTCAACTTAAGATAAACCGTATTTTTTTTGTCTTTTTCTGAAAATGTTTTTTGTCTTTTCTGAAAATGTTTTTTTGTTTTTTTTTTTTTCTAAAAAGTCAACAAAAATTACTATTGAAACTTAAAATTTCGAGCTCAAATTCATTCACTAAACTAACTCTTAATAGTATTGAAACAAGTTGGTTTGTGTTTGTTTGTTAGATATGGCTGGAAGAAAAGTAACTAATCTATTATAAAATTAAATTAAAACTTAGTATGGTCACTAATTATAAGATATCATCTTGAAGGACCAGATGAAAATAAAACAAAAATTGCCATCCTGTCTTTTTGTACACGTTCGCATTATGACTTTTCAAATAAATTAGTGGACTTCTCAACCTACGTTCACCAAGTATACTTACTATCAATCGACATAATTGAAAAAGTTGAACACGTTGTTGTATAATATTGAATTTCTTGGATACTTTGTGAAAAGTTTCTTGAGTAAACTTTTTTTTCCCACTGCTTTCCTTGTCGTTGACATTTTCCTACGATAAGGACATATATTGGCAAGAAAATTTGCAAAGATGAAATAAAAATTAATTACCTATCAAGATGGAGATATCTTACCCAAAAAAAAAAAAAAAAAAAAGATGGGACTAGCATACAGATAAATCATAAGAAATATTTTAGTACATGGAACATATATTTGCATTATTTTATTCATAGAAGAGATAATGTTTTCTCAAACATTTCAATACAAACAGAATCGATATCACAAATCCACACTCTTATTGGCAAGCCTAGAGAAGTCTAGGGGACACAAAACAACTTCAAAGCTACATGACTTTAGCTTATAAAAAGGATAATTTAGTTTGAAAAGCGAATATTTCTACAGATTTAGTTGTAAGCATCGGGTTTGGGGTTGGCAAGCCTAGAGAAGTCTAGGGGACACAAAACAACATCAAAGCTACATGACTTTAGCTTATAAAAAGGATAATTTGGTTTGAAAAGCGAATATTTCTATAGATTTAGTTGTAAGCGTCGGGGTTGGCAAGGAGGTAGCCTTCAACGAGCTTGAGGATTCCAGAGGCCTTCTCTTGTCCTTCCTTAATGTTCTCTTCGTTGACCTGGGCATCTCCACTGGTGTAGTACGTGATAGTGTCCTTAACGATGCTTCCTCCACCTGGGGATGCATCAACCTTGGTCTCATGAAAGATTTTCTCCAATTTTCCAGCCAAAACATCTCCTCCGATCAAGCTGTGGCTGTGGGTCAAGTTGTCATGGTCAATTGAATCAACTCTGTGCTCCGCGTATTTGAATTTGCTGCCTGCAAATGAAAATTTACATGACACATTGACTTAGATCAAAATTTGCCACATGATCGTGAAGATAAACAAAAAAAAAAAAAAAAAAAAAATTGTTAACTTACCTTCGCCGAAGGTAACCTTCCGAATGGTTCCGGGACCTCCATTTCCTTCGAGGATCTCCATATTTTTAAATGCATGGGGGGCAACCTTTGGAAAAACTTTGTCGGCGTCAAGAAGCAAGGCCTTGAATATCCTAGCGGGAGAGATCGTGGAGGTGTTCTCGTACTCATAAGTGAAAACACCCATGATGATCTAAGGTTTTTGAAAGGGAACAAAGAGGAATTGCTAAGAAGGGTGTCTTGTGTTGAAGAAATGTAAATGAAGAGGTACTATTTATAGGCTATGTCTGCTGGTTGCTATGTATAAAGAATCCCCTTGTTTATTGTATAACTTATCAGGTTGATATTTTTTTATTGGATTTATATTAATGAGAAATTTATTTTGATTTTTGGCCGGATTTTTTTTTTTTTTTAAGTAGCATTTTAGTCAAAGAAGGAGCATTAAGTTAGTTTGATTATTTGTAGATGATGTGATAATTTGTCAAAAAGAAATTTTGATAAAGACAATTTGTCATTGTCAAAATTATTCCATATGTGAAATTACTTATTATATATACCGTGAAAAAAAGAAGTTGGGATAATTTGAGGTAATGCAAGTAACCGCATATAAATCCAAAATATAGTACACAAATATTTCCATCACTTATTGGTAAACCATTTTCCTTTGAGATCCAATTCTTACCATCAGCAAATATCCTTTTATTGATGTCATTGTAAAAATGACCGTTTTGAGATATTTTATAAATCACGTGCAAGCTTTTCACATACCAGTTTGATTACTTATTAATTTTCTAAAAATTTATTTTTAATGAGATTGTTACTAATTGTTTCATTTCATCTGTAGATCAAATTTCAGAATTTTCATTACTTCCAGTTGTAAAAACACTTTTTTTACCCGTCCTGTTTTCTTCTTTTATATGACAGTGTAGGTTGGTAATGGGAAAAGGGTGAAAGTTTTATGTTTCTTTTTTTTTTAAATAAACAATTTCTTGTTTTGACTTTTGAATATTCTAATAAATGTGGCAGCCAGTTAGCAATCGACATTGACCATGACCGGGCTTCTCCCTCCCTCTCTCTCTCTCACATTTTTTTTTTTTTTTTTTTAAGGTTGAATAGTTAATGTCAACGTGCTCAACAATCCTACGTAAATTATTAAGAAAGAAGGACAAAGATATTTTAAAAAATCCTTGTGGAAAATATGAGAAAATTAGGAGGAGAGTGATGTTTTGAGTATTTTTTTTTTATTATTTTGCCTACTCTAATTTTAAAATTGATAATTTTTGTGCTTCACGTATGTGAATTTGCTGCCTGTAAATGAAAATTAACATGAGACTTCGACTCAATTTGAAACTTGCTTACCATCTTTAATATATATATCCACTTTAGAAGGCATCCACTAATTCCTAATCTGTTGTAATCAGAAAGGGAAAGAGTTTGATAAGAAAAGAAGCGGAATTTGAGTACTTGTATTAATTAAGACAGTCGTGATTACTAATCCACTATATCACAATATGGAGATGAATAGAAAATTGTTAATTTACCCTCGCCGAAAGTGATCTTCTTGATGGTTCCAGGCCCTCCATCTCCTTCAAGGGTCTCGACATTTTTAATTGCTTGTGGGGCAACCTTTGGAACAATGTTGTCGGCATCAAGGAGGAAGCCCTTGAATATCCTCGTGGCGGAGATGGTGGAGGTGATCTCATTTTCATACGTGAAAACACCCATGATGATCAAAAGGGTAATTTTGAAAGTGATCAAAAAAGAAAGGATAAGGAGGATTGATTTGAACTTTGAGGTGTTTGTGTTGAAGAGATGTGTAGGTAGAGGTTCAATTTATAGGCTAAGGCCGTGGGTTGCATTCTATGAATAATACCACATGTTTATACTATGTTAACAAGTTGATATATTTGTCTATTGGAGGCTTCAAATTAATACGAAAACTATGTCCTTTTTGTCCTGGTTGGCAATTATAATTTTAAAGTAGCATCATTTTTATCAAAGAAAGGGCCTTTATATTATAACATTGAATATTTTGCCCAACTAGGAATAAAAAAGGTCGTCGGATTCTAGATAATGCAACAATTTGTCAAAATTATCCCAATTCCCACCTTTGAAATTTCTTATCATGCAAAGAAGAGAAAAAAACAAAAAAAGTTGGCCGAGTGGAGACCAAGTTCTTACAGTTGTCAAATCTCCCTTCTTTTTATGTCCTTGAAAAAAAGAATACGTTACTACAACTTTTCTCAGAAGATACTTTATAACAAATCAGAATGCAAGTTTTATAATTACCGTTGATTAATTTTTTTTTTTCCATTTTATATTTTATAACATGATTACTGATTATTTCATTCACATGTAGATGATACATCAAAATTTTCATTGCTTTCATTCATAAAATCCTTAAAGAAACGATTAAATTCAGAAATCGTACGTATTCCTTGTAAAAGCTCTTTTTTTCCTCCTGTTTTCTTCCTTTATTGGAAAAGTGTTAATGGTTGGTTGGTTATGTGGAAGCCCTAACTCATCAAGATTTGATTCTATTTTTTTTTTTTTTTGGATAATTTCTAATTTTGAAGGTTGAATTCTAATAAATACGGCAGCTAGCTAGTTTGCAATAAACATTTGCAATCACCATTTCTCTTCCCTTTTTTTTTTTTTACTAGAACATTTGAAATACATTTTATTTTTCTAAAATATACCACTGTTTGCTTAGAGTTCGAATATGTTTTTTTTTTCTTTTTTCTGTCTTCATAATATTTTTTGTTATGTAAACCTAATCAAATAAATAGGAATTTAATGCTAAAAACACTTGAACTTTAATGTAATGTATATGCCTAAAATTGATTGGAAAAACAATCAATAGAAAAAAAAAAAAAAAAAAAAAACAGAACAACAAATCTGAACTTCACTTCATGCCAAACCTACTTTGCACTCTGCCCCTGATAAGGCACGTTTTGGATTAAACTTTCTTGTTGGTGCAACAACAAATTTGCGAAAGATGTAATTAATTTAATTGAAAATTATAACAAAGTTTCATATTAATGAAAATCTGCCACTTCAGCCAAGAAACACCATAACGTCGGCTATGTCATGAATATACTCACTCCACAACATATAAGAACAAGTAGAAGTTAATAATTAAGAAATATATACTCAGGAAATTATATACTATGCACTTTCCTTCTTCTGAATTAAAGCCTATCGTGGTCAGTAAATTCTCTATCAGTTATTTAATTAAAAAAAAAATCCTTGTAGAATATATCAATGATTTTGTTATTGGAAGTGGGTGTCTTAATCGGTTTTCCAATATATTTCAATTTTTTTTTTCCCAAAGAGTTTTGGATAATCACAATCGTTTACACAAGCACTAATTTTTGGTTGTTGAATTATGCATAATACGGATTAATTAGAGGAAGGTGAATGAAAATGACGACAACAAAGTAGAAACAACAGAAAGTGAAGTAAGGAATAATAACATGGGTAATTGTTAGAAGGAACAGTGAGATTGTTGGGAGTTCGCAAATAAAAGTCATACACATTTATTAGATTTGAATTGAAAACAAATTTAAAAGGACTTAAACTATTTCTCCTAATAGGTTACATAGAACTGGAAGATCCTATGCTAAGCTATTTCTTAAATATAGTAGAATTCTGCTAATTATATATATTAAATATGCATATATACATAAATATACATTCTTTCATTTCAACTAAGACCTTGAACTTGGTCATGTATAGTTAAGATAGATGCATCTGTTGGTACTGTTTCTTACAAGCTATACTATGCTTCTTAGCCACCTAGAAATTTAGGATTAGTTTGGTGTTTGAGTTCAACTCAAGATAAACCGTACTTTTTTTTTGGTCTTTTTCTGAAAATATTTTTTGTCTTTTCTGAAAAAGTTTTTTTTTCTCCTAAAAAATCAACAAAAATTACTATTGAAATTTAAAATTTCGAACTCAAATTCTTTCACTAAACTAACCCTTAATATTATTGAAACAAGTTGGTTTGTGTTTGTTTGTTATAAATGGCTGGAAGAAAAGTAACTAATATATTATAAAATTAATTATAAGATATCATCTTGAAGGACCAGATGAAAATAAACCAAAAATTGCCATCCTGTCTTTTTGTACACGTTCGCATTATGACTTTTCAAATAAATTAGTGGACTTCTCAACCTACGTTCACCAGCTATACTTACTATCAATAGACATAATTGAAAAAGTTGAACACGTCGTTGTATAATATTGAATTTCTTGGATACTTTGTGAAAAGTTTCTTGAGTAAACTTTTTTCCCCCCTGCTTTCCTTGTCGTTGACATTTTCCTACTATAAGGACAGATATTCTACTGAAGACCAATATTGTCATCGAAGACATGCGCTTACATCAACGTTGTAATTATTTGTAAAAGAAGTAAATTTCCTAGACATCCCTATTCCATGTATTAGCCCGTTTTGCATATTCTAGAAAAAAAAAATGTTATTCGCTTAAATGGGGCTTTGAGTATTCTTTAGAAGAAAAATGCTTCACGGTATCAGTGATAGTAAATTTCCCAACTAAAGGAGATTAGATCTCCATGTTGAATCATATGTAATTATGAGAATGTGTGATCGTAAAATATCATTGATGAACTTGAGCATTGTTCTTTGCAGAATAACTCCCTTGATGGTGAACGCCTTTTTAAGTAAATCTGTATAAAATTTGCATAGGATTGAGACTACATAAACGTCCTCATTCGCATTTCAGTCCTTTGGCTAATTTATTTGCTTCCGAATTTGGTCATTTCAATAGCTTCAAAATGAAGTGGATCGATTACGTATAAAATATGTGATACAATATTGGCAAGAAAATTTGCAAAGATGAAATGAAAATTAATTACCTATCAAGATGGAGATATCTTACCCCAAAAAAAAAAAAAAAAAAAAAGATGGGACTAGCATACAGATAAATCATAAGAAATATTTTAGTACATGGAACATATATTTGCATTATTTTATTCATAGAAGAGATAATGTTTTCTCAAACATTTCAATACAAACAGAATCGATATCACAAATCCACACTCTTATTGGCAAGCCTAGAGAAGTCTAGGGGACACAAAACAACATCAAAGCTACATGACTTTAGCTTATAAAAAGGATAATTTAGTTTGAAAAGCGAATATTTCTATAGATTTAGTTGTAAGCATCGGGGTTGGGATTGGCAAGCCTAGAGAAGTCTAGGGGACACAAAACAACATCAAAGCTACATGACTTTAGCATATAAAAAGGATAATTTAGTTTCAAAAGCGAATATTTCTATAGATTTAGTTGTAAGCGTCGGGGTTGGCAAGGAGGTAGCCTTCAACGAGCTTGAAGATTCCAGAGGCCTTCTCTTGTCCTTCCTTAATGTTCTCTTCGTTGACCTGGGCATCTCCAATGGTGTAGTACGTGATAGTGGCCTTAACGATGCTTCCTCCACCTGGGGATGCCACAACCTTGGTCTCATGAAAGATTTTCTCAAATTTTCCAGCCAAAACATCTCCTTCGATCAAGCTGTGGCTGTGGGTCAAGTTGTCATGGTCAATTGAATCAACTCTGTGCTTCGCGTATTTGAATTTGCTGCCTGCAAATGAAAATTTACATTACACATTGACTTAGATCAAAATTTGCCACATGATCGTGGAGATAAACAAAAAAAAAAAAAAAAAAATGTTAACTTACCTTCGCCGAAGGTAACCTTTCGAATGGTTCCGGGACCTCCATTTCCTTCGAGGATCTCCATATTTTTAATTGCATGGGGGGCAACCTTTGGAAAAACTTTGTCGGCGTCAAGGAGGAAGGCCTTGAATATCCTAGCGGGAGAGATCGTGGAGGTGTTCTCGTACTCATAAGTGAAAACACCCATGATGATCTAAGGTTTTTGAAAGGGAACAAAGAGGAATTGCTAAGAAGGGTTGTTTTGAGCTTTGAGGTGTCTTGTGTTGAAGAGATGTAAATGAAGAGGTGCTATTTATAGGCTATGTCTGCTGGTTGCTAAGTATAAAGAATCCCCTTGTTTATTGAATAACTTAGCAGGTTGATATTTTTTTATTGGATTTATATTAATGAGAAATTTATTTTGATTTTTGGCCACTAAGGATTTTTTTTTTTAAGTAGCATTTTAGTCAAAGAAGGAGCATTAAGTTAGTTTGATTATTTGTAGATGATATGATAATTTGTCAAAAAGAAATTTTGATAAAGACAATTTGTCATTGTCAAAATTATTCCATATGTGAAATTACTTATTATATATACTGTGAAAAAAAGAAGTTGGGATAATTTGAGGTAATGCAAGTAACCGCATATATAAATCCAAAATATAGTACACAAATGTTTCCATCACTTATTGGTAAACCATTTTCCTTTGAGATCCAATTCTTACCATCAGCAAATATCCTTTTATTGATGCCACTATAAAAATGACCGTTTTGAGATACTTTATCATAAATCACGTGCAAGCTTTTCACATACCAGTTTGATTCTGATTAATTTTTTAAACATTTATTTTTAATAAGATTGTTACTGGTTGTTTCATTTCATCTGTAGATCAAATTTCAGAATTTTCAGTACTTCCAGCTGTAAAAACACTTTTTTTACCCCTCCTGTTCTCTTCTTTTATTGGACAGTGTAGGTTGGTAATGGGAAAAGGGCGAAAGTTTTATGTTTCTTTTTTTTTTTTTTTAAATAAACAATTTCTTGTTTTGACTTTTGAATATTCTAATAAATGTGGCAGCCAGTTAGCAATCGACATTGACCATGACCGGGCTTCTCCCTCCCTCTCTCTCTCTCACTTTTTTTTATTTTTTTAAAGGTTGAATAGTTAATGTCAACGTGCTCAACAATCCTACGTAAATTATTAAGAAAGAAGGACAAAGATATTTTAAAAAATCCTTGTGGAAAATATGAGAAAATTAGGAGGAGAGTGATGTTTTGAGTTTTTTTTTTTTTTTTTATTTTGCCTACTCTAATTTTAAAATTGATAATTTTTGTGCTTCACGTATGTGAATTTGCTGCCTGTAAATGAAAATTAACATGAGACTTCGACTCAATTTGAAACTTGCTTACCATCTTTAATATATATATCCACTTTAGAAGGCATCTATTAATTCCTAATCTGTTGTAATCAGAAAGGGAAAGAGTTTGATAAGAAAAGAAGCGGAATTTGAGTACTTGTATTAATTAAGACAGCTGTGATTACTAATCCACTATATCACAATATGGAGATGAATAGAAAATTGCTAATTTACCCTTGCCGAAAGTGATCTTCTTGATGGTTCCAGGCCCTCCATCTCCTTCAAGGGTCTCGACATTTTTAATTGCTTGTGGGGCAACCTTTGGAACAATGTTGTCGGCATCAAGGAGGAAGCCCTTGAATATCCTCGTGGCGGAGATGGTGGAGGTGATCTCATTTTCATACGTGAAAACACCCATGATGATCAAAAGGGTAATTTTGAAAGTGATCAAAAAAGAAAGGATAAGGAGGATTGATTTGAACTTTGAGGTGTTTGTGTTGAAGAGATGTGTAGGTAGAGGTTCAATTTATAGGCTAAGGCCGTGGGTTGCATTCTATGAATAATACCAAATGTTTATACTATGTTAACAAGTTGATATATTTGTCTGTTGGAGGCTTCAAATTAATACGAAAACTATGTCCTTTTTGTCCTGGTTGGCAATTATAATTTTAAAGTAGCATCATTTTTATCAAAGAAGGGGCCTTTAAATTATAATATTGAATATTTTGTCCAACTTGGAATAAAAAAGGTCGTCGGATTCTAGATAATGCAAAAATTTGTCAAAATTATCCCAATTCCCACCTGTGAAATTTCTTATCATGCAAAGAAGAGGGGGAAAAAAAAAAGTTGGCCGAGTGGAGACCCAGTTCTTACAGTTATCAAATCTCCCTTTTTTTGATGTCCTTGAAAAAAAGAACATGTTACTTCAACTTTTCTCAGAAGATACTTTATAATAAATCAGAATGCAAGTTTTATGATTACCATTGATTAATGTTTTTTTTTCAATTTATATTTTATAACATGATTACTGATTATTTCATACACACGTAGATGATACATCAAAATTTTCATTGCTTTCATTCATAAAATCCTCAAAGAAACGATTAAATTCAGAAATCGTACGTATTCCTTGTAAAAGCTCTTTTTTTCCTCCTGTTTTCTTCTTTTATTGGAAAAGTGTTAATGGTTAGTTGGTTATGTGAAAGTCCTAACTCATCAAGATTTGATTCTTTTTTTTTTTTTTTTTTTTTTTTTTTGATAATTTCTAATTTTGAAGGTTGAATTCTAATAAATACGGCAGCTAGCTAGTTTGCAATAAACATTTGCAATCACCATTTCTCTTCCCTTTTTTTTTTTTTACTAGAACATTTGAAATACATTTTATTTTTCTAAAATATACCACTGTTTGCTTACAGTTCGAATCTGTTTTTTTTTTTTTTTTTTTTTTTTTTTTTTTTTTTCTGTCTTCATAATATTTTTTGTTATGTAAACCTAATCAAATAAATAGGAATTTAATGCTAAAAACACTTAAACTTTTATGTAATGTATATGCCTAAAATTGATTGGAAAAACAACCAATAAAACAAAAAACAGAACAACATATCTGAACTGCACTTCATGCCAAACCTACTTTGCACTCTGCCCCTGATAAGGCACGTTTTGGATTAAACTTTCTTGTTGGCGTAACAACTAATTTGCTAAAGATATAATTAATTTAATTGAAAATAATAACAAAGTTTCATATTAATGAAAATCTGCCACTTCAGCCAAGAAACACCATAACGTCGGCTATGTCATGAATATACTCACCCCACAAACAGATAAGAACAAGTAGAAGTTAATAATTAAGAAATGTATACTGAGGAAAATATATACTATGCACTTTCCTTCATCTGAATTAAAGCCTATCGTGGTCAGTAAATTCTATATCAGTTATTTAATTTAAAAAAAACAAGAATCCTTGTAGAATATATCAATGATTTTGTTATTGGAAGTGGGTGTCTTAATCGGGTTTCCAACATTTCAATTTTTTTCCCCCAAGAGTTTTGGATAATCACAATAGTTTACACAAGCACTAATTTTTGGTTGTTGAATTATGCATAATACGGATTAATTAGAGGAAGGTGAATGAAAATGACGACAACAAAATAGAACAACAAAAAAGAAGTAAGGAATAATAACATGGATAATTGTTAGAAGGAACTGTGAGATTGTTGGGAGTTCGCAAATAAAAGTCACACATTTATCAGATTTGAAATTGAAAACAAATTTAAAAGGACTTGACCTATTTCTCCTAATAGGTTATATAGAACTGAAAGATCCTATGCTAAGCTATTTCTTAAATAGTAGAATTCTACTAATTATATATATTAAATATGCATATATACATAAATATACATTCTTTCATTCCAACTTAGACCTTGAACTTGGTCGTGTATAGTTAAGAGAGATGCATAAGTTGGTACTGTTTCTTACAAGCTATATTGTGCTTCTTAGCAGCCATACAAATTTAATATTATTGAAACAAGTTGGTTTGTGTTTGTTTGTTATATATGGCTGGAATAAAAGTAACTAATCTATTATAAAATTAAATTAAAACTTAGTAAGGTCACTAATTATAAGATATCATCATGAAGGACCAGATGAAACTAAAACCAAAATTGCCGTCCTATCTTTTTGTACACGTTCGCGTTATGACTTTTCAAATAAATTAGTGGACTTCTCAACCTGCGTTCACCAACTAGTCTTACTATCAATCGACATAATTGAAAAAGTTGAACACATTGTCGTATAATATCTAGGATAAAATTAAATTTCTTGGATAACTTTGTGAAATGTTTCTTGAGTAAACTTTTCCCCCCCTGGTTTCCTTGTTGATGACATTTTCCTACGATAAGGACATATATTCTACTGAAGACCAATGTTGTCATCTAAGACGTGCGCTTATAAAGCGATGTAATTATTAGTAAAAGAAGTAAATTTCCTAGAAATCCCTATTCCATGTATTAGCCAGTTTTGCATATTCTGGAAAAAAAAAATGTTATTGGCTTAAATGGGGCTTTGAGTATTCTTTAGAAGAAAAATGATTCACAGTATCAGTGATATTAAATTCCCCAACTAAAGAAGATTAGATCTCAATGTTGAATCATATGTAATTATGAGAATGCTTTTTGTGATGTTAAATATCATCGATGAACTTGAGCATTGTTCTTTGCAGAACAACTCCCTTTCTTTATAAAATTTGCTTGGAATTGAGACTACACAAATGTCCTCGTTCGCATTTCAGTCCTTTGGCCAATTTATTTGCTTCCAAATTTGGTCATTTCAATAGCTTCAAAATGAAGTGGATCGATTACGTATAAAATATGTGATACAATAATGGCAAGAAAATTTGCAAAGATGAAATAAAAATTAATTACCTATCACGATGGAGATATCTTATCCCAAAAAAAAAAAAAAGGAAGAAAGATGGGGCTAGCATACAGATAAATCATAAGAAATATTTTAGTACATTGAAGATATATTTTCATTATTTTATTCATAGAAGAGATAACGTTTTCTCAAACATTTCAATACAAACAGGATCGATATCACAAATCCACACTCTTATTGGCAAGCCTAGAGAAGTCTAGGGGACACAAAACAACATCAAAGCCGCATGACTTTAGCTTATAAAAAGGATAATTTAGTTTGAAAAGCAAGTATTTCTATAGATTTAGTTGTAAGCATCGGGGTTGGCATGGAGGTAGCCTTCAACGAGCTTGAAGATTCCAGAGGCCTTCTCTTTTCCTTCCTTAACGTACTCTTCGTTGACCTGGGCATCTCCAATGGTGTAGTACGTGATAGTGGCCTTGACGATGCTTCCTCCACCTGGGGATGCCACAACCTTGGTCTCATGACAGATTTTCTCAAATTTTCCTGCCAAAACATCTCCTTCGATCAAGCTGTGGCAGTAGGTCAAGTTGTCATGGTCAATTGAATCAACTCTGTGCTTCGCGTATTTGAATTTGCTGCCTGCAAATGAAAATTTACATGACACATTGACTTAGATCAAAACTTGCCACATGATCGTTGAGATATTAAAAAAAAAAAAAAATTGTTAACTTACCTTCGCCGAAGTTAATCTTCTTAATGGTTCCGGGACCTCCATTTCCTTCGAGGATCTCTACATGTTTAACTGCATGGGGGGCAACCTTTCCAATAACATTGTCGGCGTCAAGGATGAAGGCCTTGAATATCCTAGCGGGAGAGATCGTGGAGGTGGTCTCGTGCTCGTAAGTGAAAACACCCATGATGATCTAAGGTTTTTGAAAGGGAACAAAGAGGAAATGCTAATGAGGGTTTGTTTTGAGCTTTGAGGTGTTTTGTGTTGAAGAGATATGAATGAAGAGGAGCTATTTATAGGCTAAGTCTGCTGGTTGCTAATTATAAAGAATCCCCTTGTTTGTTCAATAACTTAGCAGGTTGATATTTGTTTATTGGATTTACATAATGAGAAAATTATTTTGATTTTTCGCCTCTAAGGATTTTTTTTTTTTTTTTTCAAATAGCATTTTAGTCAAAGAAGGAGCCATTAAGTTAGGTTGAATATTTGTAGATGATGTGATAAGAAAGATCGTCGGCTTCTAGATGATGTGATAATTTGTCAAAAAAAAAATTTTTTTTTTGATAAAGACAATTTGTCAAAATTATTCCATATGTGAAATTACTTATTATATATACTGTGAAAAAAAGAAGTTGGGATAATTTGAGGTAATTCAAGTAACCGCATATAAATCCAAAATACAGTACACTAAAATATTTCCATCGGTTATTGGTAAACCATTTTCTTTTGAGATGCAATTCTTACCATCAGCTAATCTCCTTTTACTGTATTGAGATACTTTATCATAAATCACGTGCGAGCTTTACACATACCAGTTTGATTACTGGTTAATTTTCTAAAAATTTATTTTTAATGAGATTGTTACTGGTTGTTTCATTTCATCTGTAGATCAAATATCAGAATTTTCATTACTTCCATTCGTAAAAACCTTTTTTTTCCCTCGTGTTTTCTTCTTTTATTGGACAGTGTAGGTTGGTAATGGGAAAAGGGTGAAAGTTTATGGTTTTTTTTTTTTTTTTTGAATAAACAATTTCTAGTTTTGAAGGTTGAATATTCTGATAAATGTGGCAGCTAGTTAGCAATCAACATTGACCATCACCGACTTCTCCCTCTCTCTCTCATTGGAATATTTTTTAAAATAATTTATATTTTTGTAAAATATATAAGAGTTTATTTTAGAGTTCAAATTTGTTATTGTTGATTTTATAGTTCGAATTTGTTATTTTATTTTATGTCTTATTAGTAGCCCTTCTAGTATTTATTTATTGTCATATCATCAACCAAAACAAATAAATAGAAATAAAATGCTAAAATATTTAATCAATGAACTAATATATCAAAATGTGATCGATTGAAAGAGAGTAAATAAAACAAAAAAATGGATCAATAAATTTAAACTCGGTTCATTCCTGATCTGCCCCAAAACTACACACTTATTACTTGTACTCTCCCCATAATAATAAGGTACGTTCTTTGCAAAAGATAAACTTATTTACAATTGAAATGTTATAATTTCAGATTAATAAATCTTCCACTTCAGCCAAGGAACACCGTGACACCCTTTACGTCGTACATATACTTACTCCACAAACAGAAAATTGTAGAAATTAACAATTATCAAATGTATACTGAGGAAAATACAATGCACTTTCCTCTTTTTTTTTTTTTAGTTAATGCCTAGCGTGGTCAACAATCCTACGTCAGTTACTGAGAAAAAAAAAAAAAAAGACAAAGTTATAAAAAAAAAAAAAATCCTTGCAGAAAATTTGAGAAAATTAGGTGGAGAGTGAGGTTTTGAGTATTTTCTTATAATTTTGCCCACTCAACTTTAAAATTGATAATTTTAGTACTATGAAATGATAAAATTATCAACTTTAATTTTATGATGGACATAAATATAAGGAGGTATCAAATTTATGGCATTCTACATAACCCGTAGAATATTTCATTGATTTTGGAATTGGAAGTGGCTGTCCTATTCGGGTTTCTGCCTTTCTGGTATTTCTAACCTTTTCCCCTGATTCTATATATATATATATACTTTTTTTTCTTGAGAATTATTGATAATAAAAAATAACACAATCACTATTTTTTTTTTTTTTTGGTTTTTGGAATTATGCGTATTACATGATACAGATTAGGGGTGGTTCGTTTGGTTTTGTTTTGTTTTGCTTGTTGCTTTGGAGGAGTGGATTAGGCTTTTATTTGAATTTGGCTCTTTGATATTGGGAGAGAAGACAGTAAATGGAAATGACAACAAAATAGAAACAACGAAAAACGGGGGAAAAAATGAAAACGACAAAAACAAAAACTCAAGAACGACAGAATATCATAAAACGACAGTAAAATTGGTCAAACGACATCGTAGGGAAAAAAGTTGAAAGACCAAAGTAAATGAGGAAAACAACACCATAACTAACAAATGACATTATGCTATGAACAACGAAAAAAAAAAAAAAACGACTCAAATAAGTGTTCGACACCAAAAGGAATAAAAGAAAACAAATTATCAAATAATACTAAAATAAGTGAACGACATTGAATGGATTAAACGGCACCGATGGAAGAAAACAACAATGAAAGAAGCGAACGACAACATCAAAAAGACAAATGACATCGAACGGAAAAAACCGAAAAACGACAGCTACTTTGTAAACGACACAATGTGAACGACAACAACTGGGTTAATGTTCTTAAATTCCTTTACTGATCAGTGAAGGGACACTAGCTACTTTCTTCTCATAGCTAGCTAAATGCTTTTATAGTTATAAATAGCTACATTTTTCTCAAAGCTAGCTAAATATTTTTATAATTATAAAAATTATATTCAAAAGTACAAAATTTCAATTATCTTTAAGAAAATAAGGAGAACAATAAAAATGCATGCTGAAATGAAATAAAATTCCAAAATAGAACTTCTAGACAGTTAAGATGAGAAGGATGAACCGAAACGAGTTTAACAGAAGTTCATAAGCAGATAAAGACTTTGGACGCCAACTATTTTTGAATCATTTAAGGTTGTATTCATTTCGAAAAACAAGCGATTGAGTGGGTATTAAGAAATTTAAAATAAGTTCTATCGAAATCTCGACGATCCTAGATCGTATCTTCTAACGTGTACTGAATACTTTTTCAATATCCAGACGCCAGAAGACCTGCATGGTCTTTTGGCCATTTGAAATAGCAGTGCTAAATTGGTTTACAAGAGATTGACTTTTGTACCTGCATTCAAACCACACGTGTTATAATTAACTTTTCTTTCAACTTGCTCCATTATGGTTAGTGCACTTTGATTGCAATTCTAATTACCTACTAATTAGAAGATTTAAAATCAAGTTACGGGATTAATTCATCTAAATCTACCGGTCAAGAAAGACCAATTATATATAAGTTATCTCTTAAAGTAGTTTCTACGAATTATGTTTGCTGTTTTTTATTGAGGATTTGAGACATGTTATTAAAGATAGATGATAACATTATTAGATTTTGAATCAGAGAGCTTCTATCTACTTATGCATTCTATGAATAATACCCAATGTTTATTCTAAGTTAACAACTTGATATATTTGTCTATTGGAGGCTTTAAATTAGTACGAAAATTATGTTCTTTTTGTCCTGATTGACAATTATAATTTTAAAGTAGCATCATTTTTGGTCAAAGAGTAGCCATTAAATTTTAATATCGAATATTTTGCCCAACTAGGAATAAAAAAGGTCGTCGGATTCTAGATAATGCAACAATTTGTCAAAATTATCCCAATTCCCACCTGTGAAATTTCTTATTATGCAATGAGGGGGGGGGGGGGGGGGGGGGGGTAGTTTGCCGAGTGGAGGCCAGTCATCAAATCTCCCTTTTTTTGATGTCCTTGAAAAAAAGAACATGTTACTACAACTTTTCTCAGAAGATACTTTATAATAAATCAGAATGCAAGTTTTATAAATACGATTGAGTAAATTTTTTTTTCAATTATATATTTTATAAGATGATCGCTGGTTATTTTATTCATATGTAGATGAGACATCAAAATTTTCCTCAAAGAAACGATTAAATTCAGAAATCGTACGTATTCCTTGTAAAAGCTCTTTTTTTCCTCCAGTTTTCTTCTTTTATTGGAAAAGTGTAGATGGGGTTGGTTATGTGAAAGGGCTAACTCAAGATTTGATTCTTCTTCTTCTTCTTCTTATTTTGATAATTTCTAATTTTGAAGGTTGAATTCTAATAAATACGGCAGCTAGCTAGTTTGCAATAAACATTTGCAATCACCATTTCTCTTTCCCTTTTTTTTATTTTTTATTATTTTTATTTTTTATAACTAGAACATTTGAAATACGTTTTATTTTTCTAAAATATACCACTGTTTGCTCAGAGTTCAAATCTGTTATTTTCTTTTTTTCTGTCTTCATAATATTTTTGTTATGTAAACCTAATAAAATGAAAAGGAATTAAATGCTAAAAACACTTAAACTTTTATGTAATGTATATGCCAAAAATTAATTGGAAAAACAACCAATAGAACAAAAAACAGAACAACAAATCTGAACTTAACTTCATGCCAAACCTACTTTGGACTCTGCCCCTGATAAGGCACGTTTTGGATTAAACTTTCTTGTTGGCGTAACAACTAATTTGCGAAAGATATAATTAATTTAATGATGAAAAATAATAACAAAGTTTCATATTAATGAAAATCTGCCACTTCAGCCAAGAAACACCATAACGTCGGCTATGTCATGAACAAACTCACTCCACAAACAGATAAGAACAAGTAGAAGTTAACAATTAAGAAATTTATACTGAGGAAAATATATACCATGCACTTTCCTTCATCTGACTTAAAGCCTATCGTGGTCATGTAAATTCTATTTCAGTTATTTAACTAAAAAAAATCCTTGCAGAATATAGATATCAATGATTTTGTTATTGGAAGTGGGTGTCTTAATCGGGTTTCCAATATTTCAATTTTTGTTTCCCTAAGAGTTTTGGATAATCACAATAGTTTACACAACCACTAATTTTTGGTTGTTGAATTATTCATAATACAGATTAATTAGACGAAGTTGAATGAAAATGACGACAACAAAATAGAAACAACAAAAAACGAAGTAAGGAATAATAACATGGATAATTGTTAGAAGGGACTGTGAGATTGTTGGGAGTTCGCAAATAAAAGTCACATTTATTAGATTTGAAATTGAAAACAAATTTAAAAGGACTTGAACTATTTCTCCTAATAGGTTATATAGAACTGGAAGATCCTATGCTAAGCTATTTCTTAAATATAGTAGAATTCTACTAATTATATATATTAAATATGCATATATACATAAATATACATTCTTTCATTTCAACTAAGACCTTGAACTTGGTCATGTATGGTTAAGACAGATGCATCTATTGGTACTGTTGCTTACAAGCTATATTGTGCTTCTTAGCAGCCATAGAAATTTAATATTATTGAAACAAGTTGGTTTGTGTTTGCTTGTTATATATGGCTGGAATAAAAGTAAATAATCTATTACAAAATTAAATTAAAACTTAGTAAGGTCACTAATTATAAGATATCATCATGAAGGACCAGATGAAAATTAAACCAAAATTGCCGTCCTATCTTTTTGTACACGTTCGCATTATGACTTTTCAAATAAATTAGTGGACCTCTCAACCTGCGTTCACCAACTAGTCTTACTATCAATCGACATAATTGAAAAAGTTGAACACATTGTCGTATAATATCTGGGATAAAATTGAATTTCTTGGATAACTTTGTGAAAGTTTCTTGAGTAAACTTTTTTTCCCCCTGGTTTCCTTGGTGATGACATTTTCCTACGATGAGGACAGATATTCTACTGAAGACCAATGTTGTCATCTAAGGCGTGCGCTTATAAAATCGTTGTAATTATTAGTTAAAGAACTAAATTTCCTAGACATCCCTATTCCATGTATTAGCCAGTTTTGCATATTCTGGAAAAAAAAAATGTTATTGGCTTAAATGGGGCTTTGAGTATTCTTTAGAAGAAAAATATGCTTCAAAGTATCAGTAATATTAAATTCCCCAATTAAAGAAGATTAGATCTCAATGTTGAATCATATGTAATTATGAGAATGCTTTTTGTGATGTTAAATATCATCGATGAACTTGAGTATTGTTCTTTGCAGAATAACTCCCTTTCTTTATAAAATTTGCTTGGGATTGAGACTACACAAATGTCCTCGTTCGCATTTCAGTCCTTTGGCCAATTTATTTGCTTCCAAATTTGGTCATTTCAATAGCTTCAAAATGAAGTGGATCGATTACGTATAAAATATGTGATACAATAATGGCAAGAAAATTTGCAAAGATGAAATAAAAATTAATTACCTATCAAGATGGGATATCTTACCCCAAAAAAAAAAAAAAGGAAGAAAGATGGGATTAGCATACAGATAAATCATAAGAAATATTTTAGTACATTGAAGATATATTTTCATTATTTTATTCATAGAAGAGATAACGTTTTCTCAAACATTTCAATACAAACAGGATCGATATAACAAATCCACACTCTAGAGAGATTTTCATCATTTTATTCATAGAAGAGATAACGTTTTCTCAAACATTTCAATACAAACAGGATCGATATCACAAATCCACACTCTTATTGGCAAGCCTAGAGAAGTCTAGGGGACACAAAACAACATCAAAGCCGTATGACTTTAGCTTACAAAAAGGATAATTTAGTTTGAAAAGCAAATATTTCTATAGATTTAGTTGTAAGCATCGGGGTTGGCATGGAGGTAGCCTTCAACAAGCTTGAAGATTCCAGAGGCCTTCTCTTTTCCTTCCTTAACGTACTCTTCGTTGACCTTGGCATCTCCAATGGTGTAGTACGTGATAGTGGCCTTGACGATGCTTCCTCCACCTGGGGATGCCACAACCTTGGTCTCATGACAGATTTTCTCAAATTTTCCTGCCAAAACATCTCCTTCGATCAGGCTGTGGCAGTAGGTCAAGTTGTCATGGTCAATTGAATCAACTCTGTGCTTCGCGTATTTGAATTTGCTGCCTGCAAATGAAAATTTACATGACACATTGACTTAGATCAAAACTTGCCACATGATCGTTGAGATATTAAAAAAAAAAAAAAATTGTTAACTTACCTTCGCCGAAGTTAATCTTCTTAATGGTTCCGGGACCTCCATTTCCTTCGAGGATCTCTACATGTTTAACTGCATGGGGGGCAACCTTTCCAATAACATTGTCGGCGTCAAGGATGAAGGCCTTGAATATCCTAGCGGGAGAGATCGTGGAGATGGTCTCGTGCTCGTAAGTGAAAACACCCATGATGATCTAAGGTTTTTGAAAGGGAACAAAGAGGAAATGCTAAGGAGGGTTTGTATTGAGCTTTGAGGTGTTTTGTGTTGAAGAGATATGTGAATGAAGCGGTGCTATTTATAGGCTAAGTCTGCTGCTTGCTATGTATCAAGAATCCCGTTGTTTGTTGAATAACTTAGCAGGTTGATATTTGTTTATTGGATTTACATTATGAGAAAATTATTTTGATTTTTCGCCTCTAAGGAATTTTTTTTTAAATAGCATTTTAGTCAAAGAAGGAGCCATTAAGTTTGGCTGATTATTTGTAGATGATGTGATAAGAAAGATCATCGGATTCTAGACGATGTGATAATTTGTCAAAAAAAATTTTTTTTTTTGATAAAGACAATTTGTCAAAATTATTTCATGTGTGAAATTACTTATTATATATACTGTGAAAAAAAGAAGTTGGGATAATTTGAGGTAATTCAAGTAACCGCATATAAATCCAAAATATAGTACACAAAAATATTTCCATCACTTATTGGTAAACCATTTTCCTTTGAGATCCAATTCTTACCATCGGCAAATCTCCTTTTATTGATGTCATTGTAAAAATGACCGTTTTGAGATACTTTATCATAAATCACGTGCAAGCTTTACACATACCAGTTTGATTACTGGTTAATTTTCTAAAAATTTATTTTTAATGAGATTGTTACTAGTTGTTTCATTTCATCTGTAGATTAAATATCAGAATTTTCATTACTTCCATTTGTAAAAACTTTTTTTTTTCCCTCGTGTTTTCTTCTTTTATTGGACAGTGTAGGTTGGTAATGGGAAAAGGGTGAAAGTTTTATGGTTTTTTTTTTCTTTTGAATAAACAATTTCTAGTTTTGAAGGTTGAATATTCTGATAAATGTGGCAGCTAGTTAGCAATCAACATTGACCATCACCGACTTCTCCGTCTCTCTCTCATTGGAATATTTTTTAAAATAATTTATATTTTTCTAAAATATATAAGAGTTTATTTTAGAGTTCAAATTTGTTATTGTTGATTTTATAGTTCGAGTTTGTTATTTTATTTTATGTCTTATTAGCAGCCCTTCTAGTATTTATTTAATGTCATATCATCAACCAAACCAAATAAATAGAAATAAAATGCTAAAATATTTAATCAATGAACTAATATATCAAAATGTGATCGATTGAAAGAGAGTCAATAAAACAAAAAAATGGATCAATAAATTTAAACTGCACACTTATTACTTGTGCTCTCCCCATAATAATAAGGCACGTTCTTTGCAAAAGACAAACTTATTTACAATTGAAATGTTATAATTTCAGATTAATAAATCTTCCACTTCAGCCAAGGAACACCATGACACCCTTTACATCGTACATATGCTTACTCCACAAACAGAAAATTGTAGAAATTAACAATTATGAAATGTATACTGAGGAAAATACAATGCACTTTCCTTCTTTTTTTTTTTTTATTAGTTCATGCCTAGCGTGGCCAACAATCCTACGTAAGTTATGAAGAAGAAAAAAAGAAAAAAAGACAAAGTTATAAAAAAAAAAAAATCCTTGTAGAAAACATGAGAAAATTAGGTGCAGAGTGAGGTTTTGAGTATTTTCTTATAATTTTGCCCACTCAACTTTAAAATTGATAATTTTAGTGCCATGAAATGATAAAAATATCAACTTTAATATTATGATGGGCATAAATATAAGAAGGTATCAAATTTATGGCATTCTTGTACATAACCCGTAGAATATTTCATTGATTTTGGAATTGGAAGTGGCTGTCCTAATCGCGGTACTGATATTTCTAACCTTTTCCCCTGATTCTATATATATATATATATATATATATATACTTTTTTCCTGAGAATTATGGATAATAAAAAATAACACAATCACTTTTTTTTTTTTTTTTTTTGGTTATTGGAATTATGCGTATTACATGATACAGATTAGGGGTGGTTCGTTTGGTTTTGTTTTGTTTTGCTTGTTGCTTTGGAGGAGTGATTAGGCATTTATTTGAAATTTGGCTCTTTGATATTGGGAGAGAAGACAGTAAATGGAAACGACAACAAAATAGAAACAACGAAAAACTGGGGAAAAAATGAAAACGACAAAAACAAGAACTCAAGAACGACAGAATATCATAAAACGACATCATAGGGAAAAAGGTTGAAAGACCAACGTAAATGAGGAAAACGACACCATAACTAACAAATGACAATATGCTATGAACAACGAAAAAGAAAAAAACGACTCAAATAAGTGTTCGACACCAAAAGGAATAAAAGAAAACAAATTATCAAATGATACTAAAATAAGTGAACGACATTGAATGGATTAAACGGCACCGATGGAAGAAAACAATAATGAAAGAAGCGAACGACAACATCAAAAAGACAAATGACATCGAACAGAAAAAACCGAAAAACGACAGCTACTCTGTAAACGACACAATGTGAACGACAACAACTGGGTTAATGTTCTTAAATTCCTTTACTGAGCAGTGAAGGGACACTAGCTACTTTCTTCTCATAGCTAGCTAAATGCTTTTATAGTTATAAATAGCTACATTCTTCTCGAAGCTAGCTAAATATTTTTATAATTATAAAAATTATATTCAAAAGTACAAAATTTCAATTATCTTTAAGAAAATAAGGAGAACAATAAAAATGCATGCTGAAATGAAATAAAATTCCAAAATAGAACTTCTAGACAGTTAAGATAAGAAGGATGAACCGAAACAAGTTTAACAGAAGTTCATAAGCAGATAAAGACTTTTGACGCCAACTATTTTTTAATCATTTAAGGTCATATTCATTTCGAAAAACAAGCGATTGAGCGGGTATTAAGAAATTTAAAATAAGTTCTATCGAAATCTCAATGATCCTAGATCGTATCTTCTAACGTGTACTGAATACTTTTTCAATATCCAGACGCAGAAGACCTGCATGGTCTTTTGGCCATTTGAAATAGCAGTGCTAAATTGGTTTACAAGAGATTGACTTTTGTACCCGCATTCCAACCACACATGCGTTATAATTAACTTTTCTTTCAACTTTGCTCCATTATGGTTAGTGCACTTTGATTGCAATTCTAATTACCTACTAATTAGAAGATTTAAAATCAAGTTACGGGATTAATTCATCTAAATCTACCGGTCAAGAAAGACCAATTATATATAAGTTATTTCTTAAAGTAGTTTCTACGAATTATGTTTGCTGTTTTTTATTAAGGATTTGAGACATGTTATTAAAGATAGATGATAACATTATTAGATTAGATGATAACATTTTTAGATATTGAATCAGAGAGCTTCTATCTACTTATGCATTCTATGAATAATACCAAATGTTTATTCTAAGTTAACAACTTGATATATTTGTCTATTGGAGGCTTTAAATTAGTACGAAAACTATGTCCTTTTTGTCCTGATTGACAATTATAATTTTAAAATAGCATCATTTTTTGTCAAAGAAGTGGCCATTAAATTATAATATCGAATATTTTGCCCGACTAGGAATAAAAAAGGTCGTCGGATTCTAGATTATGCAACAATTTGTCAAAATTATCCCAATTCCCACCTGTGAAATTTCTTATTATGCAATGAAGAGAGGGGGGGGGGGGGGGGGGGGGGAATAGTTCGCCGAGTGGAGGCCAGTCATCAAATCTCCCTTTTTTTTTTGTCCTTGAAAAAAAGAACATGTTACTACAACTTTTCTCAGAAGATACTTTATAATAAATCAGAATGCAAGTTTTATAAATACCATTGATTAAATTTTTTTTTTCAATTTTATATTTTATAAGATGATTGCTGGTTATTTCATTCATATGTAGATGAGACATCAAAATTTTCATTACTTTCATTCATAAAATCCTCAAAGAAACGATTAAATTCAGAAATCGTACGTATTCCTTGTAAAAGCTTTTTTTTTCCTCCAGTTTTCTTCTTTTATTGGAAAAGTGTAGATGGGGTTGGTTATGTGAAAGGGCTAACTCAAGATTTGATTCTTCTTCTTCTTCTTCTTCTTCTTCTTCTTTTGATGATTTCTAATTTTGTACGGCAGCTAGTTTGCAATAAACATTTGCAATCACCATTTCTCTTTCCCTTTTTTTTTTTTTTTTTTTTTAAATTGTTTAATTTTTTAATTTTTTATAACTAGAACATTTGAAATACGTTTTATTTTTCAAAAATATACCACTGTTTGCTTAGAGTTCAAATCTGTTATTTTCTTTTTTTCTGTCTTCATAATATTTTTGTTATGTAAACCTAATAAAATGAATAGGAATTAAATGCTAAAAACACTTAAACTTTTATGTAATGTATATGCCAAAAATTAATTGGAAAAACAACCAATAAAACAAAAAACAGAACAACAAATCTGAACTTAACTTCATGCCAAACCTACTTTGGACTCTGCCGCCCCTTGATAAGGCACGTTTTGGATTAAACTTTCTTGTTGGCGTAACAACTAATTTGTGAAAGATATAATTAATTTAATTAAGAATAATAACAAAGTTTCATATTAATGAAAATCGGCCACTTCAGCCGAGAAACACCATAACGTCGGCTATGTCATGAACATACTCACTCCAAAAACAGATAAGAACAAGTAGAAGTTAATAATTAAGAAATATATACTGAGGAAAATACATACTATGCACTTTCCTTCATCTGAATTAAAGCCTATCGTGGTCATGTAAATTCTATATCAGTTATTTAATTAAAAAAAAAATCCTTGTAGAATATAGATATCAATGATTTGGTTATTGGAAGTGGGTGTCTTAATCGGGTTTCCAATATTTCAATTTTTTTTTTCCCAAGAGTTTTGGATAATCACAATATTTTACACAACCACTAATTTTTGGTTGTTGAATTATGCATAATACGGATTAATTAGAGGAAGTTGAATGAAAATGACGACAACAAAAAGTGAAGTAAGGAATAATAACATGGATAATTGTTAGAAGGAACTGTGAGATTGTTGGGAGTTTGCAAATAAAAGTCACACGTTTATTAGATTTGAAATTGAAAACAAATTTAAAAGGACATGAACTATGTCTCCAAATAGGTTATATAGAACTGGAAGATCTTATGCTATGCTATTTCTTAAATAGTAGAATTCTACTAATTATATATATTAAATATGGATATATACATAAATATACATTCTTTCATTCCAACTTAGACCTTGAACTTGGTTGTGTATAGTTCAGACAGATGCATCTTTGGTACTGTTTCTTACAAGCTATTCTGTGCTTCTTAGTAGCCGTAGAAATTTAATATTATTGAAACAAGTTGGTTTGTGTTTGTTTGTTGTATATGGCTGGAATAAAAGTAACTAATCTATTATAAAAATAAATTAAAACTTAATATGGTCACTAATTACAAGATATTATCATGAAGGACCAGATGAAAATAAAACCAAAATTGCCATCCTATCTTTTTGTACACGTTCGCATTATGACATTTCAAATAAATTAGTGGACTTCTCAACTTACGTTCACCAACTAGTCTTACTATCAATCGACATAATTGAAAAAGTTGAACACGTAGTTGTATAATATCTAGGATAAAATTGAATTTCTTGGATAACTTTGTGAAAAGTTTCTTGAGTACACTTTTTTTGCCGCCTGGTTTCCTTGTTGACGACATGTTCCTACGATAAGGACAGATATTCTACTGAAGACCAATGTTGCCATCTAAGACGTGCGCTTATAAAGCGTTGTAATTATTAGTAAAAAAAGTAAATTTCCTAGACATCCCTATTCCATGTATTAGCCAGTTTTGCATATTCTAGCAAAAAAAAAAAAAAAAAAGTTATTGGCTTAAATGGGGCTTTGAGTGTTCTTTAGAAGAAAAATGCTTTAAGGTATCAGTGATATTAAATTCCCCAACTAAAGAATATTAGATCTCAATGTTGAATCATATGTAATTATGAGAATGTATGATGTTAAATATCATCAATGAACTTGAGCATTGTTCTTTGTAAAATAACTCCCTTGATGGTCAACGCCTTTTTAAGTAAATCTGTATAAAATTTGCTTAGGACTGAGACAACAAATGTCCTCATTCGCATTTCAGTCCTTTGGCCAATTTATTTGCTTGCAAATTTGGTCATTTCAATAGCTTCAAAATGAAGTGGATCGATTACGTATAAAATATGTGATACAATATTGGCATGAAAATTTGCAAAGATGAAATAAAAATTAATTACCTATCAAGATGGAGATATCTTACCCCAAAAAAAAAAAAAAAAAGATGGGACTAGCATACAGATAAATCATAAGAAATATTTTAGTACATGGAACATATATTTTCATTATTTTATTTATAGAAGAGATAATGTTTTCTCAAACATTTCAATACAAACAGGATCGATATCACAAATCCACGCTCTTATTGGCAAGCCTAGAGAAGTCTAGGGGAAACAAAACAACACCAAACCCAGATGACTTTAGCATGTAAAAAGGATAATTTAGTTTGAAAAACAAATATTTATATAGATTTAGTTGTAAGCATCGGGATTGGCAAGGAGGTAGCCTTCAACGAGCTTGAAGATTTCAGAGGCCTTCTCTTTTCCTTTTTTAATGTACTCTTCGTTGAGCTGGGCATCTCCAATGGTGTAGTACGTGATAGTGGCCTTAACGATGCTTCCTCCACCTGGGGATGCCACAACCTTGGTCTCATGACAGATTTTCTCGAATTTTCCTGCTAAAACATCTCCTTCGATCAAGCTGTGGCAGTGGATCAAGTTGTCATGGTCAATTGAATCAACTCTGTGCTTCGCGTATTTGAATTTGGTGCCTGCAAATGAAAATTTACATGACACATTGACATAGATGAAAATTTGCCACATGATCGTGGAGATAAACAAAAAAAAAAAAAAATTGTTAACTTACCTTCGCCGAAGGTAACCTTCCTAATGGTACCGGGACCTCCATTTCCTTCGAGGATCTCCATATTTTTAATTGCATGGGGAGCAACCTTTGGAATAACGTTTTCAGCGTCAAGGAGGAAGGCCTTGAATATCCTAGCGGGAGAGATCGTGGTGGTGTTCTCGTGCTCGTAAGTGAAAACACCCATGATGATCTAAGGTTTTTGAAAGGGAACAAAGAGGAATTGCTAAGAAGGGTTGTTTTGAGCTTTGAGGTGTTTTGTGTTGAAGAGATGTGAATGAACAGGTGCTATTTATAGGCTAAGTCTGCTGGTTGCTACGTATAAAGAACCCCCTTCTTTAGTGAATAACTTAGCAGGTTGATATTTGTTTATTGGATTTACATTAATGAGAAAATTATTTTGATTTTTGGCCTCTAAGGATTTTTTTTTTTTTTAAATAGCATTTTAGTCAAAGAAGGAGCCATTAAGTTAGTTTGCATATTTGTCGATGATGTGATCAGATAGATCATCGGATTCTAGATGATGTGATAATTTGTCAAAAAAAAAAAATGATAAAGACAATTTGTCAAAATTATTACATATGCGAAATTACTTATTATATATACTGTGAAAAAAAGAAGTTGGGATAATTTGAGGTAATTCAAGTAACCGCATATAAATCCAAAATATAGTACACAAAAAATATTTCCATCACTTATTGGTAAACCATTTTCCTTTGAGATCCAATTCTTACCATCAGCAAATCTCCTTTTATTGATGTCACTGTAAAAATGACTGTTTTGAGATATTTTATCATAAATCACGTGCAAGCTTTTCACATACCAGTTTGATTACTGATTAATTTTCTAAAAATCTATTTTTAATGAGATTGTTACTGGTTGTTTCATTTCATCTGTGGATCAAATATCAGAATTTTCATTACTTCCATGTGTAAAAACACATTTTTTTTCCCTCCTGTGTTCTTCTTTTATTGGACAGCGTAGGTTGGTAATGGGAAAAGGGTTAAAGTTTTATGTTTTTTTTTTTAAATAAACAATTTCTTGTTTTGACTTTTGAATGTTCCAATAAATGTGCGCAGCCAGTTAGCAATCAACATTGACCATGACCGACTTCTCCCTCCCCCTCTCTCTCACTGGAATATTTTTTAAAATAATTTATATTTTTCTAAAATATAGAAGAGTTTATTTTAGAGTTCAAATTTGTTATTTTATTTTTAACTCTTATTAGTAGCCCTTCTAGTATTTAGTTATTGTCATATCATCAACCAAACCAAATAAATAGAAATAAAATGCTAAAATATTTAAGCAATTAACTAATATATCAAAAATGTGATTGATTGAAAGAGAGTCAATAAGACAATATATATATATATATATATATATATATATATATATATAGAACAATAAATTTAAACTCGGTTCATGCCTGATCTGCCCCAAAATTACACACTTATTACTTGTACTCTTACCTTAATAATAAGGCACGTTCTTTGCAAAAGTTAAAATTATTTACAATTGAAATGTTATAATTTCCGATCAATAAATCTTCCACTTCCGCCAAGAAACACCATGACACCTTTATGTCATACATATACTTACTCCACAAACAGAAAATTGTAGAAATTAACAATTATGAAGTGTATACTGAGGAAAATACAATGCACTTTCGTTTTTTTTTTTTTTGGTTGAACAGTTAATGCCTAGCGTGCTCAACAATCCTTCGTAAATTATTAAGAAAAAAGGACAAAGATATTTTAAAAAATCCTTGTAGAAAATATGAAAAAATTAGGTGGAGAGTGATGTTTTGAATATTTTTTTAATTATTTTGCCTACTCTAATTTTAAAATTGATAATTTTTGTGCTTCACGTATGTGAATTTGCTGCCTGTAAATGAAAATTAACATGAGACTTTGAATCAATTTGAAACTTGCTTACCATCTTTAATATATATATACACTTTAGAAGGCAACCACTAATTCCTAATCTATTGTGATCAGAAAGGGAAAGAGTTTGATATCAAAAGAAGCGGAATTTGAGTACTTGTATTAATTAAGACCGTCGTGATTACAAATCCACTATATCACAATGTGGAGATGAATAGAAAATTGTTAACTTACCTTCGCCGACAGTGATCTTCTTGATGGTTCCACGCCCTCTATCTCCTTCAAGGATCTCGACATTTTTAATTGCTTGGGGGGCAACCTTTGGAACCATGTTGTCGGCGTCAAGGAGGAAGCCCTTGAATACCCTCGTGGCGGAGATGGTGGAGGTGATCTCATTTTCATACATGAAAACATCCATGATGATCAGAAGGGTAATTTTGAAAGGGATCAAAAAAGAAATGATAAGGAGGATTGATTTGAACTTTGAGGTGTTTTGGGTTGAAGAGATGTAGAGGTTCTATTTATAGGCTAAGGCCGTGGGTTGCATTCTATGAATAATACCAAATGTTTATACTATGTTAACAAGTTGATATATTTGTCTATTGGAGGCTTCAAATTAGTACGAAAACTATGTCCTTTTTGTCCTGATTGACAATTATAATTTTAAAGTAGCATCATTTTTGTCAAAGAAGGGGCCTTTAAATTATAATATCGAATATTTTGCCCAACTAGGAATAAAAAAGGTCGTCGGATTCTAGATAATGCAACAATTTGTCAAAATTATCCCAATTCCCAACTGTGAAATTTCTTATCATGCAAAGAAGAGGAAAAAAAAAAAAAAAAAAGTTGGCCGAGTGGAGACCCAGTTCTTACACTAATCAAATCCCCCTTTTTTTGATGTCCTTGAAAAAAAGAACATGTTACTACAACTTTTCTCAGAAGATACTTCATAATAAATCAGAATCCAAGTTTTATAATTACCATTGATTAATGTTTTTTTTTTCAATTTTATATTTTATAACATGATTACTGATTATTTTATTCACATGTAGATGATACATCAAAATTTTCATTGCTTTCATTCATAAAATCCTCAAAGAAACGATAAAATTCAGAAATCGTGCGTATTCCTTGTAAAAGCTCTTTTTTTTCCTCCTGTTTTCTTCTTTTATTGGAAAAGTGTAAATGGTTGCTTGGTTATGTGAAAGCCCTAACTCATCAAGATTTGATTCTTTTTTTTTTTTTTGGGATAATTTCTAATTTTGAAGGTTGAATTCTAATAAATACGGCAGCTAGTTTGCAATAAACATTTGCAATCACCATTTCTCTTCCCCACCCTTTTTTTTTTCCTAGAACATTTGAAATACATTTTATTTTTCTCAAATATACCACTGTTTGCTTAGAGTTCGAATCTGTTTTTTTTTTTTTTTTTTTTTTCTTTTCTCTGTCTTCATAATATTTTTTGTTATGTAAACCTAATCAAATAAATAGGAATTTAATGCTAAAAACACTTAAACTTTTATGTAATGTATATGCCTAAAATTGATTGTAAAAACAACCAATAGAACAAAAAACAGAACAACAAATCTGAACTTCACTTCATGCCAAACCTACTTTGGACTCTGCCCCTGATAAGGCACGTTTTGGATCAAACTTTCTGGTTGGCGTAACAACTAATTTGCGAAAGATATAATTAATTTAATTGAAAATAATAACAAAGTTTCATATTAATGAAAATCTGCCACTTCAGCCAAGAAACACCATAACGTCGGCTATGTCATGAATATACCCACTCCACAAACAGATAAGAACAAGTAGAAGTTAATAATTAAGAAATATATACTGAGGAAAATATATACTATGCACTTTCCTTCATCTGAATTAAAGCCTATCGTGGTCAGTAAATTCTATATCAGTTATTTAATTTTAAAAAAAAAAATCCTTGTAGAATATATCAATGATTTTGTTATTGGAAGTGGGTGTCTTAATCGGGTTTCCAATATTTCAATTTTTTTCCCCTAAGAGTTTTGGATAATCACAATAGTTTACACAAGCTCTAATATTTGGTTGTTGAATTATGCATAATACGGATTAATTAGAGGAAGGTGAATGAAAATGACGACAACAAAATAGAAACAACAAAAAACGAAGTAAGGAATAATAACATGGATAATTGTTAGAAGGAACTGTGAGAATGTTGGGAGTTTGCAAATAAAAGTCACACATTTATTAGATTTGAAATTGAAAACAAATTTAAAAGGACTTGAACTATTTCTCCTAATAGGTTATATAGAACTGGAAGATCCTATGCTAAGCTATTTCTTAAATATAGTAGAATTCTACTAATTATATATAATAAATATGCATATATACATAAATATACATTCTTTCATTTCAACTAAGACCATGAACATGGTCAAGTATGGTTAAGACAGATGCATCTATTGGTACTGTTGCTTACAAGCTATATTGTGCTTCTTAGCAGCCATAGAAATTTAATATTATTGAAACAAGTTGGTTTGTGTTTGCTTGTTATATATGGCTGGAATAAAAGTAAATAATCTATTACAAAATTAAATTAAAACTTAGTAAGGTCACTAATTATAAGATATCATCATGAAGGACCAGATGAAAATTAAACCAAAATTGCCGTCCTATCTTTTTGAACACGTTCGCATTATGACTTTTCAAATAAATTAGTGGACCTCTCAACCTGCGTTCACCAACTAGTCTTACTATCAATCGACATAATTGAAAAAGTTGAACACATTGTCGTATAATATCTGGGGTAAAATTGAATTTCTTGGATAACTTTGTGAAAGTTTCTTGAGTAAACTTTTTTTCCCCCTGGTTTCCTTGTTGATGACATTTTCCTACGATGAGGACAGATATTCTACTGAAGACCAATGTTGTCATCTAAGGCGTGCGCTTATAAAATCGTTGTAATTATTAGTTAAAGAACTAAATTTCCTAGACATCCCTATTCCATGTATTAGCCAGTTTTGCATATTCTGGAAAAAAAAAAAAAAAGTTATTGGCTTAAATGGGGCTTTGAGTATTCTTTAGAAGAAAAATGCTTCAAGGTATCAGTGATATTAAATTCCCCGACAAAAGAAGATTAGATCTCAATGTTGAATCATATGTAATTATGAGAATGTTTTTTGTGATGTTAAATATCATCGATGAACTTTAGCATTGTTCTTTGCAGAATAACTCCCTTTCTTCATAAAATTTGCTTGGGATTGAGACTACACATATGTCCTCGTTCGCATTTCAGTCCTTTGGCCAATTTATTTGCTTCCAAATTTGGTCATTTCAATAGCTTCAAAATGAAGTGGATCGATTACGTATAAAATATGTGATACAATAATGGCAAGAAAATTTGCAAAGATGAAATAAAAATTAATTACCTATCAAGATGGGATATCTTACCCCAAAAAAAAAAAAAAAAAAAAAAGGAAGAGAGATGGGACTAGCATACAGATAAATCATAAGAAATATTTTAGTATACTGAAGATATATTTTCATTATTTTATTCATAGAAGAGATAACGTTTTCTCAAACATTTCAATACAAACAGGATCGATATAACAAATCCACACTTTAGAGATATTTTCATCATTTTATTCATTGAAGAGATAATGTTTTCTCAAACATTTCAATACAAACAGGATCGATATCACAAATCCACACTCTTATTGGCAAGCCTAGAGAAGTCTAGGGGACACAAAACAACATCAAAGCCGTATGACTTTAGCTTACAAAAAGGATAATTTAGTTTGAAAAGCAAATATTTCTATAGATTTAGTTGTAAGCATCGGGGTTGGCATGGAGGTAGCCTTCAACGAGCTTGAAGATTCCAGAGGCCTTCTCTTTTCCTTCCTTAACGTACTCTTCGTTGACCTGGGCATCTCCAATGGTGTAGTACGTGATAGTGGCCTTGACGATGCTTCCTCCACCTGGGGATGCCACAACCTTGGTCTCATGACAGATTTTCTCAAATTTTCCCGCCAAAACATCTCCTTCGATCAAGCTGTGGCAGTAGGTCAAGTTGTCATGGTCAATTGAATCAACTCTGTGCTTCACGTATTTGAATTTGCTGCCTGCAAATGAAAATTTACATGACACATTGACTTAGATCAAAACTTGCCACACGATAGTTGAGACATTAAAAAAAAAAAAATTGTTAACTTACCTTCGCCGAAGGTAATCTTCTTAATGGTTCCGGGACCTCCATTTCCTTCGAGGATCTCTACATGTTTAACTGCATGGGGGGCAACCTTTCCAATAACATTGTCGGCGTCAAGGATGAAGGCCTTGAATATCCTAGCGGGAGAGATCGTGGAGATGGTCTCGTGCTCGTAAGTGAAAACACCCATGATGATCTAAGGTTTTTGAAAGGGAACAAAGAGGAAATGCTAAGGAGGGTTTGTTTTGAGCTTTGAGGTGTTTTGTGTTGAAGAGATGTGAATGAAGAGGTGCTATTTATAGGCTAAGTCTGCTGCTTGCTATGTATAAAGAATCCCCTTGTATGTTGAATAACTTAGCAGGTTGATATTTGTTTATTGGATTTACATTATGAGAAAATTATTTTGATTTTTGGCCTCTAAGGATTTTTTTTTTTTTTTTTTTTTTTTCAAATAGCATTTTAGTCAAAGAAGGAGCCAATAAGTTAGGTTGAATATTTGTAGATGATGTGATAAGAAAGATCGTCGGCTTCTAGATGATGTGATCATTTGTCCAAAAAAAAATTTTTTTTTTTGATAAAGAGAATTTGTCAAAATTATTCCATATGTGAAATTACTTATTATATATACTGTGAAAAAAAGAAGTTGGGATAATTTGAGGTAATTCAAGTAACCGCATATAAATCCGAAATACAGTACACTAAAATATTTCCATCGGTTATTGGTAAACCATTTTCTTTTGAGATGCAATTCTTACCATCAGCTAATCTCCTTTTACTGTATTGAGATACTTTATCATAAATCACGTGCAAGCTTTACACATACCAGTTTGATTACTGGTTAATTTTCTAAAAATTTATTTTTAATGAGATTGTTACTGGTTGTTTCATTTCATCTGTAGATCAAATATCAGAATTTTCATTATTTCCATTTGTAAAAACTTTTTTTTTCCATCGTGTTTTCTTCTTTTATTGGACAGTGTAGGTTGGTAATGGGAAAAGGGTGAAAGTTTTATGGTTTTTTTTTTTTTTTTTTGAATAAACAATTTCTAGTTTTGAAGGTTGAATATTCTGATAAATGTGGCAGCTAGTTAGCAATCAACATTGACCATCACCGACTTCTCCCTCTCTCTCTCATTGGAATATTTTTTAAAATAATTTATATTTTTGTAAAATATATAAGAGTTTATTTTAGAGTTCAAATTTGTTATTGTTGATTTTATAGTTCGAATTTGTTATTTTATTTTATGTCTTATTAGTAGCCCTTCTAGTATTTATTTATTGTCATATCATCAACCAAACCAAATAAATAGAAATAAAATGCTAAAATATTTAAGCAATGAACTAATATATCAAAATGTGATCGATTGAAAGAGAGTCAATAAAACAAAAAAATGGATCAATAAATTTAAACTCGGTTCATTGCTGATCTGCCCCAAAACGACACACTTATTACTTGTGCTCTCCCCATAATAATAAGGCACGTTCTTTGCAAAAGATAAACTTATTTACAATTGAAATGTAATAATTTCAGATTAATAAATCTTCCACTTCAGCCAAGGAACACCATGACACCCTTTACGTCGTACATATACTTACTCCACAAACAGAAAATTGTAGAAATTAACAATTATGAAATGTATACTGAGGAATATACAATGCACTTTCCTCTTTTTTTTTTTTCTTTTTTTTTTTTTTTTGAATAGTTAATGCCTAGCGTGGCCAACAATCCTATGTAAGTTATGAAGGGAAAAAAAAAAAAAAAGACAAAGTTATTAAAAAAAAAAATCCTTGTAGAAAATATGAGAAAATTAGGTGGAGAGTGAGGTTTTGAGTATTTTCTTATAATTTTGCCTACTCAACTTTAAAATTGATAATTTTAGTGTTATGAAATGATAAAATTATCAACTTTAATATTATGATAGACATAAATATAAGGATGTATCAAATTTATGGCATTCTTGTACATAACCCGTAGAATATTTCATTGATTTTGGAATTGGAAGTGGCTGTCCTAATCGGGTTTCTGATATTTCTAACCTTTTCCCCTGATTCTATATATATATATATATATATATACTTTTTTCCTGAGAATTATGGATAATAAAAAATAACACAATCACTTTTTTTTTTTTTTGGTTATTGGAATTATGCGTATTACATGATACAGATTAGGGGTGGTTTGTTTGGTTTTGTTTTGTTTTGCTTGTTGCTTTGGAGGAGTGATTAGGCTTTTATTTGAAATTTGGCTCTTTGATATTGGGAGAGAAGACAGTGAATGGAAACGACAACAAAATAGAAACAACGAAAAACTGGGGAAAAAATAAAAACGACAAAAACAAGAACTCAAGAACGACAGAATATCATAAAACGACAGTAAAATTGATCAAACGACATCATAGGGAAAAAGTTGAAAGACCAAAGTAAATGAGGAAAACGACACCATAACTAACAAATGACAATATGCTATGAACAACGAAAAAGAAAAAAAACGACTCAAATAAGTGTTCGACACCAAAAGGAATAAAAGAAAACAAATTATCAAATGATACTAAAATAAGTGAACGACATTGAATGGATTAAACGGCACCGATGGAAGAAAACAACAATGAAAGAAGCGAACGACAACATCAAAAAGACAAATGACATCGAACAGAAAAAACCGAAAAACGACAGCTACTCTGTAAACGACACAATGTGAACGACAACAACTGGGTTAATGTTCTTAAATTCCTTTACTGAGCAGTGAAGGGACACTAGCTACTTTCTTCTCATAGCTAGCTAAATGCTTTTATAGTTATAAATAGCTACATTCTTCTCGAAGCTAGCTAAATATTTTTATAATTATAAAAATTATATTCAAAAGTACAAAATTTCAATTATCTTTAAGAAAATAAGGAGAACAATAAAAATGCATGCTGAAATGAAATAAAATTCCAAAATAGAACTTCTAGACAGTTAAGATAAGAAGGATGAACCGAAACAAGTTTAACAGAAGTTCATAAGCAGATAAAGACTTTTGGCGCCAACTATTTTTGAATCATTTAAGGTCGTATTCATTTCGAAAAACAAGCGATTGAGCGGGTATTAAGAAATTTAAAATAAGTTCTATGCAAATCTCGACGATCCTAGATCGTATCTTCTAACGTGTACTGAATACTTTTTCAATATCCAGACGCAGAAGACCTGCATGGTCTTTTGGCCATTTGAAATAGCAGTGCTAAATTGGTTTACAAGAGACTGACTTTTGTACCTGCATTCAAACCACACATGTGTCATAATTAACTTTTCTTTCAACTTGCTCCATTATGGTTAGTGCACTTTGATTGCTATTCTAATTACCTACTAATTAGAAGATTTAAAATCAAGTTACGGGATTAATTCATCTAAATCCACCGATCAAGGAAGACCAATCATATATAAGTTATTTCTTAAAGTAGTTTCTACGAATTATGTTTGCTGTTTTTAATCAAGGATTTGAGACATGTTATTAAAGATAGATGATAACATTATTAGATTTTGAATAAGAGAGCTTCTATCTACTTATGCATTCTATGAATAATACCAAATGTTTATTCTAAGTTAACAACTTGATATATTTGTCTATTAGAGGCTTTAAATTAGTACGAAAACTATGTCCTTTTTGTTCTGGTTGGCAATTATAATTTTAAAGTAGCATCATTTTTTGTCAAAGAAGTGGCCATTAAATTGTAATATCGAAAATTTTGCCCAACTAGGAATAAAAAAGGTCGTCGGATTCTAGATAATGCAACAATTTGTCAAAATTATCTCGATTCCCACCTGTGAAATTTCTTATTATGCAATGAACCGGGGAGGGGGGGGGGGGGGGGGGTTTGGAGTTCGCGCCGAGTGGAGGCCAGTCATAAAATCTCCCTTTTTTGATGTCCTTGAAAAAAAAATATGTTACTATAACTTTTCTCAGAAGATACTTTATAATAAATCAGAATGTAAGTTTTATAAATACCATTGATTAAATTTTTTTTTCAATTTTATATTTTATAAGATGATTATTGGTTATTTTATTCATATGTAGATAAGACATCAAAATTTTCATTACTTTCATTCATAAAATCCTCAAAGAAACGATTAAATTCAGAAATCGTACGTATTCCTTGTAAAAGCTCTTTTTTTCCTCCAGTTTTCTTCTTTTATTGGAAAAGTGTTAATGGTTGGTTGGTTATGTGAAAGTACTAACTCATCAAGATTTGATTCTTTTTTTTTTTTTTTTTTTTTTTTTTTTTTTTTTTTTATAATTTCTAATTTTGAAGGTTGAATTCGAATAAATACGGCAGCTAGTTTGCAATAAACATTTGCAATCACCAATTCTCTTTCCTTTTTTTATTTTTTATTTTTTTTACTAGAGCATTTGAAATACATTTTATTTTTCTAAAATATACCACCGTTTGCTTAGAGTTCGAATCTGTTTTTTTTTTTTTTTTTTCTGTCTTCATAATATATTTTGTTATGTAAACCTAATCAAATAAATTGGAATTTGATGCTAAAAACACTTAAACTTTTATGTAATGTATATGCCTAAAATTGATTGAAAAAACAACCAATAAAACAAAAAACAGAACAACAAATCTGAACTTCACTTCATGCCAAACCTACTTTGCACTCTGCCCCTGATAAGGCACGTTTTGGATTAAACTTTCTGGTTGGCGTAACAACTAATTTGCGAAAGATATAATTAATTTAATTGAAAATAATAACAAAGTTTCATATTAATGAAAATCTGCCACTTCAGCCAAGAAACACCATAACGTCGGCTATGTCATGAATATACTCACTCCACAAACAGATAAGAACAAGTAGAAGTTAATAATAATTAAGAAATACATACTGAGGAAAATATATACTATGCACTATCCTCCATCTGAATTAATGCCTATGGTGGTCAATAAATTCTGTATCTGTTATTTAATTAAAAAAAAAAAAAATCCTTGTAGAATATATCAATGATTTTGTTATTGGAAGTGGGTGTATTAATCGGATTTCCAATATTTCAAATTTTTTTTCCCTAAGAGTTTTGGATAATCACAATAGTTTACACAACCACTAATATTTGGTTGTTGAATTATGCATAATACGGATTAATTAGAGGAAGGTGAGTGAAAATGACGACAACATGATAGAAACAACAAAAAACGAAGTAAGGAATAATAACATGGATAATTGTTAGAAGGAACTGCGAGATATATTGTTGGGAGTTCGCAAATAAAAGTCACACATTTATTAGATTTGAAATTGAAAACAAATTTAAAAGGACTTGAACTATTTCTCCTAATAGGTTATATAGAACTGGAAGATCCTATGCTAAGCTATTTCTTAAATATAGTAGAATTCTACTAATTATATATATTAAATATGCATATATACATAAATATACATTCTTTCATTTCAACTAAGACCTTGAACTTGGTCATGTATGGTTAAGACAGATGCATCTATTGGTACTGTTTCTTAAAAGCTATATTGTGCTTCTTAGCAGCTATAGAAATCTAATATTATTGAAACAAGTTGGTTTGTGTTTGTTTCTTATATATGGCTGGAATAAAAGTAACTAATCTATTATAAAATTAAATTAAAACTTAGTAAGGTCACTAATTATAAGATATCATCATGCAGGACCAGATGAAAATTAAACCAAAATTGCCGTCCTATCTTTTTGTACACGTTCGCATTATGACTTTTCAAATAAATTAGTGGACTTCTCAACCTGCGTTCACCAACTAGTCTTACTATCAATCGACATAATTGAAAAAGTTGAACACATTGTCGTATAATATCTCGGATAAAATTGAATTTCTTGGATAGCTTTGTGAAAAGTTTCTTCAGTAAACTTTTTTTCCCCCTGGTTTCCTTGTTGATGACATTTTCCTACGATAAGGACAGATATTCTACTGAAGACCAATTTTGTCATCTAAGACGTGCGCTTATAAAAACGTTGTAATTATTAGTAAAAGAAGTAAATTTTCTAGACATCCCTATTCCATATGTATTAGCCAGTTTTGCATATTCTGGAAAAAAAAAAAAAAAAGTTATTGGCTTAAATGGGGCTTTGAGTATTCTTTAGAAGAAAAATGCTTCAAGGTATCAGTGATATTAAATACCACGACAAAAGAAGATTAGATCTCAATGTTGAATCATATGTAATTATGAGAATGTTTTTTGTGATGTTAAATATCATCGATGAACTTGAGCATTGTTCTTTGCAGAATAACTCCCTTTCTTCATAAAATTTGCTTGGGATTGAGACTACACATATGTCCTCGCTCGCATTTCAGTCCTTTGGCCAATTTATTTGCTTCCAAATTTGGTCATTTCAATAGCTTCAAAATGAAGTGGATCGATTACGTATAAAATATGTGATACAGTAATGGCAAGAAAATTTTCAAAGATGAAATAAAAATTAATTACCTATCAAGATGGGATATCTTACCCCCAAAAAAAAAAAAAAAAGGAAGAAAGATGGGAATAGCATACAGATAAATCATAAGAAATATTTTAGTATACTGAAGATATATTTTCATTATTTTACTCACAGAAGAGATAACATTTTCTCAAACATTTCAATACAAACAGGATCGATATAACAAATCCACACTTTAGAGATATTTTCATCATTTTATTCATAGAAGAGATAATGTTTTCTCGAGCATTTCAATACAAACAGGATCGATATCACAAATCCACACTCTTATTGGCAAGCCTAGAGAAGTCTAGGGGACACAAAACAACATCAAAGCCGTATGACTTTAGCTTACAAAAAGGATAATTTAGTTTGAAAAGCAAATATTTCTATAGATTTAGTTGTAAGCATCGGGGTTGGCATGGAGGTAGCCTTCAACGAGCTTGAAGATTCCAGAGGCCTTCTCTTTTCCTTCCTTAACGTACTCTTCGTTGACCTTGGCATCTCCAATGGTGTAGTACGTGATAGTGGCCTTGACGATGCTTCCTCCACCTGGGGATGCCACAACCTTGGTCTCATGACAGATTTTCTCAAATTTTCCTGCCAAAACATCTCCTTCGATCAAGCTGTGGCAGTAGGTCAAGTTGTCATGGTCAATTGAATCAACTCTGTGCTTCGCGTATTTGAATTTGCTGCCTGCAAATGAAAATTTACATGACACATTGACTTAGATCAAAACTTGCCACACGATAGTTGAGACATTAAAAAAAAAAAAAATTGTTAACTTACCTTCGCCGAAGGTAATCTTCTTAATGGTTCCGGGACCTCCATTTCCTTCGAGGATCTCTACATGTTTAACTGCATGGGGGGCAACCTTTCCAATAACATTGTCGGCGTCAAGGATGAAGGCCTTGAATATCCTAGCGGGAGAGATCGTGGAGATGGTCTCGTGCTCGTAAGTGAAAACACCCATGATGATCTAAGGTTTTTGAAAGGGAACAAAGAGGAAATGCTAAGGAGGGTTTGTTTTGAGCTTTGAGGTGTTTTGTGTTGAAGAGATGTGAATGAAGAGGTGCTATTTATAGGCTAAGTCTGCTGGTTGCTAATTATTAAGAATCCCCATGTTTGTTGAATAACTTAGCAGGTCTATATTTGTTTATTGGATTTACATTATGAGAAAATTATTTTGATTTTTCGCCTCTAAGGAATTTTTTTTTTAAATAGCATTTTAGTCAAAGAAGGAGCCATTGAGTTTGGTTGATTATTTGTAGGTGATGTGATAAGAAAGATCGTCGGATTCTAGATGATGTGATAATTTGTCAAAAAAAATTTTTTTTTTTGTTTTGATAAAGAGAATTTGTCAAAATTATTCCATGTGTGAAATTACTTATTATATATACTGTGAAAAAAAGAAGTTGGGATAATTTGAGGTAATTCAAGTAACCGCATATAAATCCAAAAATAGTACACAAAAATATTTCCATCACTTATTGGTAAACCATTTTCCTTTGAGATCCAATTCTTACCATCAGCAAATCTCCTTTTATTGATGTCACTGTAAAAATGACCGTTTTGAGATACTTTATCATAAATCACGTGCAAGCTTTTCACATACCGGTTTGATTATTGATTAATTTTCTAAAAATTTATTTTTAATAAGATTGTTACTGGTTGTTTCATTTCATCTGTAGATCAAATATCAGAATTTTCATTACTTCCATTTGTAAAAACACATTTTTTTCCCTCCTGTGTTCTTCTTTTATTGAACAGCGTAGGTTGGTAATGGGAAAAGGGTGAAAGTTTTACGTTTTTTTTTTTTTTTTTTTTTTAAATAAACAATTTCTAGTTTTGACTTTTGAATGTTCTAATAAATGTGCGCAGCCAGTTAGCAATCAACATTGACCATGACCGACTTCTCCCTCCCTCTCTCTCTCACTGGAATATTTTAATATTTAAAATAATTTATATTTTTCTCAAATATATATAAGAGTTTATTTTAGAGTTCAAACTTGTTATTGTTGATTTTATAGTTCGAATTTGTTATTTTATTTTTATGTCTTATTAGTAGCCCTTCTAGTTTTTATTTATTGTCATATCATTAACCAAACCAAATAAATAGAAATAAAATGCTAAAATGTTTAAGCAATTAACTAGTATATCAAAATTTGATCGTTTGAAAGAGAGTCAATAAGACAATATATATATATATATATATATATATATATATATATATAGAACAATAAATTTAAACTCGGTTCATGCCTGATCTGCCCCAAAACTACACACTTATTACTTGTACTCTTACCTTAATAATACGTTACGTTCTTTGCAAAAGATAAAATTATTTACAATTGAAATGTTATAATTTCAGATTAATAAATCTTCCACTTCAGCCAAGAAACACCATGACACCCTTTACATCACACATATACTTACTCCACAAACAGAAAATTGTAGAAATTAACAATTATGAAATGTATACTGAGGAAAATACAATGCACCTTTTTTTTTTTTTTTTTTTTTTTGGAATAGTTAATGCCTAGCGTGCTCAACAATCCTACGTAAGTTATTAAGAAAAAAGGACAAAGATATTTAAAAAAATCCTAGTAGAAAATATGAGAAAATTAGGTTGAGAGTCATGTTTTGAGTTTTTTTTTTTAAATAATTTTGACTACTCTAACTTTAAAATTGATAATTTTCGTGCTATGAAATGTAAAATTATCAATTTTAATATTATGATGGGTTTAAATATAAGGAGGTGTCAAATTTATGGTAAATAACCCGTAGAATATTTCATTGATTTTGGAATTGGAAGTGGCTGTCCTAATCGGGTTTCTAATATTTCTAACCTTTTTCCCTGATTATATATATATATATATATATATATATAACTTTTTTTCCTGAGAATTATAGATAATAAAAAATAATACAATCCCCTTTCTTTTTTTTTTGGTTATTGGAATTATGCGTATTACATGATACAGATTAGAGGTGTTTCGTTTGGTTTTGTTTTGATTTGAAAATTAACTATTGCTTTCCCCATCTTTCATTACTAGCACATTCATAGTTTCATTATACACGACTTTGCAAAAGTAGTAGTCATCTGTTAAATAATTATGTTTCAGAGTCATGAATACTACGTTCACCAACTAGGCTCACTCTCAAATGGACATAATATTATATATAGTGACGGAGTAATTAGGATTTATTGGCAGGGGGTTAAAAAAAAATTTCGGTCAAGTTTTTAAACCCACTAATATTTATGTTTTTAATAATATATACTAGTTTATTCCTTAAAATCTAAATTGTTTGTCTAATAAAATATAAGTGGTTATATTTGTACCCATGATATTGATAAATATCTTCACCTAATAAATGTTTCCTAATATAAACATAGTGTATCTATCCTTTTATAGATACTTTTTTTTTATATAATATCACATTTAACCCTCTCATATACCCAATTTTATTTTAAATTAAAATTTTTTTATTACAAACAAATTAACAAATATAAATAAGAAAAAAGGATATATTTTAATTCTCAAAAAGAAAAACATAAAGTATCTTTAAAAAAAAAAAAAAGAGAGAGAAAATGGAAAGAAATAAAAACTCAAGTAATGTATAAATCAAAAATCAAGAAATGTCATGTTGCAGTTAAAAAACTACCTATATGTACAATCATGTAAATGAACATAGCAAGAAAAATAAATAAAAAGAATATTCATATAAAAAACCACAGAGAATCATTTTTAAATACTAAAAGAAAAAACAAAACATAATAATAATGAATTAAAAAATTAATTTATACACATAATCACTATATTAAAATTATAAAAAAAATTATAAAAAAATGAAAAAAAAAAAAAGAAATAAAGCTTTTTGTTTTTGTTTTTTTTTTGTTTGGCGGGGGGGGGGGGGGGGGGGGGGGGGGCGGCCATGGCCGCTCCCACCGCCATTGATTATATAGAAGTTGAATGTGTATTTGTAAAATGTATTATATCTAGGATAAAGTTTACTTTTCCTAGGATAAGGACAGGTATTGTTGAAGACCTAGTAATGTTATTCGGTATCTCTTAGTGAGAATTTACTACTACGGTTTGGATTATAGAATTTGGCTTTGAATTAATTATACATTAATTATTGAGGTATTTGAATTATTAGAATTAAAAACTATAAAAACTTGAAATGTGTTTAGAAAATATATATATATATATATATATATCAATATGGAGCTTATTTTGTTTGTTTCAAAATTCTATGCAATTTAAAAAAAAATCATCTCATTTAGACTTAACTATGCAAAGTTATAGACTTTTAAAGTTTAAGTTATAAAACTATATGAATAGTAAAGTTAAAGGAAAAGGACAAAAACTGAATAGTAATTGTATAGTTTGATTTGTGGTCCAAACGCAAGCAACTTGAGTAAAAAAGTGGAATTATTATTAATTTAAAGAAGTAAATTACCTAAACATCTCTATCCCTAATGTCATGCATGCTAGTTTTTCCTCCGTCAAAAATGGAAAAATATTTGGGACACCAATAGGATTGAGCACTACAATTATAAATCCCATGTTATGAGACCCACTGTCTATATAAAAAAAAATGTAATTGGCTTTTTTTTTTTTTTTTTGCTTGAAAAAAAAAATGTAATTGGCTTAAACGGGGCATTGAGTGTTCTTAGGAATGACTCCTTGATGGTCATTGGTCAATGCCTTTTTTTTAGGATGCACGTTTGAAAATTGCTTAGAAGTAATGGGGCATTGAGTGTTCTTAAGAATGAAGAAACGAGACATACCTAAAAATTGCTTAGAAGTAATGGGGCATTGAGTGTTCTTAAGAATGAAGTAACGAGACATACCTTCTTTTAATATGATATAGTCTGCTTTACGCCTTATGCCCGCACAGTTTTATTTTTGAGCTCACCCCAAAAGGCCTCATACTATTAGGTGATGGTCTATTTACTTATGAACCATTACATATATCTAGTTCCAAATAGGGCCGGCAATTTTGAACACGACACGAGAACGACACGTAATAAATGGGTTTGGACCGCACGATTAATAATTGGGTCGACACGTTTAACACGAAAATAAATTGGTCGGAAATGGACTGATACGATTAACACGTTTAACACATTTATGTTATAATTTTTAAATTATTCGTTAGAATTTTCAAATTATTCGAACATGACACGGTGACACGACACGAGAACGACACGTAATAAATGGGTTTGGACCGCACGATTAATAATTGGGTCGAAATTGGGTCGACACATTTAACACGAAAATAAATGGGCCGGAAATGGGCTGACACGATTGACATGTTTAACACGAATTGCCAGGCCTAGTTCCAAATAATGTGTGACTGCACAGCTAACCATTTTCTTGTAAGACTGATGATTGCCACAATCACCTCTCCTTTTGAGGTCCAACGTCTCCGTTGGCCACACTTTCATTTAGATGCCTAGTTCTGATACCATTTGTAACGACTTATGTTTTCCTTTGGTATTATATTGTTCGCTTTAGGCCTTGTGCCCACACAGTTTTGCTCTTGGACTCACCCCAAAAAACCTCATATTATTAAGATGTGGTTTCTTTACTTATGAACCATCATATTTATTTATTCCCAAACAATATGAGACTACATAACTTACTATTTTTTTTTAAAGGTCAATGACTTTCACAAATGACTCCTCGATAGTCATTGGTCAACGCCCCTTTTTTTAAAGGATGTTTGAAAATTGCTTACAAATGTCTTCATTTTCAGGTTAGTTCAACTTGGCGGATTTAGTTGCTTCCAAATTTTGGTCATGTGGTAAGATTTTTCTAGGTGCTTCCAAATTTTGGTTATGTGGTAAGCTTCAAATTACGTATAAAAGACGTAATTATACGACATTCGCTAGGAAATTTACAAAGATGAAAAATAAATCAACCAAGATGAGGATAACACACATTAATCAATCAGAAGTACAATTTTGGTACACGCATTTCAATCATTTCCACACAAACAGGAGTATCACAGGTCCACTCTTATTTGGCAAGCTTAGAGAAGACTAGAGGACACAAAACAACATGAAAGCCACACCCTTTAGCTTTTAAGGGAAAAAAACAAAAAGTACTTTCACATGCCTAGAGTTCAACTGACTTAGTTGTAAGCGTCGGGGTTTGCTTGGAGGTAGCCTTCGACGATCTTGAACATACCGGAAGCCTTTTCTTTTCCAATCTTAATATGCTCTTCGTCGATCTCAGCATCTCCGATGGTGTGGTAGTGGATGGTGGTCTTAATGATGCTTCCTCCATCTGGGGATGCAACAACCTTGCTCTCATGACAGATTTTCTCAAGTTTCCCCAACAAAATATCTCCTTCGATCAAGCTGTATCCGTAGGTCAAGTTGTCATGGTCGACTGAATCAACTCTGCGCTTCACGTATTTGAATTTGCTGCCTGCAAATGAAAATTCACATGACACTTTGACTTAATTAGTACAAAATTTGCGTACCATCTTTAGTGTAATTTTTGAAGGCATCCACTAATTCATAATCGGTTGTAATCAGAAATGGATAGTTTGAAATGGTATAAGAAACGACAGTTGATTTGTTATAAACTATCCTGGTTACTATATACATCAAGAATTGGAATTGCCTTCCTGATTTAGTAAGTAAACACATTAAAAAGAGGAAAAAGAAATTCTTCCCCTATTCTATATCTTACGATATGTAAAAGATGTCCCTAAGGCGTGGAGATAAATACAAAATTGTTAATTTACCTTCGCCCAAGGTGACCTTCTTGATGGTTCCAGGACCTCCATTTCCTTCAAGGATCTCGACGTGGCTGATTGCATGTGGGGCAACCTTTGCAATAATGTTGTCGCCGTCAAGGATGAAGCCCTTGAACACCCTAGTGGGAGAGACAGTGGAGGTGATCTCGTGTTCGGTAGTGTAAACGCCCATGATGATCTAAGGTTTTGAAAGGGATCAAAGGGGAAATGATAAGGAAATGATGATCTAGGAGGGTTATTTTGAACTTTGAGGCTTTTTGTTTGTGAAGAGATGTGCATGCAGAGATACTATTTATAGGGCTATGGCTGCAGATTGCTCTGTATGAACAATCCCTTTTTTATTGAATAACTTAACAAGTAGACATGTATTTTTTTCTTTTTTGTTGCTTAAATGAGTATAATAAAATTATATATATTGTCTTTGTCCTGTTACGACATTTTATAATTTATAACAAGTAGCATCAATTGCAGTCAAAGAAGGCACCAACACGTTCGATTGAATATTTTGCATCGTTTACGATCACAACTAGGAATGGAAAAGGTCGTCGAATTCTAACAATTGTTAAATTTTATCCTAATTTACTGAATCATTAATTATGTTGGAAAAAAGAAAGATTGGCTAATTTTGGGGTAACTGCAAGGAAATTCAAAAGCAGAAAGTGCAAAACAAAAGTTTTCCTTCACTATACTAGTTTTTCGGATGGAGATCATTCTCCAGCAGATCTCCTTTGACACTGCATTACAGATCATGAAATGTTCACGCGGGGAATTTGAAAATGGTTTTATTTTGGGTGGGAAAATAGAAGCTTTTTTTTTTTTTTTTTTTTTTGGAAATGTGATAGATTTGTGTTTGGCTTTGTACATGTATAAATTGGATTATTAAGTCCTGAAAATGAAAATGAGAAAACAATTCTAAAGTGTTTTACATTTCTTTAACAAAATCTGAAAACAAATTATTTCCAATACAAGTTCATGAAATGTGAGAAAACAATTCCAATCAATACCCAACTTGTTTCTTTTATGTCATTGTCTTTTTGTTGATGTCCTTAGAGAAGTACTATAGCAACTTGCATTTTCAGGATATACTTTGTCAATTATAAATAACTATATGCCATTTGATGTACTAGTTAATTTATGCCATATACAGATTAAATTTTATTGGTACTTCCTCTTTAACTCAATTCATATCAATCCTCGAAGCAACCGATGATTTCAGAAATATAATTCCTGGTAAATGCTCTTTTATTTTTTTTTCCCTTTATGTTTTTTATTTTTTTCCTGAACGAAAGTGTTAGGTGGGAATGGAACGAGCTACCACAAGTTTTGAAGAGTTCATTTATGTATTTATTTATTTGGTTTTTATAATTTCAAGTTTTGCAGTTTGACTTTCAAACCAAAAAGGACAAGTAGAGATTAACAATGAATGAGCCTCTCTAATTAAGAAATCTATATTGATTAAAATACTAAATATCGCTTTCGTTTATCTGAAGAGTCAATGACTAGCATGGCCCACAAATCCTAATTAAATCAGTTATAAAAAATTTTCCTTCTAGAATTTAATAATTTTTATATTGCTAATGGAAATGGCTATCTGAATAGGTTTACCCTTTTTTCTTTATTTTTTTTTCCTGGTTAATCAAAATTCTAGAGCCACTATTTTTTGTTGTTGAATTATGCATAACGAAAGATTAGTACGTTTGGGTTTGTTTGTTGCTTTGGCGGTGTTAAAATATATAAAGAAATAACGAAAACGGAAAACAATAATAGAATTAAAGACAAAAAAAATGAGAAGACCACGGTAAAATGATTGGACGAGACCAAAAAAAACAAACGACATCAAAGCGGATAGACGACAATAAAGGAAACGACACTATAACTAAATAAGTAACATTACGCGACAAACAATGAAGAAGATAAATGGCTCTGAAATCAGTGAGCAACTCGACGCATCAAAGGGGAAAACCAGCAGTATAATGAGTGAACGACATTGAATTGAATAAACGACAAACAAAGGACAAAGTACACTGAAAGACGCGAAGGCGGCAAACACCAAGAAAATAGTGTAAGGGACACTACACTCTTCTTATAACATCAACTAATCCTTATTTTGTCATGCATAGTTTCACTATAACAAAGCAGTTTCATAGGCAAATTTTCAAATTTTTTTTCTTCGATGCCTAAATTGGTCTCCAAAACCTCTAGAGACAGAAAATTAGTTCGCCATAATTCACCTCTAAGAATTGATATCTATCAACATTAGAGATTCATTGTAAATTTGTATCTAAAAGTTTGGTTTTTAGAGACGAAGAAAATATACCTTTAAAGTTATAAAATTTCATCTCTAAAAGCACCATTATAAAACAAAACTAGACATTGAGGATACGTACATTTTTTTTAATGGATTCTATGAACACTTGATTAATTTGAGAAAAAAAAATTCTCAGATTTAGAATTTGGGTCCTAACACTCTCAACCCCTTCTTACCCAAGCAAGCAAAATAGACAAATTATTAGTCTGAAAGTGGGAGGACACAGTTAGAAGAACATTTTGGTGTCCCTAGGCTGAAGTGGAAGATTTACTTATTAAAGTAATTTCCTAATTACCTTTTATTGAGAAGTAATATTTCATGCAAAGCCTCAAAGAGTACGTTACACAAACAAAAGAAAGTTTGATCCAGAATCGAGGTACATTATAAGGAAAAAAAAATAGTGCTGGTAAATGTTGACTGTTGATTGGATGCCATTTTAAGAAGTCAAACTTTAAGAATTGAAATTTTCAAACGTAAATAAAATAAAGTAACACTTCAAATCGTGATGTAGCCAGCCACTTCCATGCCCAACCAAACAAAAAAAGTCAAACAAAAGAGAGAGGGAAAAAGAGAGAGAGAGATATTGAAAAGAAATTCATCGTTGCTTTGAGAATTGGCTTGAGTTGAATTAAAGAGAGACAAAATAACCAGTAACGATCAAACTGGTAAACATAAAGTTCGGATAGTGATTCATGCTTGAAAAAGTATCTTCAGAAACAACTTGTTATTTTCAAAGGATTTCAAATAAAAAAGGAAAAGAAAATAAAATAAAAACAACTACATTACATATATATATATATATATGTAAGGTTTCATGACTAATGGTTCTTCATGGTAGTAAAGAATCGGATCTCCAGGCAACAAACTATATGCACAGAAAGAAGTAAAAAGTTTAGCGATTTATTAGTGACGGTTAATTTCTTTTCTATTTTAGATTTCAACGCGGTTACTTCAAATTATCCTTTTTTTTTCCCTACATATTAAGTAACTTCACATTTTGGATAAATTTGACAACTTGTCACATCATCTAGAAGGAAACGAACCTTTTTTAATTCCTTGTTGTGAGTAGACGATGCAAAATATTCACAATCTAACTTAGTAGCGCCTTATTTGACTAAATGGTTTTTTTTTTTTTTAAGTACAAAAATCAAATGAAATTTCTTAGCAATGTAAACATCCAATAAAAAAAATATCTACTTGTTAAGTTATTCACCAAAATGGGAATTTTTTATATAGAGCAATCTCCAGCCTTAGCCTATAAATAGCATCTCTATATGCACATCTCTTCAAACACAAAACACCTCAAAGTTCACAACAAACCTCCTTATTTTCAGCTCTTTGATCCCTTTCAAAACCCTTTAGATCATCATGGGTGTTTTCACTTACGAGAACGAGTTCACCTCCACCATCCCTCCCGCTAGGTTGTTCAAGGCTTTCCTCATTGACGGCGACAACATTATTCCAAAGATTGCCCCCCAAGCAGTTAAACATGTCGAGATCCTCCAAGGAGATGGAGGGCCCGGAACCATCAAGAAGGTCACCTTGGGTGACGGTAAATTAACATATATTTTTTGCAATCTCTGCGATCATGTTTATTTTAAGATTGTGATGACATTTATATTTTACATATCACCAATTAAAAGAGAGCAGTAGAAGAATTTATGTTTCTTTTCATTCACGTGTTTAGATACAAAATTAGGACTGTTAATAATAATCAAAAACAACTTTTTTTCATTTTCAAACTCATTTCCTTTCTCATTCCAACTGATTATGAATTAGTGTGGATGCCTCTAAAATTACCACATTAAAGGTTATATGCAAGTTTTCAACTAATTAAATCAAAGTGTCATTGTGAATTTTCATTTGCAGGCAACAAATTTACATACGTGAAGCAGAAGGTTGATAAAGTTGACCAAGACAACTTCACCTATGGCCACAGCTTGATCGAAGGAGATGTTTTGATGGGCAAAATTGAGAAAATCTCTACTGAAACAAAGTTGGTAGCATCCCCCGATGGAGGAAGCATTGTTAAGGCCACTACCACATACTACACCATTGGAGATGCCGAGATCGACGAAAAGCATGTTAGGGTAGGAAAAGAAAAGGCCGCCGGTCTGTTCAAGATAGTCGAAGGCTACCTCCATGCAAACCCCGACGCTTACAACTAAATATATTGAAATATGGCTTTCTCGTTCTGTTGTGTGCCTTGACTTCTCTAGTCTTGCCAATTAGTAGTGTGGAATACTTATTTATATTCTGGTTGGTGTTGAAATGTATGTGAAATATTTCGCTAATAATATATCAAAATTTATCTTGTGTTCACAAAGTTATCCTTTAATTCAATTTTAACCTAGATATATATATCATACAAAAACATTTTTTTTTTTTAGATAAATCATACAAATACACTTTCAGCATATATGTTTATCGATGGGGAGACTAGTCTAAATCGGTTTGCCTTTTTTTTTTTTCTTCCCCGAGAATAAATAATAATCAAAATACTAGCTAGAGCCACTATTTTTGGTTGTTGAAATGCATTACAAGGATTAGAGGAGGGTGGTCCGTTTGGGCTTGTTCGTTGCTTTGGACTTTGGAGGGTTAAGTTACTGTCGTTTGGAATTTGGCTCATTAGCATATTGGGAGAGAAGACAGCGAAATGGAAACAACGACAACTAAAAAATGATCGTCATAAAAGGAGAAAACGACAGTAAAATAATTGGACGACACCAAAAAAAACAAACGACATGAAATCAGAAAGAATATAAATTAAGACGACAATAAATGAGTAAAACGACACCAAAACTAATAAGCAACAATATGCTATAAACAATGAAAAAGAATATTACTGATTGCCGACATATATAGTGATGATACCACATTTGAGTTCATCAAAAGTTACAGAGCTCCAATCTACATACTCCAGCTTATTAGTATTATTATTATTATTATTACTATTATTATGAATAAAATATAAGAGTAATAGTTGTCTCCTACGACCACCTTCCTCTAATCAATATCCAGAAATAGTGATATACAGATATTACACTGTACCTGCAACCATGTGATCGGAGTATTTTGATTATAATAAATATCTCTTAAGAGAAAAAATAAAAGGGCAAAAAGTGATATTTAAGCTGAACACATCAGTGAAATCACATGCTACAGAAAAAATAAAAAAGAAAGAGGAAAAGAAAAACCCTGATCACAACTTCTGAATACATCGTTTATCAACTAGTCACCCAATCAATGGACACACACACATACAGATATGCGTATATATCTGATGTCTGTATAAATATATGATGAAAGCATGTTAGTATGATATCTGGGATAAAATTGAAATATAGGATAACTTTGAGAACAGTACTTTTCTTACATTGTAGAATGCAGCATTGAAAAAAAAAAATGTTACAACTTATCATGAAAAGGAGAATAGGACCAGCTGAAAATTAAATATTGCTTTACTACCACGTGCACGTAACTTTTCAAAAGTAGTAATCTGTAATTAATAACAATACTTGTGGATTCCACAACTGCTGATTAGTTTTGAATATTACGTTCACCAACTAGTCTCTTGGCACTGGATATAATGAATAACATAAATGTTGGATATGTAATTGTATGATATTTACGATAAACTTGACATTTTCCTAGGATAAGGACAGATATTGGTGAAGAAAAATCTTAAGCATCTTAGACTTGTGTTAAATTAATGTGGAAATATTATTACTTTAAAAAAGTAAATTATTACCTTAACATCCCTCATCCTTTTACATATATATTGTTCTTAAAAAAATATGTTATTGGCTTGAGCGGGCAATTGAGTATTTTTTCCAAGTGCAGGTTTTTCAAAAGCTTCAAAAGTTAGTGCAGTAAATTATACATCAAAGACGAGACATATTTTCATTATTTTATTTGTAGAAGAAACAATGTTTTCTCAAACAATTCAATACTAACAGGATTATCACAAATCCAGACTCTTATTGGCAAGCCCAGAGAAGTTTAGGGAAACAAAACAACATGAAAGTCACACCTCTGAGCTTAATAGAAATTAAAAAGAGTAATTTAATTTTAAAAACAATTATTTCTATAGATTTAGTTGTAAGCGTCAGGGTTTGCATGGAGGTAGCCTTCGACAAGCTTGAACATACCGGAGGCCTTTTCTTTTCCTTCCTTAACATACTCTTCATCAATCTCAGCATCTCCAATGGTGTGGTAGTTGAGAGTGGCCTTAACGATGCTTCCCCCATCCGGGGATGCCACAACCTTGGTCTCATGAGAGATTTTCTCAATTTTGCCCAACAAAACATCTCCTTCGATCAAGCTGTGGCAGTAGGTCAAGTTGTCATGGTCAGTTGAATCAACTCTGTGCTTCACGTATTTGAATTTGTTGCCTGCAAATGAAAATTCCCAAGACACTTAGAATATTAGTCCAAAACTTGCTTATTAGTGTATTTTTAGAAGGCGTCTGCTAATTCATAATCAGTTATAATCAGAAAGGGAAAGAGTACTTTGATATAAAAGGAAGTGTCATTTGATTTGTTTTAAACTATTATGGTTACTATATAACTAAGAGTTTGAATTGTATTCATGATTTAGAAAGCAAACAAACGAAGAAGAGGAAAAAGAAATTATATATTTTTCTATTTTGTTTCAATTTCTGATTGTAAAATATGCCCTAAGGCGTGGAGAAGAACACAAAATTGTTAATTTACCTTCGCCTAAGGTGATCTTCTTTATGGTTCCAGGACCACCATTTCCTTCGAGGATCTCGACATTTTTAACTGTATGGGGAACAATCTTTGCAATAATGTTGTCAGCGTCAAGGAGGAAGGCCTTGAACAACCTAGCGGAGCGATGGTGGAGGTGATCTCGTGCTTGTAAGTGTAAACACCCATGATGAACTAGGTTTTTGAAAGGGATCAAAGAGGAAATGATAAGGAGAGTTGTTTTGAACTTTGAGGTGTTTTGTCTTTGAAGAGATGTGCATGTAGAGGCTAAGGCTGTAGGTTGCTTTCTATGAATAATCCCCATTTCATTTTATAATTTAATAAGTAGATATGTATTTTTCTATTGCATGCTTAAATTAAGCTTTATTCAAAGAAGGCACCGCTACTTTGGATTGAATATTTTGTATGGCTTACTCACTACTACGAATGGAAAGGAGCTCTAGATAATGTGATAATTTGTCAAATTTATCATAAATATGAAATTATTAGTATGTTGGAAAAATAAAGATTGGCTGATTTGGGATAACTTCATGGAAATTCAAAAGCAGAAAGTAGTAAAAAAAACAAACAAACAAACAAACAAACAAAAACAAAAACAAAAGTTTTCCATCACTATACTAGTTAATTTTCCGGCTAGCTGGATATCATTTTCCAGCAGATCTCCTTTGACACTATACCAAAGATCATGAAATGTTCATGTGAGGATTTCGGAAATGGTTTTATTTTGAGTACGATTTTTGAAAATGTGATGGATTTGTATTTGGTTATTATTTTTGTATTATGCTAAAAGTTAGAGTCTACAAGTCTTAAAAAATAAAACGGAAATGAGAAAATAATTTTAAACATTTTCACATTTCTTTAACAAAATATGAAAACAATTTTTTTTTTCATTTATGTTTTTTGACTCGGTGCAAAACAAGCGTTATTTAAAACTATTTTCAAAAGAATTTTTTGAATCGTGAGAACAAAATTCCCGAAAATATCAAACCTGTTTCTTTTATGTCAATGTTTTTTTATTGATGTCCTTAATTAGGGAACTAAAGCAACTTGCAACTCCATTTTTTTTTTTTTTTTCAGAAGATACTTTATCAAACATAAATAAATATAGTTTATATTTACCATTTGATTTGTACTGGTTATTTTATTTCTTATGCAGATGAAATATAACATTTCCTCGAAACAACCATATATTAATGTTAGTAATATGGAAATCCCTGCTAATTAATGCCCTCTTTTTTCTTTTGCTTTTTTTTTTTCCTTTTGTTTTTTTGAACGAAAATGTTTGGTGGGGATTGGGAACGAGCTAGCTACCTCAGGATTGAAGTGTTTATTTGATTTTATAATTTCAAGTTTTGAAGGTTGACTTTCAAACAGAAAAGGAAAGGACAAATCGGTATTTACAATTAATTAATGTACATCTCTTATTAAAAAAATCATAATGATTAAAATACTAAACACTTTCGTTTACGTTTAAGTTTATTAGCATATGGCTCACAAATCATAGTTGAATCAGTTATCAAAAATTTCCTTCTAGATTTCTTAATTAGTGAGGTTCCTCAATTGTTATTATCTCTATTAGTTTTGTCCTTTTTTTTTTTTGTTTGGTAGGGCATGTGTCAGAATGAAAATGAATGAATATATTTTAGTACTGGTGGTAAATGTTGACTGCTGATTGGCTGTTTAAGAAGTCAAAATTCAAAACTTTAAATTAAAAATAAGTAAAATAAAATAACACTTAAAATATTGAGGTAGCCAGCCACTTCCCGTAGCCCAACCAAACACATTCCCCCATAGAAGAAGGGAAAAAGAGAGTCAACTAAAAAGAGATATTGATAAGAAATTAGGGTGGGTTTACTCACGAATAATCCACTTCGAGAAAAATGAATTAAATTTCAGTATTTATTTTTATATTTGGGAATTAAATAACGTGAATCTCACTTAGAATAGGAAATTAGGGCTGGTTTACTCACAAATAATTCAATTCGAGAAAAATGAATTAAATTCCAGTATTTACTTTTGTATTTGGGAATTAAATGACGTGAATCTCACTTAAAATAGGAAATTAATTTCCTTGATAAGGGGAAACTTGTCTCCTACCTACCACCTACGGAAATAAATTCCTTCCCTTAAAAAACAGGAAGTAACTAATTCTATACCAAATATACACTTATTCTTATTTAATTTTTTTTCCATTTAAGGATAATTTCATAACTACAATAAATATATTCTCAATTATTGTAACTTTTAGAAAGTAAACAGCATAATAGAAATTTAATTCCTCAAGTAGATAAATTCCTTGATAGATTTGTAAACACTTTAATGTGATTCTGGAATTTAATTCCATGTAATTTAATTCATTTTTTTATGGAATTAACTTTTTATTTTTAGAATTCCCGATAAGTAAACATGTCCAGAGAAATAAATTAACCACTATAAGTAATGATCAAACTGGTAAACATATAAATAAAGCTTGAATAGTGGTGTATGCTTGATAAAGTGGCAACTTGTTATTTTCTAAGGATGTCAATAAAATGATTTTGACATTAAAAAAAAAAGTTTCATGACATTTACGGTACAGTCCTATCAAAGGAGATGGTGATAGTAAGAATTGAATCTCACAGGGCAAACAAATATATATATATATATATATATATATTTGTGTGTGTGTGTGTACATCTACATGCATAGTAAAGAGCGGACAAAGTTTACCAATTTAGGGACGGACAATGTCTTTTCTACTTTGAATTTCCATGCGGTTACAGGTTAAGCTATTACGCATTTTGGATAATTTTGTCAACTTGTCACATCATCTAAAATCAGACGTCGAACCTTTTTTTAATTCCTTCTTGTGAGTAATAAACCATGCAAAAAATCAAGATAAATTATTGACGCTTTCTTTGACTAAAAATCTATTTTTTCAATATATATATATATTAGAAACTTGCAGGCCAAAAATCAAATGAATTATCTCAGCATTTAATAAAATAACCACTGGACAAATATCTACTTGTTAAGTTATTCAGTCGACCATGACAATTTGACCTATGGGTACAGATTGATCGAAGGAGATGTTTTCGCTCGGAAAACTTGAGAAAATCACTCATGAGAGCAGTGGCAACCCTAGATGGAGGAAGCGTCATTAAGACAACTATCCATTACCACACCATCGGAGATGCTGAGATCGACGAAGAGCATATTAAGATTGGAAAAGAAAAGGCCTCCGGTATGTTCAAGATCGTCGAAGGCTACCTCCAAGCAAACCCTGACGCTCACAACTAAATCAGTTGAACTCTATGCATCCTGTTGAAGACCTAGTAATGTTATTTGGTATCTCTTAGTATGAATTTGCCGTTAAGGTTTGGATTGCAAAATTTTGATTTGAATTAATTGTACATGAATTATTGAGATGTTTGAATTGCTAGAATTAAAAACTATAAAAACTTGAAATGTGTTTGGAAAAAAAATATATTAATATGGAACTTATTTCGTTCGTTTCAAAATTTTATACAATTAAAAAATATCATATCATTTGGACATGTCTATACAAAGCTATGGACTATTATAGTTTAAATTACAAAACTATGTGAATAATGAAGTTAAAGGGAAAAGACAAAAACTAAAAGTATAGTTTGGTTTGTGGTCCAAACGCATGCAACTTGAGTAAAAAAAGTGGAATTATCATTTAAAGAAGTAAATTACCTAAACATCTCTATCCCAAGTGTCATGCATGCTAGTTTTTCCTCCATAAAAAATGGAAAAATATTTGGGACACCAATAGTATTGAACACTACAATCCTAAATCCCATGTTATGAGACCCACTGTCTATATAAAAAATAATATAATTGGCTCTTTTTTTTTATTTTTTTTGCTTGAAAAAAAAATGTAATTGGCTTAAACGGGGCATTGAGTGTTATTAGGAATGACTCCTTGATGGTCATTGGTCAACGCCTTTTTTTGAGGATGTTTGAAAATTGCTTAGAATTAATGGGGGCATTGAGTGTTCTTAGGAATGACTCCTTAATGATCATTGGTCAACGCCTTTTTTTAGGATGTTTGAAAATTGCTTAGAATTAATGGGGGCATTGAGTGTTCTTAGGAATGACTCCTTGATGGTCATTGGTCAACGCCTTTTTTTCAAGGATGTTTGAAAATTGCTTAGAATTAATGGGGCATTGAATGTTCATAAGAATGAAGAAACAATCCATACCATCTTTTAATATGATATAGTTTGTTTTAGACTTCGTGTCCATATGATTTTTCTTTTGAACTCACTCCAAAATACTTCATGCTATTAAATGGTGGTCTATTACTTATGAACTATCACATATATTCATTTTGAAGTAATGCGGGACTATACAACTAATCTTTTTTTTTTTGTAAGACTGATGATTGTCATAATCACCCTTCATTTTAGGGTCTAACGTACTCGTTGGCCACATTTTCGGTTAGGTGCCTAATTCTAATACCATTTGTAACGACTTGTGCTTTTGTTTGATATGATATTGTTAGCCCAATGATTTTGCTCTTGGACTCACCCTAAAAGATCTCGTACTATTAAAAGGTGATCTCTTTACTTATGAACTATCACATTTATTCATTGTTAAACTAAATGAGACTTCGCAACTTACCATTTTTCTTGTAAAGGCTAATGACTATCACAAATGACTCATTTATAGTCATTGGTCAACACCTCTTTTTTTAAAGGATGTTTGAAAATTGTTTAGAATTGAGATTCCAAATGTCCTCATTTTCAGGTTTGTTCAATTTGGTGGATTTAGTTGCTTCCAAATTTTGGTCATGTGGTAAGATTTTCTAGGTGCAGTATATTCGAAAGCTTCAAATTAGGTATAAAAAACGTAATTACACGATATTTGCTAGGAAATTTACAAGGATGAAAAGTAAATCAACCAAGATGAGGATAGCACACATCAGTCAATCAGAAGTAACAATTTTTGGTACACGCAATTCAAACATTTCCATACAAAGAGGAGTATCACAGCTCCCCTCTTATTTGGCAAGCTTAGAGAAGACTAGAGGACACCAAACAACATGAAAGCCACACCCTTTAGCTTTTAAGGAAAAAAAAACAAAAAACAAAAAAACAAAAAGTACTTTCACATGCATAGAGTTCAACTGAGTTAGTTGTAAGCGTCGGGGTTTGCTTGGAGGTAGCCCTCGACGATCTTGAACATACCGGAGGCCTTTTCTTTTCCAATCTTAACATGCTCTTCGTCGATCTTGGCATCTCCGATGGTGTGGTAGTGGATAGTGGTCCTAATGATGCTTCCTCCATCCGGGGATGCCACAACCTTAGTCTCATGAGAGATTTTCTCAAGTTTCCCCAACAAAACATCTCCTTCGATCAAGCTGTACCCATAGGTCAAGTTGTCATGGTCAACTGAATCAACTCTGTGCTTCACGTATTTGAATTTGCTGCCTGCATATGAAAATTCACATGACACACTGACTTTGTACAGAACTTTTGCTTACCATCTTTCTTGTACTTTTAGAAGGCGTCCACTAATTCGTAATCAGTTGTAATAAGAAAGGGAGAGTTTTAATTGATAAAGGAAGCGCGGCAGTTGATTTGTTATAAACTGTCTGGTTACTAATTACTACATAATAAGAATTGGAATTGCCTTCCTGATTTAGTAAGAAAACACAGTAAAAAGAGGAAAAAGATGACCTTCCCACTATTCTATTTCTAATGATATATGTAAAAATTTGTCCTTAAGGCGTGCAGATAAATAAAAAATTATTAATTTACCTTCACCTAAGGTGACCTTCTTGATGGTTCCAGGACCTCCATTTCCTTCAAGGATCTCGACGTGGTTAATTGCATGTGGGGCAACCTTTGCAATAACGTTGTCGGCGTCAAGGAGGAAGCCCTTGAACACCCTAGTGGGAGAGACGGTGGAGGTGATCTCGTGTTCGGTAGTGTAAACACCCATGATGATCAAAAGGGTTTTGGAAGGAATCAGAGAGGAAATGATAAGGAGGATTCTTTCGAACTTTGAGATGATTTGTGCTTGAACAGATGTGCATGTAGAGATGCTATTTATAGGCTATGGCTGCAGATTGCTCTCTATGAATAATCCCTTGTTTATTGAATAACTTAACAATTATAGATATGTATTTTTCTATTGGATGCTTAAATTAGTAAGAAAATTATGTATATTTGTCATTGTTCTGGGCAATTGTAAATTTTAACAAGTAGCATTAAATTTAGTCAAAGAAAGCAGCAGTACGTTAGATTGATTATTTTGTATGGTTGACTCACAGCTAGGAATGGAAAAAGTCGTCGAATTCTAGATGATGTGACAACTTGTCATATTTATCCAAAATATGAAATTAGTTAATAATATGTAGGAAGATCGGCTAATGAAATGGAATTGTCAAATGTGACGGATTTGTGTTTGGCCATGTTTTCCACATAAGTTGAGTATATAAGTCCTAAAAAATATAAATGAAATCAGAAAATAACTTTAAAACATTTCACATTTTTCTAACAAGATATGAAATGATCTCTTTTTTTTTTTTCATTTTATTTTTCTAAGTGTTACAAAACAAACAGTGTACAGTCTATTTCGAAAACAATTTTACGAACCGTGAGAATACAATTCCAAATCAGTACCAAACTTGTTTATCATTTGTCATTGTTGTTTTTTATTGATGTCCCTAGAGGACTATAGTTATTTACAACTCCTCTTTGCATAAAATACTTTATGAAATATAAATAAGTATCCAAGCTTTATTTATGCAAGTTTGATTTGTACTGGTATTTTATTTTCCCGGTAAATGCTCTTTTCTTTTTTTTCGTTTTTGTATTTTTGAATGAAATCAAGTGTTTGGTGGGGTTTGGGTACGAGCTAGCTACCTCAATATTTGAAGTGTTTATCTGTACATTTATTTGGTTTTGTAATTTCAAGGTTTGAAGGTTGACTGTCAAACTAGAAAAGGACAAGTGTAAATTAACTATTAAGAAACCAATAATTGATTAAAATACTAAAGATCACTTTCGTTTATCTGAATAGTCAAAGACTAGCATGGCCTCCAAATCCTACTTAAATCAGTTATAAAAAAAATTTTCGTTCTATAATTTAATGAGTTTGGTACTGCAAATGACTATCTGAATCGGGTTTTCCGATATATACTTTTTTCCCCTGAGAATTATGGTTAATCAAAATACTATAAACCAATAATTTTTGTTGTTGATTTTTTTTTTTTATTTGACAAGTTGTTGTTGAATTTATGCCCAACAAAGACTAGAATCTGTTTGGGTTTTGATTGTTGCTTTGGAGGAGTAAGTTTCCCTTCGGAATTTGGCATTGGGAAATGGAAACGAACAGTAAAAGGAAAAAAAAAAAAAAAAAAGAGATGAAGAAAACGGAAAACAAGAACATAGAAAACAATAGAAATTAACGACACAACGGAGAAAACGACAGTAAAATGATTGGAAGACACCAAAAAACAAACGACATCAAAGCAGAAAAAGTGGAATGACGACATAAGGGGGGAAAACGACACTAAAACTAATAAGCAACACTGTGCAACAAACACCGACAAAGAATAAAATGGCTCTGAAATCAGTGAGCAACTCGACGACATCAAAATGAATAAATGGCATTGTAATAAGCGTACAACATTTAATTCAATACACGACATGGAGGGGAGAAATTAGTAAAAAAGACACTACACTCTTCTTATAACGTCAACTAATTCTTACCATGTCACGCATAGTTTCACTACAAGAAAAAACAGTTTCACAGGAAAATAACTAAATTGGTCTCAGAAATTTTAGAGACAGAAATTTTATTTTGTCACAAATCATCTGTACACATTAAAGACTAATTATAAATTTATTTCTGAATTAAAATTTAGTTTTTAGGGACGAAAAGAATGCCTCTAAAGAGATTAAATTTTATCTCTAGAAGCAACATTGTTTACGAACATTTAGACATTGAGGACCAAACTAGACATTTTTTATGAGTTTTATGGCCATCCACTTTATTAATTTGAAAGAAAACCACCTATATTTTGAAATGGGTCGTAAAATCTTGAACCTCCTTCCTACCTGTTAAGCAATCAAAATAGACAAAATTATACATCTGAAAGTGGAAGACATAGTTATAAGAACATTTTGTTGCCCCTATGCTGAAGTTGAAGATATTAATCTGAAAGTACTTTCCTAATTACCTTTTAATTACAAGAAAGTTTAATTCAGAATCTTTTATTCTAGGGGCAGGGTACAAGTTACAAGTGCATGATTTTTTTTTTTGGGGGGAGGGGGGGGGGGGGGGGACGGTATGTCAAGAATGAACGTGTCAAGAATGAACGGAAAAAAATAGCGGTGGTAAAAGTTGACTGTTGACTTGCTGCCATTTTTAGAAGTCAAACTTTAAAACTTGAAACTATCAAACCAAAAAAATGGATAAATAAATAATAAACAATTCTAGGCAGCTAGCCACTTATTCCCATCCCCAACCAAACACATTCCCCGAAAAAAGGAGAAAAAGAGAGAGAGAGAGACAGATATATATATTGAAAAGAAATTAGTTGTTGCTTTGAGGATTGACCAGAAGAACTGAATTAAAGTGAAATGAAATAGCCGTTAACGATCAAACTGGTAAATATAAAGCTTGGATAGTGATTTCTGCTTTGATAAAGTGTCTCCGGAAACAACTTGTTATTTTTCATAAGGATGGCAGTAAAAATTACATCGACATAAAAAAAATAAAAAATAAAAAGTTTCATGGCTAAAGACAACGCGGTTAATGTTTTTTTCTACTTTGAATTTCCATGCGGTTAATTCCAATTATCCAGTCTAATTTTTTTTTCCCTATAAATTAAGCTACTTCATATTTACGATAATTTGACATAATTTTGTCAAATTCTCGTCTTCTAGAATCATCAGACGAACATTTTTTTAATTCCATGTTGTAGTAAACCGTGCAAAAACACTCAATCTAACTTAGTGGTGCCTTCTTTGACGAAAATGTTATTAAAAATATATATTTATTTTCCTTAAAGGCCAAAAATCAAACGGAATTTCTCAGCAATGTGAACATCCAATCTACTTGTTAAGTTATTCACAAAAATTTAAAAAGGGAGCAACCTGCAGCCTAATCCTATAAATAGCATCCCCATATGCACATCTCTTCAACACAAAACACCTCGAAGTTCAAAAAAAAAAACCTTTCTTATTATATTTTGCGCCTTTGATCCCTTTCAAAACCTTTTGATCGATCATCATGGGTGTTTTCACTTACGAGAACGAGTTCACCTCCAGCATCCCTCCCGCTAGGTTGTTCAAGGCCTTCCTCCTCGACGGCGACAACATTATTCCAAAGATTGCCCCTCAAGCAGTTAAACACGTCGAGATCCTCGAAGGAAATGGAGGGCCCGGAACCATCAAGAAGGTCACCTTCGGTGAAGGTGAATTAACATATATTTTTTTCAATCTCTGCAATCGTGTTCATTTTAAGATTGTGATGACATATATATTTTACATATCACCAATTAAAAGAGAGCGGTAGAAGAATTTATGTTTCTTTTCGTTCACGTGTTTAGATACAAAATTAGGACTGTTAATAATAATCAAAAACAACTTTTTTTTTCATTTTCAAACTCATTTCCTTTCTCATTGTGAATTTTCATTTGCAGGCAACAAATTCACATACGTGAAGCACAGGGTTGATAAAGTTGACCAAGACAACTTCACCTATGGCCACAGCTTGATCGAAGGAGATGTTTTGATGGGCAAAATTGAGAAAATCTCTACTGAAACAAAGTTGGTAGCATCCCCCGATGGAGGAAGCATTGTTAAGGCCACTAACACGTACTACACCATTGGAGATGCTGAGATTGACGAAAAGCATGTTAAGATAGGAAAAGAAAAGGCCGTCGGTTTGTTCAAGATCGTCGAAGGCTACCTCCATGCAAACCCCGATGCTTACAACTAAGTCTATTGAAATATATATATATATATAGACACACACACACACGTACACGCTTACTTTTTTCAGGATCGTCAAAATACCTTTGTTTCCCCTTAATGTGTCTTTCATGTTCTTTTCTGTGCCCTATCGACGTCCATATGCTTGCTAATAAAATGTGGAATACTTGATTTTCTGGTTTGTGTTCTAATGTTTTTTGAAAACATTGTATCTTTCATTAGTAATAAAATGAAAATCTATCTTTTGTTCACAAAGTTATCCTATGATTCAATTTTATCCAAGATATAATATGTCATACACGTACTTCCAATAGGTAGACTAGCTGGTGATCCTACTATTTGGAAGTGGTAATTCAGTTTTCCAAGACGTATTGTTTTCTACATATAGTTGCACCACATGCAAACAGAAAAACGACAATTAGAGATTAACAATTGATTAACTTCTCTCTAATAAAGAAATCTAAATATTTATTAAAATACTAAATACTTTCGTTTGTTTGAAAAGTCAAAGACTAGCATGACTCAAAAATCCTAATTAAAATCAGTTATAAGAAAATTTCCTTCTAGAATTCAATTTATTTGGTATTGCACATGGCCGTTTGAATGGGATTCAGATTTTTCAAAATAAATAAATAACTTTCCAAGAGAATTTTGGGTAAACAAAATACTACAAACCAGTAGTTTTGGTCGTTGAATTATGCGTAACAAGGTTCAGAGGAAGGAAGTCTTGGGTTTCTTCGTTTTGCTTTGGAGGAATGATTTTTTCTGTGCTGCCTTTTGGAGAGAAGGCAGCGAAATGGAAACGATAACAACGAAATGGAAATGACAAAAATGGAAAACAAGAAATGTTGAATTAAAAACGAAAACGACATGAAGTCAAAGAATTGAAAACGACAGTAAAAGGTGAACGACACAAAATGAGAAAAGGACAGTAGAATGATAGAAGTCGAAAAATTTTATAGACGACAATATGAAGGAAGAAAGCGACATCAAAACTAGTAAGCGACAAGAGACGACGGAAAAGAATAAAATGCCTCGGAATTGAGTGAACGACACCATAAGGGATAAACGACACTAAAATAACTGAACAACATTGAATGGAATAAGCGACAACCAATGGAGAAAAGAATGAACGAAGCGAAGGACACCAACAAAAAACCAAAAAAAAAAAAACAAAAAAAAAAAAAACGACTGACAGTTTAAGAGACACTATCAATCTTCGTATTACTACATCAACCAAGACTTAAAATGTATTTATACTTACTCCAAAAGAAGAAAAGAAATTAACAATAAACCTCTCCATTAAGAAATTATACTGTAGTACAGTATAAGTGCCTTGCGTCTAATTTCACTCATTTGAACATAGTTAAAACTACCCAGCATAAGGTTTATAATATGATAGAACAACTAAGAATTTATATTACAACCCAGGAACGTTAGAAAATAGATAATTATGCACCCCCAATGCATAGGATAGTGTTGAATTAATTACAGGATAACTTTGTGAACAGCTTCCTTTGGTGTAGACTATAGTTTGCAGATTGTTTTGTTTTATTGTTTGTTTATCTGTTCATGACATTTTCTTGTCATGCAAAGGGCAAATCTTAGCTAGACTTGTGTGAAATTAAAAAAATTTCGCAGCACATCCCTATCCTAGGTGTCAGCTTGTTTTGCTTCCATTTTAAAAATAAATAAATAAACAAATAAAAGGCATTCACTTCAGTTTAAACGACGGCATTATTGAATATTCTTCGTAATAATTCCTTGACGGCCAATGGCTTCATAAGGATGTTTGTAAATAAATTAGGATATTGAGATTCCAAATGTCCACATTCCGACATTCCCAAATTGCAAGTCAATTCTTCGGAGAATTTTGCTTCCATGTTCTGTTCAAAAGCTTCAATTAACTATTACACATCAAGGATTTGATGCAACGTATATTGGCTAGAGAATATAGAAATATTAATATATTATTATTAAAGGTACAATGTCTTACCAAACGCCTCCATACAATTCTTACAACTCCGCATTCTTATTAATGGCAAGCTTAGAGAAGTCTAGGGGAAACAAAACAAAATGAAAGCCACACCCTTTATAGCTTAAACGAGAAAAAAAAAAAAAAAAAAAAAGGGGGGGGGGGGGGGGGGGGGGCGGCGGGGCGGTGGTAATTTAATCTGAAAAGTAAATATTTCAATAGCTGGATTTAGATGTAAGCATCAGGGTTTGCGTGGAGGTAACCTTCGACAAGCTTGAAGAGACCGAAGGCCTTTTCTTTTCCTTCCTTAACATGCTCTTCGTCGACCACGGCATCTCCAATGGTGTAGTGAGTGCTAGTGGCCTTGATGATGCTTCCCCCATCTGGGGTTGGCACCACCTTGCTCACATTAGAAATTTTCTCGATTTTCCCCAACAAAACATCTCCTTCGATCAAGCTGTGGCCGTAGGTCAAACTGTCATGGTCAATTACATCAACTTTGTGCTTCACGTATTTGAATTTGCTGCCTGCAAATCAAAATTCACATTACAATTTTGACTATGTTCAAAACTTGCTTACCATCTTTAACCTACTTTTATAGTAATACTTCCATGAATTCGTAATCAGTTGTAATTAGAAAGGGAAAGAAATTGGAATATTGGAAAAAAGCGACAGTTGATTTGTTATAGACTGTCTTTGTTATTAATAACTGGAATTGCGTGCATAATTCTGGTTTAGTAGGTAAACACATGAAGGAGAGGAAAAAGAAATTCTTTTTCAATTTATGATATATATATATATATATATATGTAAAATATATGTCCTAAGAATGTCGAACGAACACACAATTTTTGGAGATAAACACAAAGTTGTGAACTTACCTTCGCCGAAAGTGATCTTCTTGACGGTTCCGGGCCCTCCATCACCTTCGAGGACCTCAATTTGTTTAATTGCTTGGGGGGCAACTTTTGGAATAATCTCGTCAGCGTTGAGGAGGAAGCCCTTGAATACCCTAACGGGAGGGAGGGAGGAGGTGATCTCGTGCTCGTAGGTTAAAACACCCATGATGATGTAAAGGTTTCGAAAGGGATCAAAGAGAAAATGATAAAGGAGGGTTGTTTTGAACTTTGAGGTGTTTTGTATTTAAAGAGATGTCAATATAGAGGTGCTATTTATAGGGATAGGGTGCAGGTTGCAAAGTGTCAATTAAGAAACCCCTGTTTGCTAAGTCACTTTAAAATTAGATATTTGTTTATTGGATGTTCTCATTGGTTAGAAATTTCTTTTTATTTTTTGATCTGTTATGACAGTATAATTTTTGATAAGTACCATTTTAGTCGAAGAAGGCGCCCCACTTTGTTGATTGATTTTTTATTGTTTATTTTTCAAAACTAGGAACTATAAAAAAAATAAATAATAAAAAATAATAATAAAAAAAAAAGGTCCTCGTTTTCTAGAGAATGTGACAATTAGTCAAGTAATTTATCCTGAACGTTAAATACCGTAATATGTAGAAAATTGAAAAATACAAAAAGTTTGGATAATTTGACTTAACCTCATTGAAGTTCAAAAGCAAAGAGTAGTATAAAAAAAAAAAATTACAAACGCCTTACTTTTTCCTTACTTTTAATTTCTGTGCATAATAGTTTGCCTCACCAGATCTTAATGAAACTTTTTTCTTTATATCATTGTCTTTTTAATTGACGTCCTTAGACAAGGACAGGTTGTTTCCGAAGATACTTGATCAAACATAAATCACTATCTAAGCTTTATATTAACTGATTTGATCGTTACCGGGTAATATATATATATATATATATTTATATATATATTGCATTTCAGTATCTTTTTTTTTTTTATCTGTGAATGTGTTTGTTTGGACGGTAAGTGCTAGCTACTCAGATAAGTTATAAATATATATACGGAAACACACAACACACAATATATATATATATATATATTCTAGTGGTTTGATAATTTCAAGCTTTGAAGGTTGACTTCTAAAATGGCACCCAATCAGCAGTCAACATTTACCACTACTCCTTTACAAAAAATATTTAAATTATATTTCAAGAAAAAACTCTTCGTTCATACCGTTTATTTCCTAACAAACTTCACACTTATTAATTGTTACTTGTACGCAGCCCCTAATAAGGAGTGAGTTTTTCTTTACTGCCGTTTGGAATTTGGCTCTTCAGTATTAGCAGATTAGTCAGCAAAATGGAAACGACAACAACGAATTTCGAAACGATGAAAATGAAGAACAAGAAACGTCAAGAAATGTTTTGTTTTTTTTTTTTTTTTTGAGGACGACAATAATAGAAAAATAACACTAAACTTTTAACGATTAAAAGGAGAAAACGACATTAAAATAATGGAACGACATCAAAACAGCAACAGTTGATGGACGGCAGCATGAGGCAGAAAGTGACACCAAAACTTATTAGCGACAATAGACGAAAAGGAATAAAACGGTTTTTTTAACAGGTGGACGACACAAAAAATAACAAACGACAATAAAAAAAAAGTGAATGACTTTGCACGGAGTAAACGACTCCCAAGGGAGAAGAGGACTATAAGAGAAGCAAAGGACACCAAGAAAAGAAACGACAGATAGTAAGGAACATTACAATCTTCCAATATAACTACTTCAGCCAAGACTAATTATGTCGTACATACTTTCTACTTCCAAAAGAGTGAAGAAAATTTAAAAAAGCATTATTCTTATCATGCCCTGATTTTTAAGATTGTCCTCCTTTTATCCCGTGAATTTTAAAAACTCTTCCTTTTTTTCCCATATGTTTTGTACTGACATTTTTGTTAAAAACATACTGAAAAAAACAAAAACGAAATTAGTCTTACAAAACCCAATTTGTTAGGATTTATATTAAAAACAAATAGAAAAAGATCACTTCACTGCACTTAACTCACTTTTTTCATCTATTTTTAACCAAAATTATAGTTAGTCCAAAAGAAGAAAAGAAATTTGCTACAAACCGCTCCATTAAGAAATTAATTATAGTGATATTTGCGTCTAATTTCACTCATTTGAATATAGCTAAAACCCAGCATAACGTTTATCATATGATAGAACAACTACAAGCTTAACATAACGTTTATAATGTGATAAAACAACGAAGTCAACCACTTTATAAGAAAGTTTGCAAATAGATTAGAAAATTTAGATTTCAAATGTCCACATTCCGACATTCGCAAATCGCAAGTCAATTCTTCGGAGAATTTGGCTTCCATATTTTGGTCAAAAGCTTCAAAAAGTAGTGAAATAATTTACACATGAAGAATGTGATAATGACTAGAGAATATAGCCAAATATATATATATATATATATATATATATGAATCAACATAGGGATTACAAATGGATCCATCACAAGTAGTATTTCAGTAAAAGGTACATATATTTTCATTACGTTATTATTAAAGATACAATGTCTTACAAACACTTCAATACAATTGTAACAACTCCAAACTCTTATTAATGGCAAGCCTAGAGAAATCTAGGACGCAGAAAACTACATGAAAGCCAAACCCTTTTGCTTGTTGTTAAAAAAAAAAAAAAAAAAAAAAAAAAAAAAAAAGGTAGTTCAATTTGACATGCATAGAGTTCAACAGATTTAGTTGTAAGCATCAGGGTTAGCTTGGAGGTAGCCTTCGACGAGCTTGAAGAGACCGAAGGCCTTTTCTTTTCCTTCCTTAACATGCTCTTCATCGACCACGGCATCTCCAATGGTGTAGTGCGTGCTAGTGGCCTTGATGATGCTTCCCCCATCTGGGCTTGGCACTACCTTGCCACATGAGAAATTTTCTCAAGTTTTCCCGACAAAACATCTCCTTCGATCAAGCTGTGGCCGTAGGTCAAGTTGGAATGGTCAATCAAATCCACTCTGTGCTTCACGTATGTGAATTTGCTGCCTGCAAATGAAAATCAGTTTAAAACTTGATTACCATCTTTAATGTACTTTTAAAAGGCATCCATGAATTCATAATCAGTTGAAATTAGAAAGGAAAAGAGTTTGGAATGGAAATAAACGGCAGTTAATTTGTTATAAACTGTCTTAGTTAGTAGGTAAGTACATGAATGAGAGGAAAACGAAATTCTTCCCCTACTCTTTTTCAATTTATGAGATGTAAAATAGAATTTAAACAAACACGCGATTTTGGAGATAAATACAAAAGTGTTAACTTACCTTCGCCGAAAGTGACCTTCTTGATGGTTCCGGGCCCTCCATCTCCTTCGAGGATCTCGACATGTTTAATTGCTTGGGGGGCAACCTTTAGAATAATCTCATCGGCATTAAGGAGGAAGCCCTTGAACAACCTAGAGGGAGCAATGGCGGAGGTGAACTCGTGCTCGTAAGTGAAAACACCCATGATGATCAAAAAGGGATCAAAGTGGAAATGGTAATGGATGGCTTGTTTTGAACTTGGAGTTGTTGTGTGGTGAAGAGATGTGCAAATATGGATGCTATTTATAGGACTAGGCCCATGTATGAAGAATCCCCTGTTCATTTAATAATTTAATGAATAGAGATTTGTTTATTGGATGTTTACACTGGTGAGAATTTTATTTTTATTTTTGGACTGTTACGAAATTATAATTTTTAAGCATTTTAGTCAAAGAAGGCGCCCCTATGTTGATTGATTTTCTTTGTATGGTTTAATCAAAACTGGGAATAAAAAAAGGTCGTCGGTTCTAGAGAATGTGACAATTTGTCAAGTTTATCCTAAACGTTTAATAGCTTGATAAATCGAGGGGGGAAAAAAAGTTGGGTTAATTTCAGGAAATTCAAAAAAAGCAAAAAGTACGTAGTGTGAAAAAACATTATTTCAAATTTTCCAGGTTGTTTCCGAAGATACTTTATCAAACAAAAATCACTGATCAAGCTGTATGTTTACCAGCTTGATCGTTACTGGTGTTTCTGTTTTTTTTTTTTTTTTTTTCTCCTAAGAATGTCATATTTCTCTAACTCAACTCATTTCCTCAAAGCAACGACTTATTTCTTTTCGATGTCTCTTTTCTTCTTTTCTTTTTTTTTTTTTTTTTCTTTCGAATGTGTTTGGTGGGGGATGGGAAGTGGCTAGCTACCTCAAGATTTGAAGTTTTATTTTTTTCGTTCTTTTGGTTTGATAATTTCAAGTTTCGAAGTTTGATTTCTAAAATTGGCAGCCAATCAACAGTCAACATTTATTACTTTCAAAAAAAAAAAAAAAAAAAAAAAAAAAAACTCTTTTTCATATCTGACATCTTCCCACAAACTTCACACTTGTTACTTGTACCCTGCGCCTATTAAGGAGTGAGTTTTTCTTTGCTGCCGTTTGGAATTTGGCTCTCCAGTATTACTAGAGAAGTCGGAAAATTTTAAATGGGAACGACAATAATGAAATCGCAACGATGAAAATAAAGAACAAGAAATGTCACGAAATAAAAAACGACGAGGAGAATAGAAAAACACCACTAAAAAGTTAAAGCAAAAGGATAAAACGACATTAAAATGATGGAACGACACCAATAAACAAACGACGTCAAAACAGCAAAAGTTGATAGAAGACAGCATGAGGCAGAAAGTGACACCAAAACCTACCAGCGACACTTGACAAAAAAGAATAATACGGCTCTGAAACAAGTGGACGACACAAAAATAAAAAACGACAACAACACAAGTAACGACAAAAAATAATAACTGACATGTCATGGTGCAAACGACTCCCAAGGGAGAACAAGACTACAAGAGAAGCAAAGGACGCCAAGAAAGGAACGACAGAGGGTGACATTACAATCTCCTTATTGTATAACTTCGTCTGCCAAGACTAAATATGTCATTCATACTTTGTACTTACAAAAGAGAGAAGAAAATTAAAAATAATCAACCTCTCCGTTAAGAAATTAATGTGATAAAAATACATTTGTATATTATCTTCCTCATTTGGATCTAGTCAGAGTACGTCACTATATTCTTTCTCTCATCCATCACTAATTCGTTAACTTTTTGCTAGACTCAACTCTTGTGTCCCCTTCACCTCCTTTCAATAATATCATGATATGTAGTTAAAAATATATATTTAATTATAATATTATGTTATATCAATTAAAAAATCATATTAGTTACATATTTGTCATAATATTATTGAAGAGGCAGTAATAGAGACCCAACTAATGTGGCATAGGAACTAAATCCCATTTTTTTCTTCCTTGTCTGTACACATAGTTCGCCGACCAGAGATCTAATTCTTGTCATCAGCAGATCTCCTTTGACAACATGAGAAACCTTTAAGTCATCAAACTTCTTTGTTTTTTTAGAATTTTACTATGAGCACCATCAATGTTAGGCATCATCACTTGCTAAAGGACATGAAACCCATCCATTTTTAGCAGGCGATACTCAACAAAACCATTGATATTCTTCAACATTGTTCAGGAAAAAAAAAAAAAAAAGGAGAAAAAACTTAAGTGCTACCAATGTGAAATACAATTACTAATAAAATGTGAATTCTGTCTAAATCTCATATCGATCAGGGTCCCACTTTTATTATTGGGTGGTATTTTATACCAAGGATGCCCCTTAGTCATGTTCCAAAAGTATACCCTCATTATAGGACTTTTGTTGTTTGTCGTTTAAAAAAAAAAAAAAAAAACAATTTTATGATTTTGAGCACATATATCGCATTGATATATGTACCGCTTATAAGGTATACCTACTTTTATTACTGTCACTTTTTTTTTTTTTTTTTTTTGGGTGCTGAAGGAGGTATCCCTACTAGTAGAAAGCTAAAAAGCTTTTTAAAAATGGCATTATCATTACCGAAAACGTCCTAATTCGAAAATTAAAAGTGGTTTCACAAAATACTATTCTATATAGTCATTACCGTTAATTCATTTCAACCGCAGATGTATCCAATTTTTTTTTAAATTCAATTCAAATAAATCCTCAAAGAAACGATGAACTTGAAAAATGGGATTCCTCAAAAAACGATTCTTGAATAAACGACAATGAAGTATAATATGACAATAAAACAAGTGAACCACAATGAATAGAATAAACAACGCGGAAGGGAGAAAAGGATAATGAAAGAAGCGAACGACACCAAGAAAACAAAGAACACATCATAGAAAAAGATGAAAAACGACATTTATATAAATAAACGACACTAATGAGTCGGAGAAAAAATAGCTCCATTATCAGAACACCAGAAGTAATTAACCAACAATACTTTGGATGTATATTCGTCTACCCGGGTTCGATTTTCATTGTCTCCCTTTAGACCTCGCTTCAGCTTCGACTATTGAAGCATAGTTTGGTGGGTAGGTCCCGAGTAGCTAATTGAAAGAAACTAGTATAAAGAATATATCTTTGCCATATATAGGGAAAGGAGTTCTGTTGTGGATTGAAAACCTAAAAATGAAAGGGTCACTCTCAGATCCATTTTTATTCACAAAAAAAAAAAAAAAAAAAAGAAGCAATACTATGGTGGTATATGACGACAATTAAGTGAAGGACAAGAAAAGGGATAAATGTTAGTACAATCTTCTTATAGCTATGCAACGATGACTTGTCTTGCCAAGTATTGCATAATGGATGTGATTTTGTTGTTGAAAATGGCTGTCCAATTTTGTACCTAATCACTTTGCTATGTATATGGATATATCTTGACCTATGTCATTATTTTCTTGAAGTTGGGTGGGAGGACTCAAACTATACACCTTAAAATAAAATCAGACGTGAAATTACTATAAGAATATATCCCACAGCTGAGAAGAAAAGGTTCAAGAGTTGCCGGAGGCAACACGCAACGAATCTGTTGTATTCCCGGGGGCGCTGGAGAAACATTCTGCCTCTGCTTTCAAACATGTGCAAAACGTGAGTAAACTTGGCCCTTTCCGCAAAATAAAAAGAATAGTTGGGGCTTTTCCAGGGATAAAACATGAATTTAATTACGAGTGTTGGAAATTATAATTACAACTTTGAATTAGAGAAATCAAGTTTCCCTTTTTGTTGGCTTCTACTAATGGTTATTTGGTACTGAAAAATAAATGAACTTGCCCTTAATTTATATATATACATACGTATATATATAAATAGTCCCTAGAAATCTTTTACCTTATTAAAACTAATTCAGCAAAAGAATTTTACCTTGCTCCCACCAGACTCAAGTATGCAACCTTCATATTGTGGGTCAGTCTTTATTTTGATCTCCGCCGAGCATTTGGAACATTTAAAGTAGAATCTAAACATTTGAATACCCAGATAACTCTGAAAATAATTAAATGCACAAAATTAGCTGATAATTAGAAATTGATATGGTAAAGTACCAAACTTTTTACAGAATTTTCCTTAGAGTGTCTTATTAGGTATAAATTCAGCTTCCGATAAATCAAGGCATGCAAGTCACACAATCGAGAATTAAACTTAAACCCTGACCCTAACCCTAACCTTAATCCTAATATTTCCGATGAAATTAATGAAAATGAAAGAGAAGAGAATGAGGAAACTCGCCGGCGACGAGCTCCTTGCCGACCGATTTGAAAATGGTGGTGTCTTTCATGTGATGGCCGCAGGAGTCGCAAAAGATGCAAAGGGAAGCCTTGCTCTCAACTTCATGATCTTCTTCTTTCGATTCGTCTCATCGTTGGACACCATTTTCTCTCTCTTCCTCTCTCTCTCTCTCTCTCTCTCTTCTTTTCTTGTTCTTGTTCTTCTTCTTAATCGGAATCGAATTGCTCAGAAGATCAGAGGAGATCGAATTTTAGGGAGGGAAAGTACAACCACGTTCAAAACGACATCGGAGATGAAAAAACTAGATAGGAAAAACGACAATTGAGTTACATGTACAGTGTTGTAGTAATTGAACGACATAAATTGATAAAACGACAGCAGGAGATTTTACTGGCAGCAACCTATAAACGACGTAAAGAATTTCTTTTTTTTTTTTTTTTGGACAGGAAAGGAAAAAAATACCTCCGATGACAGCAATACAAAGATAGAAATGAAAAACGCCACTGGAGCTAGTTTAAGTGGTTGGGTGCATGAATGTGTGAGTATGCATCTGGGTTTAATTTCTGAACTTTTCATTTCTTAATAGTAGTAAAATTTAAATTATTAAAAAATTATTTAAAAAAAAAAGACAGAATTGAAAGATGACAAAAACAATAAAAAAGAAACGATCAACCAAAGACACGATCAGGTGAACGGCAACAAAGGAGAAACCAACAGTAAAATGAATGAAGGGGAAAGCATCTAAATGATACATATTTAAAAATCATTGTATCAATATAACACAAAAATTAATATTAGATCAATATAACACAAAATCAAATTAAAGTTAACTAATATTTGTGTCATATTGATAAAAAATGAGGATTTTGTGTTATGTTGGTCAATAAATTGAACCTCCTTCCGAACCGTTAAGCAATCAAAATAGACAAAATTATACATCTGAAAGTGGAAGACATAGTTGTAAGAACATTTTGTTGCCCCTATGCTGAAGTTGAAGATATTAATCTGAATGTACTTTCCTAATTACCTTTTAATTACAAGAAAGTTTAATTCAGAATCTTTTATTCTAGGGGCAGGGTACAAGTTACAAGTGCATGATTTTTTTTTTTTTTGGGGGGGGGGGGGGGGGGGGGGACGGTATGTCAAGAATGAACGTGTCAAGAATGAACGGAAAAAAATAGCGGTGGTAAAAGTTGACTGTTGACTTGCTGCCATTTTTAGAAGTCAAACTTTAAAACTTGAAACTATCAAACCAAAAAATGGATAAATAAATAATAAACAATTCTAGGCAGCTAGCCACTTATTCCCATCCCCAACCAAACACATTCCCCGAAAAAAGGAGAAAAAGAGAGAGATATATATATATATATATTGAAAAGAAATTAGTTGTTGCTTTGAGGATTGACCAGAAGAACTGAATTAAAGATAAATGAAATAGCCGTTAACGATCAAACTGGTAAATATAAAGCTTGGATAGTGATTTCTGCTTTGATAAAGTGTCTCCGGAAACAACTTGTTATTTTTCATAAGGATGGCAGTAAAAATTACATCGACATAAAAAAAAATAAATAATAAAAAGTTTCATGGCTAAAGACAACGCGGTTAATGTTTTTTTCTACTTTGAATTTCCATGCGGTAATTCCAATTATCCAGTCTATTTTTTTTTTTCCCTATAAATTAAGCTACTTCATATTTACGATAATTTGACATAATTTTGTCAAATTCTCGTCATCTAGAATCATCAGACAAACATTTTTTAATTCCATGTTGTAGTAAACCATGCAAAAACACTCAATCTAACTTAGTGGTGCCTTCTTTGACAAAAATGTTATTAAAAATATATATTTATTTTCCTTAAAGGCCAAAAATCAAACGGAATTTCTCAGCAATGTGAACATCCAATCTACTTGTTAAGTTATTCACAAAAATTTAAAAAGGGAGCAACCTGCAGCCTAATCCTATAAATAGCATCCCCATATGCACATCTCTTCAACACAAAACACCTCGAAGTTCAAAACAAACCTTTCTTATTATATATTTTGCGCCTTTGATCCCTTTCAAAACCTTTTGATCGATCATCATGGGTGTTTTCACTTACGAGAACGAGTTCACCTCCACATCCCTCCCGCTAGGTTGTTCAAGGCCTTCCTCCTCGACGGCGACAACATTATTCCAAAGATTGCCCCTCAAGCAGTTAAACATGTCGAGATCCTCGAAGGAAATGGAGGGCCCGGAACCATCAAGAAGGTCACCTTCGGTGAAGGTGAATTAACATATATTTTTTTCAATCTCTGCAATCGTGTTCATTTTAAGATTGTGATGACATATATATTTTACATATCACCAATTAAAAGAGAGCGGTAGAAGAATTTATGTTTCTTTTCGTTCACGTGTTTAGATACAAAATTAGGACTGTTAATAATAATCAAAAACAACTTTTTTTTTCATTTTCAAACTCATTTCCTTTCTCATTGTGAATTTCCATTTGCAGGCAACAAATTCACATACGTGAAGCACAGGGTTGATAAAGTTGACCAAGACAACTTCACCTATGGCCACAGCTTGATCGAAGGAGATGTTTTGATGGGCAAAATTGAGAAAATCTCTACTGAAACAAAGTTGGTAGCATCCCCCGATGGAGGAAGCATTGTTAAGGCCACTAACACGTACTACACCATTGGAGATGCTGAGATTGACGAAAAGCATGTTAAGATAGGAAAAGAAAAGGCCGTCGGTTTGTTCAAGATCGTCGAAGGCTACCTCCATGCAAACCCCGATGCTTACAACTAAGTCTATTGAAATATATATATATATATAGACACACACACACACACACGTACACGCTTACTTTTTTCAGGATCGTCAAAATACCTTTGTTTCCCCTTAATGTGTCTTTCATGTTCTTTTCTGTGCCCTATCGACGTCTATAGGCTTGCTAATAAAATGTGGAATACTTGATATTTTGGTTTGTGTTCTAATGTTTTTTGAAAACATTGTATCTTTAAAATGAAAATCTATCTTTTGTTCACAAAGTTATCCTATGATTCAATTTTATCCAAGATATAATATGTCATACACGTACTTCCAATAGGTAGACTAGCTGGTGATCCTACTATTTGGAAGTGGTAATTCAGTTTTCCAAGACGTATTGTTTTCTACATATAGTTGCACCACATGCAAACAGAAAAACGACAATTAGAGATTAACAATTGATTAACCTCTCTCTAATAAAGAAATCTAAATATTTATTAAAATACTAAATACTTTCGTTTGTTTGAAAAGTCAAAGACTAGCATGACTCAAAAATCCTAATTAAAATCAGTTATAAGAAAATTTCCTTCTAGAATTCAATTTATTTGGTATTGCACATGGCCGTTTGAATGGGATTCAGATTTTTCAAAATAAATAAATAACTTTCCAAGAGAATTTTGGGTAAACAAAATACTACAAACCAGTAGTTTTGGTCGTTGAATTATGCGTAACAAGGTTCAGAGGAAGGAAGTCTTGGGTTTCTTCGTTTTGCTTTGGAGGAATGATTTTTTCTGTGCTGCCTTTTGGAGAGAAGGCAGCGAAATGGAAACGATAACAACGAAATGGAAATGACAAAAATGGAAAACAAGAAATGTTGAATTAAAAACGAAAACGACATGAAGTCAAAGAATTGAAAACGACAGTAAAAGGTGAACGACACAAAATGAGAAAAGGACAGTAGAATGATAGAACGACATCCAAAAACAAAAGACATCAAAACAGAAAAAGTTTATAGACGACAATATGAAGGAAGAAAGCGACATCAAAACTAGTAAGCGACAAGAGACGACGGAAAAGAATAAAATGCCTCGGAATTGAGTGAACGACACCATAAGGGATAAACGACACTAAAATAACTGAACAACATTGAATGGAATAAGCGATAACCAATGGAGAAAAGAATGAACGAAGCGAAGGACACAAAAAAAAAAAAAAAAAAAAAAAAAAAAAAAAAACGACTGACAGTTTAAGAGACACTATCAATCTTCGTATTACTACATCAACCAAGACTTAAAATGTATTTATACTTACTCCAAAAGAAGAAAAGAAATTAACAATAAACCTCTCCGTTAAGAAATTATACTGTAGTACAGTATAAGTGCCTTGCGTCTAATTTCACTCATTTGAACATAGTTAAAACTACCCAGCATAAGGTTTATAATATGATAGAACAACTAAGAATTTATATTACAACCCAGGAACGTTAGAAAATAGATAATTATGCACCCCCAATGCATAGGATAGAGTTGAATTAATTACAGGATAACTTTGTGAACAGCGTCCTTTGGCGTAGACTATAGTTTGCAGATTGTTTTGTTTTATTGTTTGTTTATCTGTTCATGACATTTTCTTGTCATGCAAAGGGCAAATCTTAGCTAGACTTGTGTGAAATTAAAAAAATTTCGCAGCACATCCCTATCCTAGGTGTCAGCTTGTTTTGCTTCCATTTTAAAAATAAATAAATAAACAAATAAAAGGCATTCACTTCAGTTTAAACGACGGCATTATTGAATATTCTTCGTAATAATTCCTTGACGGCCAATGGCTTCATAAGGATGTTTGTAAATAAATTAGGATATTGAGATTCCAAATGTCCACATTCCGACATTCCCAAATTGCAAGTCAATTCTTCGGAGAATTTTGCTTCCATGTTCTGTTCAAAAGCTTCAATTAACTATTACACATCAAGGATTGATGCAACGTATATTGGCTAGAGAATATAGAAATATTAATATATTATTATTAAAGGTACAATGTCTTACCAAACGCCTCCATACAATTCTTACAACTCCGCATTCTTATTAATGGCAAGCTTAGAGAAGTCTAGGGGAAACAAAACAAAATGAAAGCCACACCCTTTATAGCTTAAACGAAAAAAAAAGGGGGGGGGGGGGGGGGGGCGGCGGCGGGGCGGTGGTAATTTAATCTGAAAAGTAAATATTTCAATAGCTGGATTTAGATGTAAGCATCAGGGTTTGCGTGGAGGTAACCTTCGACAAGCTTGAAGAGACCGAAGGCCTTTTCTTTTCCTTCCTTAACATGCTCTTCGTCGACCACGGCATCTCCAATGGTGTAGTGAGTGCTAGTGGCCTTGATGATGCTTCCCCCATCTGGGGTTGGCACCACCTTGCTCACATTAGAAATTTTCTCGATTTTCCCCAACAAAACATCTCCTTCGATCAAGCTGTGGCCGTAGGTCAAACTGTCATGGTCAATTACATCAACTTTGTGCTTCACGTATTTGAATTTGCTGCCTGCAAATCAAAATTCACCTTACAATTTTGACTTTGTTCAAAACTTGCTTACCATCTTTAACCTACTTTTATAGTAATGCTTCATGAATTCGTAATCAGTTGTAATTAGAAAGGGAAAGAATTTGGAATATTGGAAAAAAGCGACAGTTGATTTGTTATAGACTGTCTTTGTTATTAATAACTAGAATTGCGTGCATAATTCTGGTTTAGTAGGTAAACACATGAAGGAGAGGAAAAAGAAATTCTTTTTCAATTTATGATATATATATATATATGAAAATATATGTCCTAAGAATGTCGAACGAACACACAATTTTTGGAGATAAACACAAAATTGTGAACTTACCTTCGCCGAAAGTGATCTTCTTGACGGTTCCGGGCCCTCCATCACCTTCGAGGACCTCAATTTGTTTAATTGCTTGGGGGGCAACTTTTGGAATAATCTCATCAGCGTTGAGGAGGAAGCCCTTGAATACCCTAACGGGAGGGAGGGAGGAGGTGATCTCGTGCTCGTAGGTTAAAACACCCATGATGATGCAAAGGTTTTGAAAGGGATCAAAGAGAAAATGATAAAGGAGGGTTGTATTGAACTTTGAGGTGTTTTGTATTTGAAGAGACGTCAATATAGAGGTGCTATTTATAGGGATAGGGTGCAGGTTGCAAAGTGTCAATTAAGAAACCCCTGTTTGCTAAGTCACTTCAAAATTAGATATTTGTTTATTGGATGTTCTCATTGGTTAGAAATTTCTTTTTATTTTTTGATCTTTATGACAGTATAATTTTTGATAAGTACCATTTTAGTCGAAGAAGGCGCCCCACTATGTTGATTGATTTTTTATTGTTTATTTTTCAAAACTAGGCACTATAAAAAAAAAAAAAAAAAAAATGGTCCTCGTTTTCTAGAGAACGTGACAATTAGTCAAATAATTTATCCTGAACGTTAAATACCGTAATATGTAGAAAATAGAAAAATACAAAAAGTTTGGATAATTTGACTTAACCTCATTGAAGTTCAAAAGCAAAGAGTAGTATAAAAAAAATTACAAACGCCTTACTTTTTCCTTACTTTTAATTTCTGTGCATAATAGTTTGCCTCACCAGACCTTAATGAAACTTTTTTCTTTATGTCATTGTCTTTTTAATTGACGTCCTTAGACAAGGACAGGTTGTTTCCGAAGATACTTGATCAAACATAAATCACTATCTAAGCTTTATATTAACTGATTTGATCGTTACTGGGTATTATATATATATATATGTATCTAGAATATCATATTTCATTTCAGTATCTTTTTTTTCCCCTTTATCTGTGGAATGTGTTTGGTTTGGGACGGTAAGTGGCTAGCTACCTCAAGATTAAGTTATAAATATTTATATATACGGAAACATATATATATATATATGTATTATTCTAGTGGTTTGATAATTTCAAGCTTTGAAGGTTGACTTCTAAAATGGCACCCAATCAGCAGTCAACATTTACCACTGCTACTTTACAAAAAATATTTAAATTATATTTCAAGAAAAAACTCTTCGTTCATACCGTTCATTTCCTAACAAACTTCACACTTATTAATTGTTACTTGTACGCAGCCCCTTATAAGGAGTGAGTTCTTCTTTACGGCCGTTTGGAATTTGGCTCTTCAGTATTAGCAAAGAAATCAGCAAAATGGAAACGACAACAACGAATTTCAAACGATGAAAATGAAGAACAAGAAACGTCAAGAAATGTTTTTTTTTTTTTTTTTTTAAGGACGACAATAATAGAAAAATAGCACTAAACTTTTAACGATTAAAAGGAGAAAACGACATTAAAATAATGGAACGACATCAAAACAGCAACAGTTGATGGACGGCAGCATGAGGCAGAAAGTGACACCTAAACTTATTAGCGACAATGGACGAAAAAGAATAAAACGGTTCTCAAATAGGTGGACGACAAAAAAAAGAAAAAAAAGAAAAAAGAAAAAACGACAACAAAATAGTGAATGACTTTGCACGGAGTAAAAGGCTCCCAAGGGAGAAAGGACTATAAGAGAAGCAAAGGACACCTAGAAAAGAAACGACAGACAGTAAGGAACATTACAATCTTCCAATATAACTACTTCAGCCAAGACTAATTATGTCGTACATACTTTGTACTTCCAAAAGAGTGAAGAAAATTAAAAAAAGCAGTATTCTTATCATGCCCTAAATTTTAAGATCGTTCTCGTTTTATCCCTTGAATTTTAAAAACTTTCCTTTTTTTTTTTTTTCCATATGTCATGTACTAACATTTTTGTTAAAAACATATTGAAAAATACAAAAAGGAAATTAGTCTTACAAAACTCAATTTGTTAGGATTTATATTAAAAAAAATAGAAAAAGATCACTTAACTACTTTTTTCATCTATTTTTAACCAAAATTATACTTACTCCAAAAGAAGAAAAGAAATTTACAACAAACCGCTCCATTAAGAAATTAATTATAGTGATATTTGCGTCTAATTTCACTCATTTGAATATAGCTAAAACCCAGCGTAACGTTTATCATATGATGGAACAACTACAAGCTTAACATAACGTTTATAATGTGATAAAACATCTGAGTCAACCACTTTATAAGAAAGTTTGCAAATAGATTAGAAAATTTAGATTACAAATGTCCACATTCCGACATTCGCAAATCGCAAGTCAATTCTTTGGAGAATTTGGCTTCCATATTTTGGTCAAAAGCTTCATGAAGTAGTAAATAATTGACACATGAAGAATGTGATATTGACTGGAGAATATAGCCAAATATATATATATATGAATCAACATAGGGATTACAAATGGATCCATCACAAGTAGTATTTAGGTAAATGGTACATATATTTTCATTATGTTATTATTAAAGATACAATGTCTTACAAACACTTCAATACAATTGTAACAACTCCAAACTCTTATTAATGCAAGCCTAGAGAAATCTAGGACACACAAAACAACATGAAAGCCAAACCCTTTAGCTTATAGTGTAAAAAAAAAAAAAAAAAAAGGTAGCTCAATTTGACATGGATAGAGTTCAACAGATTTAGTTGTAAGCATCAGGGTTAGCTTGGAGGTAGCCTTCGACGAGCTTGAAGAGACCGAAGGCCTTTTCTTTTCCTTCCTTAACATGCTCTTCATCGACCACCGCATCTCCAATGGTGTAGTGTGTGCTAGTGGCCTTGATGATGCTTCCCCCGCCTGGGGTTGGCACCACCTTGCCCACATGAGAAATTTTCTCAATTTTTCCCAACAAAACATCTCCTTCGATCAAGCTGTGGCCATAGGTCAAGTTGGAATGGTCAATCAAATCCACTCTGTGCTTCACGTATGTGAATTTGCTGCCTGCAAATGAAAATCAGTTTAAAACTTGATTGCCATCTTTAATGTACTTTTAAAAGGCATCCATGAATTCATAATCAGTTGTAATTAAAAGGAAAAGAGTTTGGAATGAAAATAAGTGACCGTTGATTAGTTATAAACTGTCTTAGTTAGTAGGTAAGTACATGAATAATAGGGAAACGAAATTCTTCCCCTACTCTTTTTCAATTTATGAGATGTAAAATAGAATGTTAAACAAACACACGATTTTGGAGATAAATACAAAAATGATCGCTTACCTTCGCCGAAAGTGACCTTCTTGATGGTTCCAGGCCCTCCATCTCCTTCGAGGATCTCGACATGCTTAATTGCTTGGGGGGCAACCTTTAGAATAATCTCATCGGCATTAAGGAGGAAGCCCTTGAACAACCTAGTGGGAGCAATGGCGGAGGTGAACTCATGCTCGTAAGTGAAAACACCCATGATGATCAAAAGAGTTTTGGAAGGGATCAAAGAGGAAATGATAATGGAGGGCTTGTTTTGAACTTTGAGTTGTGTGGTGAAGAGATGTGCAAATATGGATGCTATTTATAGGACTAGGCCCATGTATGAAGAATACCTTGTTCATTTAATAATTTAATGAATAGAGATTTGTTTATTGGATGTTTACACTGGTGAGAAAATTTATTTTTATTTTTGGCCTGTTACGAAATTGTAATTTTTAGCATTTTAGTCAAAGAAGGCGCCCCTATGTTGATTGATTTTCTTTTAATGGTTTATTCAAAACTAGGAATAAAAAAAGGTCGTCGGTTCTAGAGAATGTGGCAATTTGTCAAGTTTTTCCTAACGGTTTAATAGCTTAATAAATGGAGGAAAAAAAAAAGTTGGGTTAATTTCAGCAAATTCAAAAAAGAAAAAAGTAGTGTGAAAATCCCATATATCATATTTACCAGGTTGTTTCCGAAGATACTTTATCAAACATAAATCACTGTTCAATCTGTATATTTACCAGTTTGATCGTCACTTTTTTTTTCTTTTTTTTTTTTTTCCTAAGAATGTCATATTTCTCTGTAACTCAACTCATTTCCTCAAAGCAACGACTTGTTTCCTTTCGATATCTCTTTTCTTTTTTTCTTTTTTTTTTTTTTTTTTTTCTGTCGAATGTGTTTGGTGGGGGATGGGAAGTGGCTAGCTACCACAAGATTTGAAGTTTTATTTTTTCTTTCCTTTGGTTTGATAATTTCAAGTTTTGAAGTTTGATTTCTAAAACTGGCAGCCAATCAACAGTCAACATTTATCACTTAAAAAAAAAAAAAAAAAAACTCTCCTTTCATACCTGACATTCTCCCACAAACTTCACACTTGTTACTTGTACCCAGCCCCTATTAAGGAGTGAATTTTTCTTTGCTGCCGTTTGGAATTTGGCCCTTCAGTATTACTATAGAAGTCCGCAAATTTTAAATGGAAACGACAACAATTAAATCGCAACGATGAAAATAAAGAACAAGAAATGTCAAGAAATAAAAAACGACGAGGAGAATAGAAAAAAAAAACCACTAAAAAGATGACACAAAAGAATAAAACGACATTAAAATGATAGAACGACACCAATAAACAAACAACTTCAAAACAGCAAAAGTTGATAGAGGACAGCATGAGGCAGAAAGTGACCCCAAAAACAATTACTGTTACATTTTTTTTTTTTTTTGGGGTGCTGAAGTAGGTTTCCCTACTAGTAGAAAGCTAAAAAGCTTTTTTAAGATGGCATTATCCTTAACGAAACCGTCCTAATTAGAAAATTAAAAGTGGTTTCATAAAATACTATTCTATATAATAATTACCGTTTAATTCATTTCAAACGCAGATGTATCAGAATTTTTTTTAAAAATTCAATTCAAATAAATCCTCAAAGAAACGATGAAATTCAAAAACTGGATTGCTCGGAAAACGATTGTTGAATAAACGACAATGAAATATAATATGACAATAAAACAAGTGAACGACAATGAATAGAATAAACAACGCGGAAGGGAGAAAAGGATAATGAAAGAAGAGAACGACACCAAGAAAACAAAGAACACATCATAGAAAAAGCTGAAAAACGACATTTATATAAATAAACAACACAAAAGAGTCGGAGAAAAAATGGCTCCTTTATCAGAGACACCAGAAGTAATAAGCCAACAATACTATGGAGGTATTTAACGACAATTAAGTGAAGGACAAGAACTGGGCTAAATGTTAGTACAACTTCTTATAGCTATGCAACGATGACTTGTCTTGTCAAGTATTGCATGATGGATGTGATTTTGTTATTGGAAATGGCTGTCCCAATTTTGCACCTAATCACTTTGCTATGTATATGGTTATATCTCGACCCATGTCATTATTTTCCTTGAATTAGAGTAAGAGGATTCAAACTTTATACCTTATGGTAAAATCAGATTTCAAATTACTATAAGAACATATTTGCGAACACATCTTGACCTATGTTCTAATTTCTACTAGAGATCGATCATAAGCTTATGAGCAGCAAATTAATCACATGGTTAGAACATAATAGGTAATAAGAACTTCTTCAAGTATACATTTGCATTCTAACGCAATGAAACTAACACCAGAGGGGTTTTTTTTTTTTTTTTTTTTTAAAACAAGAATGAAATAACAAAACTTATGACTCACTATCATGGAGGATGCTTAAAATGACCTTGAATAAATGTGACGCCTTGTCTTTGCTCACCAACAGTGTCGAACAAAGAGCTAGAGAGGAAAAGGTTCAACTAGTCACCGATGGCAACATGCAACGAATCTGTTGGATTCCCGGGGGCACTGGAGAAACATTCTGCCTCTGCTTTCAAACATGTGCAAAAAACAGTGAGTAAACTAGGTCCTTTCCGCAAAATAAAACGAATATTTGGGGCTTTTCTAGGGATAAAACATGAATTTAACTACAAAGTGTTGAAAATTATGATTACAAATTTGAGTTAGAGAAATCAACTTGGTTCAGTTTCCCTTTTTTGTTGGCTTCTACTAATGGCTATTTGCTACTGAAAAATTTTTTAACTTGCCCTTAATTTACACACACACACACACACACACATATATATGTCTCAAGAAATCTTTTACCTGATTAACACTAATTAAGTAAAAGAATTTTTCCTGGTCGCACCAGACTCAAGGATGCAACCTTCATTTTGTGGATCAGTCTTTATTTTGATCTCTGCCGAGCATTTGGAACATTTAAAGTAGAATCTCATAATTCGAATACCCAGCTAAGTCTGTACAAAAATACACAAAATCAGTTCATAATTAGAAATTACTATGCTAAAGTACGAAAAAAAACTTCAGAAAATTTTCCTCAGAATCTGGTATGAATTCAGCTTCCTATTATTCAACCCAAGTTACACAATTAAGAATTAAACTTAAACCCTAACCGTAATCCTAACCTTAATCCTAAGATTTCCGATGAAATTAATGAAATTGAAAGAGGAGACAATGAGAAACCTCACCAGCGACGAACTCCTTGCCTATGATCTTCTTCTTTCGATTCGTCTCATCGTTCAACACCACTCTCTCTCTCTCTCTCTCTCTCTCTCTCTGTCTTCTTGGTCTTGTCCTTGTTCTTCTTCTTAATCGGAATTGAATTGCTCAGAAGATAAGAGGAGATCGCATTTTAGGGAGGGAAAGTACAACAACGTTTAAAACGACATCGAAGATGAAAAAACTAAAAAGGGCAAAACGCAATTAAATTACATGTACGGTGTTGTCGAAATTGAACGACAAAAAAATGATAAAACGGCAGCAGGAGATCTTGCTTGCAGGAAGCTATAAACGACGTAAAGATTTTTTTTTTTTTTTTTTCAAAGGACAGAAAAAGGACAAAATACCTCCGATGACAGCAATACAAAGACCGTCACCTAGAGCTAGCTCAAGTGGTTGTGTGTGTGAATTGTGAGTGTGTAATCTAAGGTTCGATTTCTGAATTTTTACTTCTTAATAGTAGTAAAATTTAAAACATTAAAAATTATTTTAAAGAAAAAAAGACAAATGAAAGACGACAAAAACAATAAAAAAGAAACGGCCAACCAAAAGACAAGATCAGGTGAACGGCATTAAAAGAGAAAACGACAGTAAAGTAAATGAAGGAAATCAAAATAAACATACGACATGAAAATAGAGAAAAAAAATTCGATAATAATTTCAAAACGACAACAATCAATTAAACAACACTAGAATACGTAGACACCAAATAGAATGGGACAACGAAAAACGACCCTAGAATAAGAAGTAGCATTGCCAAACAACCGGGCTCCACCACCCTTATTAACTAACATTTAAAATATGTCTCCTTTTTTTTCCACTTTATTTGCTTCTTTACTTTTTCATTTTTTTTTTCTTTAAATCCTATACCAATCTGGTTTACTTGGTTTGTGTTAAATCAGTTAAATTACTTGCATCAGTCTACTTTTTATGTCGAACTCCTCTAAAGTACTACCTACAAATTCTCCATCCACAAATTTAATCAGCCTTTATTATATAATTACTCGCAGAAAATAGTAAAAAGTAGTAACTTTTCCAACCAAAATTCATCAAAAATCAACTGGAACGGAGAATCAAAACCCACTGCAAACACCTTTTAGTCAAGCGCGAAACATATTGCACGCTCACATAGACGTAACAATGAAGGAAGGCCACATTTTGGCTCACAATATTATTGCACACAACTTATATTATTGATTAAACTAGTTGTAGGCATCAGGGTTTGCATGGAGGTAGCCTTCAACAAGCTTGAACAGACCAGAGGCCTTTTCTTTGCCTTCCTTCACGTGTTCTTCCTTGATTTCGACATCTCCGATGAGGTGGTAATTGCTAGTGCTCTTGATAATGGATCCTCCGTCCGGGGATGCGACAAACTTGGTCCCGTAAGAGATCTTCTCAAGTTTGCCCGACAAAACGTCTCCTTCGATAATGCTGTAGCAGTAGGTGAAGTTGTCCTTGTCAATTGAGTCGATCTTGTGCTTCACATAACTAAATTGGCTGCCTGCATTTGCAACTCTCATGAGTTTTGAATTTCTAAAAAATAATTTTACTTTGAATTGTTGTACATGATAAGGAATTGGATGAGGGAATTCACAAAATTACCAAATCCAGGATTCCTTATTCACTTAAGGCTGCCTTTTTTTTTTTTTAATCATAGCAATATCGGATTATCGGTCAACATGTTTTCTTTTAAATGAATAAAGTGGATGCATGTTTTATAAGGCTGCATATAAACCACCCCCCCCCCCCCGGGGCAAAAAAAAGTGACTAAAAATATGTGATTTGTCGAGTAAATGATTTACTTGCTGAATTTTATAAATCAACTAAAATTTTGGTTGAAAACGCGAAAGCCATATACTTCTACTCTCAGGACAAAACTCATAATGATGTAAGATTGAGGAAACAGACCTTGACCAAAGGTGATTTTTTTGATAGTTCCATGGCTAGTGCCATCTCCTTCAAGGACCTCGGTACTCTGAATAGCCTGTGGTGCGATCTTTGGGATGAGGTTGTCGCCGTCAAGCACAAAAGCCTTGAACAACCTGGCAGGTGGGATGGTGGAGGTGAACTCTGTCTCATAAGTGAAAACCCCCATGATTGGTTTTGTTTTCTAAATATTGATAAAAGCGGGAAAAATTAATGAAAGAAGATGTCTTGGGATGATGTTGAACAAGTCTTTTATGTTGATAAGGATGCGAGAGATCCTATTTATAGGCTGAGACGAAGGGTGCCCTTTTCTTAGTACAACTTGTAATTAATTAGAACAATGTGTTAAGGCTTATGTTAGAATTTTTTATTGGGAAGGTGACAAGAACGACAAATATATATAATTTAACAGTTTAACGTACCATATCTTTTTTTTTTTAATACAAAATATTAGTCTTCTAATACAAGGCGGCTCCGAATTGGTATTAAAAAATAAAATAAAATAAACATACGCAATTTGGTATAAGATGCTGTATATAGAAGTGTACTCACATAAACATGACAAAAACAAGAATAAGTGGAATCCATTATATAGAACAAAAGTGAGAATCGATACCAAGTATTTTCACAAAGGGGAATCAATTAGAAGTTAGACATCAATAGAAATCTCTCATCTTTTTTTTAAATTAAATTATGAGAGGAAATACTAGTATCTGAGACATAAAGAACACCCCATTAAATTAACTTCTAAATCCTACCTCATATCCGACACTCAAATTGTGTTTTTAAATAAAGGAACAAATTAAATGCAAAAATGTTGAACTCAATGAGAAGTTAACAGCACAAATGATAATTAAAATATAAAACCTTGATTAATTCTCGCCAATTCATTCTCACTCTAATTTTTTGAACATCGATTATGCTAAAAGCTCGAAATATCCTTCATTGTGTGAAAGAAAAAATTTCTGCAATTGACCTTATATGAGAGGGAAATCTTCATCTTATTCAACTCTACCGACCACGACATTAGAAAAGAAAACAAGGAAAATAATTACGACTCTACTCTAGTTTAATAATTTGTGAGCTATTGAAACACAGTTAATTATATATGGATACTCTCCTATCCGGCTACCAAACAGGGTCCTTTGTAATTTTTTAATAAACAATATGTACAATTATTAATTATTAATTTTCGTAAAATAATATACAGCAAAGTATTATTTAGCAACCATTGATGTAAAAGATAATAAACAATATGTAACAATTATTAATTATTAATTTTCGTAAAATAATATACATCAAAGTACTATTTAGCAACCATTGATGTAAAAGATAAGTATAAAAATATTATAATGAAATCAATTGGTTGTTACGATAATATACAAAGTTACAAGTCCCACTATCGAATAAGTGAGTTTACCTAATTGTATGTGTATACATAAGCCCTTTAATAATGATAATCGATTGGTATTCACATTTGAATTAAAAGCTCTCGATTGTCCATTCCGTGGCAAAGCGTGAATATATCTTAGCTAAAGGATATATAGATATTCTGCTTAAATAACTAGGCGACATTTTAATCTTTTTATCTTTTTAATTGGAGGGAGACCAATTTTTAATATTCTGGAAACAAAATTGCGTGGACGAGTTAAAATAATCAACACCCATAAATTATTTGAAAATCTAAATCGGCCAGCTATGTCTAAAACAATTTGTATTTGTTTATATGCTTGCTTTACGATATTCATCTTCTTTTTTTTTTTTTTGACACAATTTGTTTGTTATGAAATGTATTATTAGTATTAAGCTAGTTTTTAATTTGTTAGACCAACTTCGTATTTTTATTATTCCCTTGCACATGGTTGTACTTTTTTATTCAAAAATATACTTTTTGTGTTTTCTGCTCTGTAGATGGGCCATGAAGTTATTTTTGAATCATTTCGTCTTTTTAATATGATTTTTTGGAGTGTGCTATCTTTGACCGAATTATATATATACTAAGGAACTCTAAGAACATGTGATCTTTTTCCATAATGCTTTAAGGAAAGAAATACGAAAACCAATTCTATAAATGCCACCACTAGAAATCACACATATCCCAAAATTCCTTGAAAAGAACTTAATCAATTTCATATACATTTGTTCTCTCTTCTACTCTCCCCTCCCCCCCCCCCCCCCCCCCCCCAAAAAAAAAAAAAAAAAAAACAAACAAACAAACATGGGTGTCTTCACTTATGAGACCGAGACCACCTCATCTATCCCACCGCAAGACTCTTCAAGGCCTTAGTCCTTGATGCTGACAATCTTATCCCCAATATTGCACCCCAAGCGGTTAAGTGCACCGAGGTTTTGGAGGGAAACGGAGGTCCCGGGACCGTCAAGAAGATCACCTTCGGTGAAGGCAGCCAATACAAATATGTAAAGCACCAAGTGGGTGAGATTGATGCTGAAAAGCTCACCTACAGTTACAACATCATCGAAGGCGATGCTTTGGGTGATGTCATTGAGAAGATCTCTTATGAGACCAAGTTGGTGGCGTCCGCGGACGGCGGATCCATTGTGAAGAGCTGCAGCAAGTACCACACCAAGGGCGACTACGAGATCAAGGAAGAGCAAGTCAAGGAAGGCAAAGACAAGGCCTCTGGTCTGTTCAAGCTCGTTGAAGGCTACCTCCACGCAAACCCTGATGCCTACAACTAAAGTTGCTTTTAGTTGGAATAATATAATAGGATTTGGACATCATCATGTGAAATTACCATTAGATTATATCAACCGCAACCACGGTCTTTCTGTATTTATAGATTCCTAATATTTTTATGTGTGGCTGAATTCTTCTTTGCATTTTGTTTTTCCCCTTCGGTGTGCAAATCGCTAATAAATAAAGGAGTTGTAGCTTTTGTTTTGAATTTGAATAATAAAAGGCAAATCATTTGATGATATACATAGGGAATTTCTAGAGTACTTTTCTGATTTTAGGAAGTCAATTAACTTCTTGATTGTAGATCTAGCCTGCCTTAGTGAAGGGGAAAAAAAAAGGTCGAAGTGATAAATCTGCAAAATTCAATGTTGAGATCTAGAGTTTTAGTCGTTGTGAAATACGAAGTTGTCCATTATAATGATATCATTATCTTATATATGTTGTTTTCATGTTGTTTGGAAAACTGTCAATTAACTACTTTATAGGTTGTTGTCGTTTTCCGAGTCCCAACGATAACCCCAACAACAACTTCAATATTGCAGACGGCATGAACCCGACAAATCCACGTGGACCAGCAAGTGATATCATTACAAAGGAATTACTATCCTAAACACAATATCAATGCTGCAAACGACATAGACCCGTGGAGTAGAAAAACGACATCAACAATGAAAACGACATGGACAATAAAACAAAAATTTCACAGCAAACGACGTGGTCTACTAAAACGACAACAATAATACAAAATATAAATATATCAAAAAACGACATAAATTCTCCAATCACTATTTGAATGGGGAAAAAACAGATTGCAAATGACATGGACTATATATGAATGACAAAGCACTACACGCGCGAGTAATCTCAAAATGACATCAACATGAAAAACGACAAAAACCGCACTACATTCAAAAAACGACATTATCTTGAAGACGACAGCAAATTAGGAACAGCATCAGTAGAATCCCCAAAAAACGACATTTTCGAAGTATGTATACACACACACACACACACACACACAAATATATATATATATATATATATATATACATATAACAAATAAAGAAACTACAAAAATAACAAAAAAAGAAACAAAAAGGCATTAAGAGATTTTTCAGCGACATCAAACTGTACAAACGACATTAAAGATGAAAAGCAAATAAACGACAAAGAAAAGGGACAAAATAGTATACGTCCAATGACTGCAATACAAAGATATAAAAAATGAATGATAACAAACGACAATTAAAAAATGAAAAAGAGAAACGACCAACCAAAAGACAGACGATCAGTTGAAAATCTTTAAAGTAGAAAATAACAGTAAAATAAATGCAGGGAAATCAAAACAAACAGACGACATCAAAATACAGAAAGTTGATAAATATAGAAATTTCAAAACGACAACAAATAATTAAACGACACTAGAATAACAATGAGAAAACCCATAAAATAAGGAGTGTTGCCAAGCAACCCGGCTCCATTCTTACAATTAAAATATATTTTAGTTTTAATTTTTCTTACTTTATTTTTTTTTTTTTTACTTTTTCAGGCTTTTTTGTTGTTTTTTTTTTTTTTTTTCCTCCTTTAAATCTTAGTTATCTCAGCTCTTTTTTTTATTTTCCTCTTAATTATTTCTTGCATCAATCCACTTTTTCTTTCAAGCTTCTCACATTGAACGGTAGGTACTAAAGCCTACAATTTCTCCATCTAATCAACCCGTCATTTTATTATATTAGCAGAAAAAGTGCAAACATTTTAACTTTTCCAACTAAAATCCATTAGAAACCAACAGGAATTGATGATCAAAACTGCAAACATATTTTAGTCAAGCGCGAAACATAGCGCACACTCACATAGACGTAACAACGTAGGGAAGGACACATTTTGGCTCACAATATTATTGCACACAATTAATATTATTGATTAAACTAGTTGTAGGCATCAGGGTTGGCGTGGAGGTAGCCTTCAACGAGCTTGAAAGACCAGAGGCCTTTTCTTTGCCTTCCTTCACGTGTTCTTCCTTGATCTCGACATCTCCGATGGGGTGGTAATTGCTAGTGCTCTTGATAATGGATCCTCCGTCCGGGGACGCTACAAACTTGGTCTCGTAAGAGATCTTCTCAAGTTTGCCCGACAAAACGTCTCCTTCGATAATGCTGTAGCAGTAGGCGAAGTTGTCCTTGTCAATTGAGTCGATCTTGTGCTTCACATAACTAAATTGGCTGCCTGCATTAGCAACTCTCATGAGTTTTGAATTTCTAAAAATATAAATAATATATACTTTGAATTCTTGTACATTATGAAGGATTAATTGGATAACGCAATTCACGAAAATCACCAAATTCAGGATTCCATTTTACTAAAGGCTGCCTTTTTTTAATCATAGCAAAATCGGCCAACTCAAGAAGTATGATTAGTTTATTTATCAATGAAATAATTAGTTTACGTGTCTCTAAATCCTCGAGGGGGCCAATTCAGCGTGAGAGGCGAGGTTTAGGATCTTTGATTTCTTATTTAAAACCTGAGATGTTTTCTTTTAAATTAATAAAGTGGATGCATGTTTGTAAGGCTCCATATTCACCCCAAAAAAAAAAAAAAAAAAAGGTGACTAAAAACTTATGATTTGTCGAGTAAATAATTTACTTGTTGCATTCAATCAACTAAAATTTTGGTCGAAAACGCCAAGTTGTGGACTTCTTCTGTAAGGAAAAAACTCATAATGATGTAAGATTAAGGAAACAAACCTTGACCAAAGGTTATTTTTTTTATAGTTCCAGAACCAATACCATCTCCTTCAAGGATCTCGGTACTCTGAATAGCTTGTGGTGCGATCTTTGGGATGAGATTGTCGCCATCAAGGACAAAAGCCTTGAACAACCTGGCTGGTGGGATGGTGGAGGTGAACTCTGTCTCATAAGTGAAAACACCCATGATTGGTTTTGTTTTGTAAGTATTGATAAAAGCGGGAATATTAATGAAAGAAGATGTGTTGAGATGATGTTGAACAAGTCTTTTGTGTTGAGAAGGATGCGAGAGATCCTATTTATAGGCTGAGACGAAGGGGGCCCTTTTCTTAGTCCAACTTCAAATTAGAACAATTATAAGTTAAGGCTTGTGTTAGAATTTTTTATTAGGAAGGTTACAAGAACGACAAGATAGTACAATAGCTTAATTAATGTATGTAAAATACTAGTCTTTTAGTCTTACAAGGCAGCTATGAATTGTTTTTTTTTTTTTTTTCAATTATAAAAAAGTTAAATTATAAAAAATAAAATAAAATAAAATAAATACCCAATTTGGTTTAAGATGCTTTTATGTGATGTGTACTCACATAAATCTGACAAAAACAAGAATTAGTGGAGTCAATTATAGAACAAAAGTAAGAATCAATACGAATTATCTGTATTTTCAACACGCGTGAAAAGAACAAAATTAAGAATCAATACGAGTTTGACATCAACAGTAACATTTTTTTTTAATAAATGATGAGAGGGAATAATTAGTACCCGAGATATAAAGAACACTCTATTAAATTGGCATACCGACACTCGAATTGTATTAAAATAAAAGGGACAAAATGCAAAAATGTTTGAACTCGATGAGAACCTAAAAACACAAATGTTAATTAAAATTTAAAACCCTGATTAATTCTCACCGATTAATTCTCACTCAAATGGTTTGAACACCGATTATGCTAAAAGCTCGGAATATCATTCATGGTGTGGAAGAAAGAATTATGTTGATCAATTTTAGCGATGCAATTGACCTTATATGAGGAGAGAAAGCTTCATCTTATTCAACTCCCGACCATAACATTAGAAAAGAAAATGGTGAAATAATTAATACGACTGCTATATAGTTTAATAATTTTCTAAACTACTAATTAAAACAACATTAATTATATATATGTGCAAATCTCATGTAAAAAATAGATCATGTATATGATATGTAATTTGAATCCTATAATTTTTTTTTCTAAATTATCATTAACTGTAAATCAAATGTAATGAACGTGGTATTTCATGTAAAATTTATAGCGTCTCTTAATTAAAAGAACCATTTTGCATCTTTTTAAAGAGTTAAGAAACCTGTTAGCGATAAATTAAAAAAAAAAATTGGAGACCAAATTACAACTTCGTAAAAAATTAAAAAAAAAAAATTGGGATCAAAGGAGTAATTTACTTTTTTTTTTTTTTTAATTGAAGGGAGACAATTTTAATCATCTTGAAACATAATGCATAGACGAGTTAAAATCAAAACGTCCTATAAATTATTTGAAAACCTAAATCGGCCAGCTACGTCTAGAATAATTAATATGTATTTGTTTATTACTTGTTTACCAATATTCGTCATTTTGTTTTTACATTTTTGTTTGTGATGAAATGGTTATTATTAGCCATAAGCTAGTTTGTTATTTGTTATGTAATAGTAATCATATGAAAATTAAGGAATGAAAACATGCGATACATAACTGAGTAAACCTTTTTTTCTTTACTTCTTTTTCATTTTTAAGAATTGACCTCGGTAGACTAACCATTTTGAAATGCATTTTTATAGTGTTTCGTGGAGGAAAAAAAACATAAAAAAAGATGGCCTTGTGTTGACTCCCTAGAGAGGCATGCGGGGGTTGAAGGAAGTATTATAAATATCAACATGTGAATGTTCTAGAAATTCACAAGGACACCGGCCAAAGATTACAGTGTGAAATCAAGAATTAATGTTTCTTCCCTGATCAAATTGGAACCATATATAAAGAAGATTAGTACGATCCATGTGCCTAAAAGTTGATGAAACGCACAAATCATAAGGTAATATGATTTAAAGCATGCCTAAGAATGTTTCGTATAATGATACTCTAACTTACTTTATATGCATAAGTTACACCAACCACATTTTTTTATATATTCTCTTGCACATGGTCGTAATTTTTTATTCAAATATTGTATGTGGTACTTTCGCCGTATATGGGCCATGAAATTCTTTTTGAGTCATTTGGTCTTTTTAATATGATTTTTTGAAGTGTGCTGTCTTTGACCAAAATTATAGTAAGGATCTCTAAGAACGTGTGATCTTTCCATAATTGTTTAAGGAAAGAACCATATGAAACCAATTCTATAAATACCATACCGCTAGAAATCACATATAGATATCCCAAAATCCCTTGAAAAGAACTCAATCAATTCCATAAATATTAATTCTCTTCTTCTCTCCAACATCCTTAATCTTGCCAAACAAACATCATGGGTGTCTTCACTTATGAGACCGAGACCACCTCATCTATCCCACCGGCAAGACTCTTCAAGGCCTTAGTCCTTGACGCTGACAATCTCATCCCCAAGATTGCACCCCAAGCGGTTAAGTGCACCGAGGTTTTGGAGGGAAACGGTGGTCCCGGGACCGTCAAGAAGATCACCTTCGGCGAAGGCAGCCAGTACAAGTATGTGAAGCACCAAGTCGGGGAGATTGATGCTGAAAAGCTCACATACAGTTACAACATCATTGAAGGTGATGCTTTGGGTGATGTCGTAGAGAAGATCTCTTATGAGACCAAGTTGGTGGCATCCGCGGACGGTGGATCCATCGTGAAGAGCTGCAGCAAGTATCACACCAAGGGCAACTGCGAGATCAAGGAAGAGCAAGTCAAGGAAGGCAAAGACAAGGCCTCTGGTCTGTTCAAGCTCATTGAAGGCTACCTCTTGGCCAACCCTGATTCCTACAACTGAAGTTGCTTTTACTCACAATAATAAAAACAGTCTTTTTCTTTTCTTTAAAAAAAAAAACTTGAAGTAAACGGGATTTGAATTCTACTTCTCTTAGTAGAATCCGATATAAATTACTGCTAATTATGCTTACAACCATGGTCTTTCTATTTTCATATGTTCCCCAATATTTAAGTGTGGCTGAATTCTTCTCTTATTTTGTTTTTTCCCCTTTGAATAAGGGAGTCGTAGCTGTTGTTTTGAATTTTAATAATAAAAGGCAAATCATTTGATTGTAGATCTAGCCTGAGTGAGGGGGGAAAAAAAGGTCGAAGTCATAAATCCGCAAACCTCAATGTTGAGATCTAGAATTGTTGCGATATACCATATTTGTTCATTATAATGATATCATTTTCTTGTTGCTGTTGATTTCATGTCGTTTGGAAAACTGTCGTTGTTCTTCATAGGTTCTTTTCGTTTGCATTGCTGTTGGTTCCCCAGTCCCATTGAGAACCTCAAGAACAACTTCTATTTTGCAAACGGCGTGAACCTGATAAAAGCACGTAGACCAGCTTATGATATCATTACATGGCACAGTACTATCCTGAAACACTATATCAAAACTGCAAACCACATAGACCCATGGACTAGAAAAACGACATAAACAATGCACACGACATGGACTATAAAACAAAAATATTACAATAAACGACATGGTCTAGTAAAACGACAACAATAATACAAAACCAAAATAAAAATAAAAAATTAATTTTAAGTTAATTTATGATTAAAAAAAAAAAAAGCGTGCCCAATTTGGTATAAGATGCTTTATGTAGATGTATACCCACATAAACATGACAAAAACAAGAATAAGTGGAATCAATTATAGAACAAAAGTAAGAATCTATACGAATTCTCCGTATAGTTACATACGCCCAAAAAGAACAAAATTAAGGAACAAGACGAATTTAGACATTGAGAGAAACTCTTTTTCTTTTTTTTAAATAAATGTCGAGAGAGAGTGACTGTTGTCCGCGACAAAAAGAATGTCTTAATTTAAATTGGCATCTAAATCCTACCTCGTCCGACACTCGAATTGTATTGAATTAAATTAAATGAACAGAATGCAGAAATGTTTGAACTCAGATGAGAACTTAACAACACAAATGGTAATTAAAAATAAAACCTCGATAAATTCTCATTCAAATTGTTTGAACACCGATTATGCCAAAAGGTCGAAATATCCTTCATGGTGTGGAAGAAAAAATTATGTTGTTCAATTTTAGCAATTGACCTTGCCTGAGGACAAAAAGCTTCATCTTATTCAACCCTGCCGACGACAAAATTAGAAAAGAAAAGGGGGAAAATAATTAATACGACTCTGCTATAGTTTTATAATTTGCTAGCCATTGAAACAACATTAATTATAGAGGAATACTCTCCTATTCAGTTACCGAACATGATCCAACATTTATAATTTTTTAGTAAATAACTTGTAACAACTAATAAAATTTACTTATTATTTTAGTAAAATTATATGTAACATGTTACTATTTAGAACCTAATTGTGCAAAATACAGATATCACTTAAAAATATTATAATGAAATCAATCGGTTACTATAAAAACAAATAAAAAAAAATTTACGACTGCGGAATAAGAGAGTATACCTAATCATATATAGAGAGAAATTGTAGTAAATAACATTTTTATAAAAATAATTAAAGAATATCTAATAAATTTATTATTTACTGCTATTTATTTAAATATTTAAATAATATATATACTATTTACTTTTTTTTTCAATTGTTATTTACTTCTTTCTTCATATATCTAACAAATCATGACCAACATTTTAATTAATAGTTCTCGATTATCCATTCTGTGGCCGGTGTGAATATATCTTAGCAATAGGATATTAACTAGGCGACATGTTAATCCTTTTTTTTTTTTATTGAAGGGGGACAATTTCAGTCGTCGTGAAATATAATGCATAGTTGTGTTAAATAAACGTCCATAAATTATTTGAAAATCTAAATGGGCCAGCTGTGTCTAAAACAATGTATTTATTATACACTATTGCTTCGCAATATTCATCATTTTTTTTCATTTGTTTGTGATAAAATGGTTATTATTAGTCATAAGCTACCTCGTATAATTTGTTATGTAGTAGAAATTAAAAATGAAAATTTAAGGAATGAAAACATGCATTGCATAATAATTGTCTCGGTAGACTTATTTTGAAATGCATTTTTATAATGCTTTCTGAAAGTACATAAATAAATAAATAAATAATAAAAATACCGAAAGCGATGGCTGGTGTTGACTCTCTACAGAGGCATTGCCGGGGTTGAAAAGAAGTGTTACAAATATCAACATGTAAATATCTACAAATTAACAAGGACACCTACCAAGATTACAATGTGAAACCAAGAATGTTTCCCCAGCTTAATTTCCCCAAAGAAATTGGAACCATATAAAGAAGATTAGCATGACTATACGTTAGATTATTTCAACTGCAACCACGGACTTTCTGTATTTATAGGTTCCCTAATATTTTTATGTGTGGCTAAATTCTTCTTTGCATTTTGTTTTCCCTCCGGTGTGCTAATCGCCAATAAATAAAGGAGTTGTAGCTTTTGTTTTGAATTTGAATAATGAAAGGCAAATCATTTGATGATATACATAGGTAATTCTCTAGAGTACTTTTCTGATTTTAGGCAGTCAATTAACTACTTGATTGTAGATCTTGCCTGAGTGACCAAAAAAAAAAAAAAGAAGAAGAAGAAGAAGAAGAAGTGATAAATCCGCAAACCTCGACAATGTTGAGATCTAGAATTGTTGTGATATACGATATTGTCCATTATAGTCAAATCATATTTTCTTGTATATGTTGATTTCATGTCATTTGGAAAACTGCTGTTCTTTATAGGTTATTGTCGTTTTCATTTTTTTCGTTTCCCCAGTCCCAATTATAACCACAAGAATAACTCAACATTGCAGACGGCATGAACCTGATAAAACCACGTAGACCAGCTTATGATATCATTACACTGAGGGACAGTACTGTCCTAAAACACAATATCAATGCTGCAAACGACATAGAAACCCCCATGGAGTAGAAAAACGACGTCAAAATGCAAACGACATGGACTGTAAAACAAAAATATCACAGTAAACGACATGGTCTAGTAAACGACAACAATAATATAAACTACAATGACCTCAAAAAACGACATCAAAACTTCAGCATGGAAAAAGAACAGGTACTTCGCAAATGACATGGACTATAAAAAATGACAAAGCACTACACGAGACGGTAATCTCAAAATGACATCAACCAGAAAAAACGACAAAAACAGGACCATATTCAAAAAAAAGGCATCATCAGCGAAACGACGGTAAAGTAGGAACAACATCAATACAATCCGCAAAAAACTACATTTTCGATATAAAAATAAATTTAGAGGTCTTGTTCGTCAATCATGAAGGTTAATTTGTCACACCCCAAAAAAGAAATCCAAATCCTTATAGGTAAGGTAACAAAGCAAAGGCTATTTCGGAGTGAATATATTTATATATGTATGTATGTATGTATGTATGTATGTATATATACACACCAATTCTGAAGAGTTTCCTCCCCTCTTAATTTGGTAATTCTGACAAGAAGTTACTTATTTCCTTTAATCCAAGACAAACGATTACGACCTGCCTATGACGCTTCAACAACATCTTATAGCTTCAAGTTTTTTTATCAGCAACATTTTTACTTTATGAAAAAGAGAGTTGAAATTAGTAAAAACGTCTCTAGTGGGAAAAAGAGTGGAAAACGTAACAAAATAAATAAAAAATAACAAACAAACAAACAAACAGATAGGAAATGAAGACTTTATTTACACAAGTTGGGTGGAAATTTGTAAGATAAGCCACTGTCGTAGTGTTTGTCAAAATGGGCTTTTATTTCTTGGTCTTTGCCAAACGACATTAATTGGCTTATGCAAACTCGTGAGTCATATTTGTTGACTATACATAGGATGCCGTGGTTGAATGCTAGCCAAGTCGTTCTTTGAAAATTTGAATCACAGGGGTGGCTAAATAAAATACTATTATAATGGACGGTAGACTGTGGTGTGAGGACATCATTAATTCTCTTTTTTATCAATAAAAATATTTTATGATGATCTGTCAAAATTCTATAGATTAAAAGTACATATATATATATATTTTTTGGTAAGAAAAACTGAGATATACAAATAAATGTCAAGTGCCAACTCAAGAAGGTAGATTTGCATTTTCCAAAAACTATTGTGTGTATAACTAACAAAGGCAATTTAGATCAAACCTGAATTCATTTATTCGTGCAATTTTCTAAGTAATAATGAGTAATATAATATCTGATTGAGATTAAAGAGATTTAATTCAGTTATTGAGGATTTACAGACAAGCTACTTTTGTTTTTTGCAACTAAAATTAGCTTAAAATTTAGATCACGTTAGCATCTTAAAGCATAAAGGTAAAACATAATTACAACAGTAGTTATGGTAAATAAGAATAACAAGATTGTCTTGTATATGAACAGTAAACTTTAACTGCAACACCCTCCAAGATTTACCAATATATATAATAGTTTTTTTTTTTAATTTGTTTCCACATTAAGCTCCAAGTTTATAAGAAATTTTCTTTTTAAGATCTTTCTTCAATTTATCTTTCAAATTTTACGTTTGTGCCTTTTTGTCACAAGAACTTAAAACTATAATTTCCACCTTTTTGTAAATTTTATGATTATTGACCGTCAGTTAATCACCCACTTTAAAGCTTCAATTTTCAGCTTAAGATTGTCTAAATATATTTACCATATATGAAGCATTTATCATATATTCAATCAAAAACAACAACAAGAGCAATATTAAGGGTATATAGGATTGCTCTCTTCTAAACTTATCAGTATGATAACTTTAATTTCTCTAAAACTTTAAACTTTTAAACTTTTAATAATTTACTCCTGAACTTTCTAAATTGTGACAATACATCTCATTTTGTTAACTTTTAAAACTTTAATGATTTACTCTGAAATTTCTAAATTGTTACAAATACATTATACCTCATTTATTTGTTAACTTTATATCAAATTAAAGATTTAAATTTGGAAGAATTTCATTGGGCCATTTGTATTATGTTTGAAAATTTTTAATTGAAAATGAGATTTTTCATCTTCATATGAGGTTTACGTAAGCTTTTCATGATCAATTTGAAGATGAGTTAGGTCATATACTTATAAAGTTTAGAAGATAAATTATTAAAATTAAAAGTTTGAAAGACAAGTTGTCAAATTGACAAATGAGTGGATGATGGCGCTAAACGTCCTAATAACAAAGAATTTTTTTTTTCCTTTTTTTTTTTTTTGGGAACAACAATAGAGCTGTTACAAGAGGGACTTAGGGTTAGTTTGGGGTTACTGTGCTTTTAACAGAATTGTTACGTTTATTTCTAGCAAAAGAAAAATAAAAACTAAAAGCAAATGTTACAAATCCGATCTACTCTAAATGGCTGTTAAAATGTATTGATATTTATGCAAAAGAATTTTTAACACTTACTATCAAATACAAGACTAATATAATAATTTATGTAAAAAAACTTTTAAATTCTTCAAGAACATTACAATATTACACTAAATTGCAGGAAAAAGAAAATGAAAAAAGAAACTTAATTAAAAGTGAATCCACGTGTCGAAGAATTAAATTATAATTAAAAAAAAAGAATAAAATTATTGGATTAGGACATGTAATAGCCTTTTTGTCTTTAGATTTTACAATGAATAAAAGTATGTGCTTCCTTAAAAGTTCATATTGTGTACACAAGTTTTCAAACCAAGTAAATCCACCGTTTCTAGCATCAAAAATTAAATCCACCGTTCAAGGGAATCAAAAAAAAAAAAAAAAACGTAAAAAAGAGAAGAAAAAATAAACAAAAACAAAATTGACCAAATTGTGGAAGTCTGTGTGGCCTTCTAGGGGGGAGTGGGATAGGATATATTAGATTGAAATTGAAACATGACCACGGCGGACCGTATAAGTGACGAGCATGATTCTTTCTAGTAACAAGTCGCAACTCAATTATTTTTCAAGAGTGATGGAAGACTTGAAGGAATTAGTGCCCCCACAAAGTTATTACAAAAACCCAATTCCGATAGCCATCTTTGACCGTTTCTATGTTTTTCAGTCTTACTACCTTACTTACAAGTATTATCATCTATAAATTTTTATTTTGTATGTTGTTCTATTAAGACTAGTTGAGCAGACGAAAAAAAACTTTGAATTTTAAATTTCATATTAGAAACATGAGATTCCCTTTTAAGTAAATAATTGGTGAGTGTCTATAAATCTTTAAATATATATATATATATAAACAAAATTATATTTCAAAAGTTTGACCAAGTGTTCTTGTTGAGACAGCAGTAACTATTTAAATGATAATAGATAAAGACTTTTATTAGACACTGTCATGAGTTCGAAATTTTGAAAGCTATAGCCGCTCTCATATCATAGCGTTTGTCCAAATAGCTTTTAATTCTTTTTTTTGGTTGAATAAAACGACATAGCTTATGTATTCACTATAAATAGGCATGACGTGCCATATGAAGGAAAATCGAGCCATTCTTTGACAAGTTGAAGTTCTAGAAGTTGCAGAACGAGGTCATGAAAACCAACTTTAAAAGCTACCATTAAATTGCATATAATGTGAAACAAATAAGTTCACAAACAATTCCTCGTTCTTTTACTTGCTAAATGAAATTGTTGACGTAAAATTTGAAGTGTGCTTATTTTGACCAAAAAAAAAAAGACCAATGACAAGAGTTTGTTATTTTCATACTACATAAAACATGTGTGAAAGTGAGGAAATGATCAGTCCGGAGATATCTTCTATAGATGATAAGGATAGGGACGGGATGGCACTAATAAGTTTTATTTTTACTAATCTTGATACTAATGAGTTTTATTTTTACTAACCTTTAGAGTGAGCATGAGCCTATAAATAGCAACACTAGAAATCACATATCCACCATCCCAAAGATCCTCAAAAGTTAATTAAATCCCTATTCCTTTTCTACTCTCCAACATCCTCTCCTTATCAAACAAATTCTTATCATGGGTGTTTTCACTTTTGAGTCCGAGACCACCTCTCCTGTCCCTGCCTCAAGGCTATTCAAGGCCTTGGTCCTGGATGCCCACAATCTTGTCCCCAAGATTGCACCCCAAGCCGTCAAGCATGCCGAGCTCGTGGAGGGAGACGGAGGGCCTGGAACCATCAAGAAGATCACCTACGGTGAAGGGAGTGAGTACAAGTACATGAAGCACCTTGTTGATGCGCTCGACACCAACAGCTTGGTATACAATTACACCGTCATTGAAGGTGATGTTTTGGGTGATGGTCTTGAGAAGATCTCTCTTGAGGTCAAGATTGTCGCATCCACGGACGGCGGATCAGTCTTGAAGAGGAGCAGCAAGTACCACACCAAGGGTGACCACAAGATCAATGAGGAACATGCCAAGGAAGCCAATGAAGAGGCCTCTATTCTTGTCAAGGTCATTGAGGGCTACCTCTTGGCCAACCCTGATACCTACAACTAAAGAAGTTGCCTTTAAGACTTCCAAGTCATTTTGCTTCTTAAAGAATAAAGACAAGTCTTTGTCTAGAAGTTACCTTTTTAGAACGCAACTACTAAAATTAGGAGGGTATGTCTTTGATGGTGTTGGATTGAGTACTAAATGTTGTTCTTGTGCCCTTTTTTTTTTTTTTTTATCCCTCGAACTTTAAAACTCTCCCTTTTTTTCTCATATGATTGTACTAACATTTTTGTTAAAAACATTTTGAAAAAAAAAAAAACAAAAAGAAATTAGTCTTACAAAACTCAATTTGTTAGGATTTATATTAAAAACAAATAGAAAAAGATCACTTAACTCACTTTTTTCATCTATTTTTAACCAAAATTATACTTACTCCAAAAGAAGAAAAGAAATTAACAACAAACCTCTCCATTAAGAAATCAATTATAGTGATATTTGCGTCTAATTTCACTCATTTGAATATAGCTAAAACCCAGCATAACGTTTATAATATGATAGAACAACTACAAGCTTAACATAACGTTTATAATGTGATAAAACAACTAAGTCAACCACTTTATAAGAAAGTTTGCAGATAGATTAGAAGATTTAGATTACAAATGTCCACATTCCGACAATCGCAAATCGCAAGTCAATTCTTCGGAGAATTTGGCTTCCGTATTTTGGTCAAAAGCTTCACAAAGTAGCAAAATAATTTACACATCAAGAATGTGATATTGGCAAGAGAATATAGCCAAATATATATATATATATATATATATATGAATCAACATAGGGATTACAAATGGATCCAGCACAAGTAGTATTTCGGTAAATGGTACATATGTTTTCATTATGTTATTATTAAAGATACAATGTCTTACATACACTTCAATACAATTGTAACAACACCAAACTCTTATTAATGGCAAGCCTAGAGAAATCTAAGGCACAGAAAACAACATGAAAGCCAAACCCTTTAGCTTATAGTAAAAATAAAAATAAAAATAAAAAAAAAAGTAGTTCAATTTGACATGCATAGAGTTCAACAGATTTAGTTGTAAGCATCTGGGTTGGCTTGGAGGTAGCCTTCGACGAGCTTGAAGAGACCAAAGGCCTTTTCGTTTCCTTCCTTAACATGCTCTTCGTCGACCACGGCATCTCCAATGGTGTAGTGCGTGCTAGTGGCCTTGATGATGCTTCCCCCATCTGGGCTTGGCACCACCTTGCTCACATGAGAAATTTTCTCAAGTTTTCCCAACAAAACATCTCCTTCGATCAAGCTGTGGCCGTAGGTCAAGTTGGAATGGTCAATCAAATCCACTCTATGCTTCACGTATGTGAATTTGCTGCCTGCAAATGAAAATCAGTTTAAAACTTGATTACCATCTTTAATGTACTTTTAAAAGGCATCCATGAATTCATAATCAGTTGAAATTAGAAAGGAAAAGAGTTTGGAATGGAAAGAAGCGGCAGTTAATTTGTCATAAACCGTCTTAGTTAGTAGGTAAGTACATAAATGAGAGGAAAACGAAATTCTTCCCCTACTCTTTTTCAATTTATGAGATGTAAAATAGAATGTTAAACAAAAACGCAATTTTGGAGATAAATACAAAAGTGTTAACTTACCTTCGCCGAAAGTGACCTTCTTGATGGTTCCCGGCCCTCCATCTCCTTCGAGGATCTCGACATGCTTAATTGCTTGGGGGGCAACCTTTAGAATAATCTCATCGGCATTAAGGAGGAAGCCCTTGAACAACCTAGCGGGAGCAATGGCGGAGGTGAACTCATGCTCGTAAGTGAAAACACCCATGATGATCAAAAGGGTTTTGAAAGGGGTCAAAGAGGAAATGATAATGTATGGCTTGTTTTGAACTTTGAGTTGTTGTGTGGTGAAGAGATGTGCAAATATGGATGCTATTTATAGGACTAGGCCCATATATGAAGAATCCCCTGTTCATTTAATAATTTAATGAATAGAGATTTGTTTATTGGATGTTTACACTGGTGAGAAATTTTATTTTTATTTTTGGACTGTTACGAAATTATAATTTTTAAGCATTTTAGGGGGTGTTTGGTGAATGAGTTTAGTTTAAGATTTTTAAGTTTCAATAGTAATTTTTTAGAAAAGACAAAAAACTTTTTCAGAAAAAGACAAAAATCATGATGAAAAAAGTACAGTTTAGTTTAAACTAAACTTACTTCCAAACACATCCTTAGTCAAAGAAGGCGCCCCTATGTTGATTGATTTTCTTTTTATGGTTTATTCAAAACTAGGAATAAAAAAAGTTCGTCGGTTCTACAGAATGTGACAATTTGTCAAGTTTATCCTAACGGTTTAATAGCTTAATAACTCGAGGAAAAAAAAAAAGTTGGGTTAATTTCAGCAAATTCAAAAAAGAAAAAAGTAGTGTGAAAAAACCATTATCATATTTACCAGGTTGTTTCCGAATATACTTTATCAAACATAAATCACTGTTCAAGCTGTATATTTACCAGTTTGATCGTTACTGGTTTTTTTTTTTTTTTCTAAGAATGTCATATTTATCTGTAACTCAACTCATTTCCTCAAAGCAACGACTTATTTCCTTTCGATATCTCTTTTCTTTTTTTCTTTTTTTTTTTCCTTTTTTTTTTTTTTTTCTGTCGAATGTGTTTGGTGGGGGATGTGAAGTGGCTAGCTACCTCAAGATTTGAGGTTTTATTTTTTCTTTCCTTTGGTTTGATAATTTCAAGTTTTGAAATTTGATTTCTAAAATTGGCAGCCAATCAACAGTCAACATTTATCACTAAAAAAAAAAAAAAAAAAAAAAACTCTCCTTTCATACCTGACATTCTCCCACAAACTTCACACTTGTTACTTGTACCCAGCCCCTATTAAGGAGTGAATTTTTCTTTGCTGCCGTTTGGAATTTGGCCCTTCAGTATTACTATAGAAGTCCCCGCAAATTTTAAATGGAAACGACAACAATTAAATCGCAACGATGAAAATAAAGAACAAGAAATAAAAAACGATGAGGAGAATGGAAAAACACACTAAAACGTTGACACAAAAGAATAAAACGACATTAAAATGATGGAACGACACCAATAAACGAACGACGTCAAAACAGCAAAAGTTGATAGACGACAGCATAGACATATATATATATATGTCTCAAGAAATCTTTTACATAATTAACATTAATTAAGTAAAAGAATTTTACCTTGGTCGCACCAGACTCAAGGATGCAACCTTCATTTTGTGGGTCAGTCTTTTTTTGATCTCTGCCGAGCATTTGGAACATTTAAAGTAGAATCTCACAATTCGAATACCCAGATAAGTCTGTACAAAAATACACAAAATTAGTTCATAATTAGAAATTACTATACTAAAGTACGAAAAAAAACTTTTGAAAATTTTCCTTGGAATCTCCTATTAGGTATGAATTCAGCTTCCTATTATTCAACGCAAGTTACACAATGAAGAATTAAACTTAAACCCTAACCGTAATCCTAACCTTAATCCTAAGATTTCCGATGCAATTAATGAAATTGCAAGAGGACACAATGAGAAACCTCACCGGCGACGAACTCCTTGCCCGTGATCTTCTTCTTTCGATTCGTCTTATCGTTCAACACCACTCTCTCTCTCTCTCTCTCTCTCTCTCTCTCTCTTCTTAGTCTTGTTCTTCTTCTTCTTCTTAATCGGAATTGAATTGCTCAGAAGATAAAACATTTAAAACGAATTTTTGGGAGGGAAAGTACAACAACGTTTAAAACGACATCGAAGCTGAAAAAAAAACTAGAAAGGAAAAAACAACAATTAAGTAACATGTACGGTGTTGTAGAAATTGAACGACAAAAAAATGATAAAACGGCAGTGGGAGATCTTACTTGCAGCAAGCTATAAACGACGTAAAGATTTTTTTTTTTTTTTCCAAAGGACAAAATACCTCCAATGACAGCAATACAAAGACCGTCACCTAGAGCTGGCTCAAGCGGTTGTGTGCGTGAATGTGTGAGTGTGTAATCTAAGGTTCGATTTCTGAATTTTTCACTTCTTAATAGTAGTAAAATTTAAAACATTAAATTATTTTAAAGAAAAAAGAACAGAAATGAAAGACGACAAAAACAATAAAAAAGAAACTACCAACCAAAAGACACGATCAGGTGAACGGCATTAAAAGAGAAAACGACAGTAAAGTAAATGAAGGAAATCAAAATAAACATACGACATCAAAATAGAGAAAAAAAATTCGATAATAATTTCCAAACTACAACGAGCAATTAAACAACACTAGAATACGTAGACACCAAATAGAATGGGACAACGAAAAACGACCATAGAATAAGAAGTAGTATTGCCGAACAACCGGGCTCCACCACCCTTATTAACTAACATTTAAAATACGTCTCCAGTAAATTTTTCTTTTTTCCACTTTATTTTGCTTCTTTCCTTTTTCATTTTTTTTCTTTTAATATTATACTAATCTGGTTTACTTGGTTTGTGTTAAATCAGTTAAATTACTTGCATCAGTCTACTTTTTATGTCGAACTCCTCTAAAGTATACCTACACTTTTTCCATCCACAAATTTAATCAACTCTTTATTATATAGTTACTCGCAGAAAATAGTACAAAGTAGTAACTTTTCCAACCAAAATTCATAAAAATCAACTGAAATGGATAATCCAAACCCACTGCAAACACTTTTTAGTCAAGCGCGAAACATAGCGCACGCTCACATAGACGTAACAATGAAGGAAAGCCACATTTTGGCTCACAATATTATCGCACACAACTAATATTATTGATTAAACTAGTTGTAGGCATCAGGGTTTGCGTGGAGGTAGCCTTCAACGAGCTTGAACAGACCAGAGGCCTTTTCTTTGCCTTCCTTCACGTGTTCTTCCTTGATCTCGACATCTCCGATGGGGTGGTAATTGCTAGTGCTCTTGATAATGGATCCTCCGTCCGGGGACGCGACAAACTTGGTCTCGTAAGAGATCTTCTCAAGTTTGCCCGACAAAACGTCTCCTTCGATAATGCTGTAGCAGTAGGTGAAGTTGTCCTTGTCAATTGAGTCGATCTTGTGCTTCACATAACTAAATTGGCTGCCTGCATTAGCAACTCTCATGAGTTTTGAATTTCTAAAAAATAATTTCACTTTGAATTGTTGCACATTATAAGGAATTGGATAAGGGAATTCACCAAATTACCAAATCCAGGATTCCTTTTTTACTTAAGGCTGCCTTTTTTTTTAATCATAGCAAAATCCGCCAACTGATCAAGAGGTATAATAAACTTATTTATCAAGGAAATATTTAGTCTGCGTGTCTCTAAATCCTGCTGGCTCAGTGTGTGAGGGGCAAGATTTAGGGTCTTTGGTTCATATTTAAAACCTGAGACGTTTTCTTTTAAATTAATAAAGTGGATGCATGTTTATAAGGCTGCATATAAACCTCACCAACCCCCCCTCCCCCCCCCCCCCCCCGGCGGCCGCAAAAAAAAAAAGTGACTAAAAATATGTGATTTGTCGAGTAAATGATTTGCTTGCTGAATTTTATAAATCAACTAGGGGTGTTTGGTGAATGAGTTTAATTTAAAATTTTTAAATTTTAATAGTAATTTTTCAGAAAAGACAAAAAACTTTTTCAGAAAAAGACAAAAATCATGATGAAAAAAGTACAATTTAATTTAAAATGAGATATAAAACAAACAAACCCTAAAATTTTGGTTGAAAACGCGAAAGCCATGTACTTCTACTCTAAGGACAAAACTCATAATGATGTAAGATTGAGGAAACAGACCTTGACCAAAGGTGATTTTTTTGATAGTTCCATGGCTAGTGCCATCTCCTTCAAGGACCTCGGTACTCTGAATAGCCTGTGGTGCGATCTTTGGGATGAGGTTGTCGCCGTCAAGCACAAAAGCCTTGAACAACCTGGCAGGTGGGATGGTGGAGGTGAACTCTGTCTCATAAGTGAAAACCCCCATGATTGGTTTTGTTTTCTAAATATTGATAAAAGCGGGAAAAATTAATGAGAAAGAAGATGTGATGGGATGATGTTGAACTAGTTTTTTGTCTTGTGAAGGATGTGAAGGCAAGAGATCCTATTTATAGGCTGAGACGAAGGGTGCCCTTTTCTTAGTACAACTTGTAATTTAATAGAACAATGTGTTAAGGCTTATGTTAGAATTTTTTTATTGGGAAGGTGACAAGAACGACAAAATATATAATATAATAGTTTAACGAAACAAATCTTTTTTTTAATATAAAATATTAGTCTTCTAATACAAGGCAGCTCCAAATTGGTATTAAAAAAATAAAATAAAATAAAATAAATATACGCAATTTGATATAAGATGCTGTATATAGATCAAGTGTACTCACATAAACATGACAAAAACAAGAATAAGTGGAATCAATTATAGAACAAAAGTGAGAATCGATACCAACTATCTGTATTTTCACATGGGCGAATCAATTAGAATTTAGACATCAATAGAAATCTCTTTTTTTTAATTAAATTATGAGAGGAAATAACTAGTATCTGAGACATATAGGACACCCCAATTAAATTAACATCTAAATCCTGCCTCATATACGACACTTGAATTGTATTTTTAAATAAAAGGAACAAATTAAATGCAAAAATGTTGAACTCAATGAGAAGTTAACAGCACAAATGATAATTAAAATATAAATTAAACCTTGATTAATTTGCACCAATTAATTCTCACTCAAATTGTTTGAACATCGATTATGTTAAAAGCTCGAAATATCCTTCATTGTGTGGAAGAAAAAATTCTGTTGATCAATTTTAACGATGCAATTGACCTTATCTGAGAGGGAAATCTTCATCTTATTCAACTCTGCCAACCATGACATTAATTAATACGACTCTACTCTAGTTTAATAATTTGCGAGCTATTGAAACACGATTAATTATATATGGATACTCTCCTATCCGGCTGCCAAACAAGATCCTTTGTAATTTTTTAATAAACAACATGTAACAATTTGTTGACTTTACTTTTTTTTTTTTTTTGTAAAATAATGTATAGCAAAGTACTATTTAGCAACCAATGATATAAAAGACAAGTATCACTGAAAAATATTATAATGAAATCAACTGGTCATTACGATAACATACAAAAAAGTTACAAGTCCCACTATCAAATAAGTGAGTTTACCTAATTGTATATGTATATATAAGCCCTTTGATAATGATAACCGATTGGTATTCACATTTGAATTAAAAGCTCTCGGTTGTCCATTCCGTGGCAAAGCGTGAATATATCTTAGCTTAAGGATATATAGATATTCTGCTTAAATAAATAGGCGACATTTCAATCTTTTTATCTTTTTAATTGGAGGGAGACAATTTTTAAAAATCTGGAGACAAAATTGCATGGACGAGTTAAAATAATCAACACCCCATAAATTATTTGAAAATCTAAATCGGCCAGCTATGTCTAAAATAATTTGTATTTGTTTATATGCTTGCTTTACGATGTTCATCTCTTTTTTTTTATATACACAATTTGTTTGTTATGAAATGGTATTATTAGTATTAAGCTAGCTTTTAATTTGTTAGACCAACCTAGCTCGTATTTTTATTATTCCCTTACACATGGTTGTAATTTTTTATTCAAATATACTTTTTGTGTTTTCTGCTCTGTAGATGGGCCATGAAGTTCTTTTTGAGTCATTTCGTCTTTTTAATATGATTTTTTGGAGTGTGCTATCTTTGACCGAATTATAATAAGGAACTCTAAGAACGTGTGATCTTTTTCCATAATGCTTTAAGGAAAGAAATACGAGAACCAATTCTATTTTTATATGTTCCCTAATAATTAAGTGTGGCTGAATTCTTCTTTTTATTTAATTTTTTTTTTCCCTTTGAATAAGGGAGTTGTAGCTGTTGTTTTGAATTTTAATAATAAAGGGCAAATCATTTGCTTGTAGATCTAGCCTGAGTGAGGGGGAAAAAAAAAGTTGAAGTGATAAATCCGCAAACCTCAATGTTGAGATCTAGAATTGTTGCGATATACCATGTTTGTTCATTATAATGATATCATTTTCTTATTGCTGTTGATTTCATGTCGTTTGGAAAACTGTTGTTGTTCTTCATAGGTTCTTTTCGTTTGCATTGCTGTTGGTTCCTCAGTCCCATTGAGAACCTCAAGAACAACTGCTATTTTGCAAACGGCATGAACCTGATAAAAGCACGTAGACCAGCTTATGTTATCATTACAAAGCACAGTTCTATCCTGAAACACAATATCAAAACTGCAAACGACATAGACCCATGGAGTAGAAAAACGACATCAACAATGCAAACGACATTCACTATAAAACAAAAATATTACAATAACGACATGGTCTAGTAAAACGACAACAATAATACAAAACCAAAATAAAAATAAAAAATTAATTTTAAATTAATTTATGATTAAAAAAAAAAAAGCGTGCCCAATATGGTTTAAGATGCTTTATGTAGATGTATACCCACATAAACATGACAAAAACAAGAATAAGTGGAATCAATTATAGAACAAAAGTAAGAATCTATACGAATTCTCCGCATTTTCACATACGCACAAAAAGAACAAAATTAAGGAACAATACGAATTTAGACATTGAGAGAAACTCTTTTTTTTTTTAATAAATGTCGAGAGAGAGTGACTGTTATCCGAGACATAAAGAATACCTTAATTTAAATTGGCATCTAAATCCTACCTCGTCCAACACTCAAATTGTATTAAAATAAAATGAACAGAATGCAGAAATGTTTGAACTCAAATGAGAACTTAACAACACAAATGGTAATTAAAAAATAAAACCTCGATAAATTCTCATTCAAATTGTTTGAACACCGATTATGCCAAAAGGTTGAAATATCTTTCATGGTGCGGAAGAAAAAAATTATGTTGTTCAATTTTAGCGATTGACCTTGCCTGAGGACAGAAAGCTTCATCTTATTCAACTCTGCCGACAACAAAATTAGAAAAGAAAAGGGGGAAAATAATTAATATGACTCTGCTATAGTTTTATAATTTGCTAGCCATTGAAATAACATTAATTATATAGGAATACTCTCCTATTCGGTTCGGAACAGGATCCAACATTTATAAGTTTTTAATAAATAACTTGTAACAACTAATAAAATTTACTTATTATTTTAGTAAAATTATATATTATTTTAGTAAAATTATATGTAACATGTTACTATTTAGAACTTAATTATGCAAGATACAGATATCACTTAAAAATATTATAATGAAATTAATCGGTTACTATAAAAACAAATAAAAAAAAAAAAGTTACGACTGCGGAATAAAAGAGTATACCTAATCATATATATAGAGAGCACTTGTAGTAAATAGCATTTTTATAAAAATAATTAAAATAATATCTAATAAATTTATTATTTACTGCTATTTATTTTAAATATTTAAAAATATATATACTATTTACTTTTTTTTTCAATTGTTATTTACTTCTTTCTTCATATATCTATCAAATAATGACCAACATTTTAATTAATAGTTCTCGATTATCCATTCTGTGGCAGGTGTGAATATATCTTAGCAATAGGATATTAACTAGGCGACATTTTAATCCTTTTTTTTTTTTTTAATGAAATGCACAGTTGTGTTAAATAAACGTCCATAAATTATTTGAAAATCTAAATGGGCCAGCTGTGTCTAAAACAATGTGTATTTGTTTATACACTATTGCTTCGCAATATTCATCATTTTTTTTTCATTTGTTTGTGATAAAATGGTTATTATAAGTCATAAGCTACCTTGTATAATTTGTTATGTAGTAGAAATTAAAAATGAAAATTTAAGGAATGAAAACATTCATTGCATAATAATTGTGCTCGGTAGACTTATTTTGAAATGCATTTTTATAGTGCTTTCTGAAAGTACATAAATAAATAAATAAATAATAAAAATACCGAAAGCGATGGCTGGTGTTGACTCTCTACAGAGGCATTGCCGGGGTTGAAAAGAAGTGTTACAAATATCAACATGTAAATATCTACAAATTAACAAGGACACCTACCAAGATTAAAATGTGAAACCAAGAATGTTTCCCCAGCTTAATTTCCCCCAAAGAAATTGGAACCATATAAAGAAGATTAGCATGACCTACACGTAAAAATTGACTGCACGCACCAATCGAAAATGGTCTTCTAGCTAACTTTCTCTAGATTAGTTACACCGACATCGTAATTTTAAATATTCTCTTGCTCATGGTTGTACTTTTTCTTCAAATATTTTTCGTGCTTTCTGCGGTAGATCATGGGCCATAAGTTCTTTTTGATTCATATATGGTCTTTTTTAATATGATTTTGTAAAGTGTGCTATCTTTGACCAAAATTATAATAACGAACTCTAACAACTCGTGATCTTTCCATGCTTTAAGAAGGAAGTACAACAAAAGGGAAAGAAAAAATAGAAGTTAAAGAAAATAAGAGGGAGAGGAAATATTTCATTTTTTCTTTCATGTTATTTGGTATCATAGAAGAAGATAAGAGAAAAAAGCTATATAATTACTATTTAATTTATATAAACATGGGAAAAAGTACCTGAATGACACAAACTTAAAGATCATTGTAAAAATATGACATAAAAAAGTAATATTAGATCAATATGACTCTAAATTAAACTAAAATTAACTAAAATTTGCGTCATGTTAGTCAAGATAAGGGAGTTTGGCTTACGTTGATCAATAGATGAAAAAAAGGTGGTTACCTTGGTAATTTTCTCTATAAAACATATTCTTTTACTTTAAAAGCAAGGGTAAAAAAAGTAATTTTAATAGTTATACGGTGGATTTTAATTTTCCTCCCACTTTTAGAGAGATTAAATTTATGGGTCCCACTATAATTTTTTTCCCCTTATTTTTCCTTCCCCTTTTTCTATTCCTTTCTACCAAACTAGTCAATCTAATATTTGAACTCAGATGAGAACTTAACAACACAAATGGTAATTAAAAATAAAACCTCGATTAATTCTCACTCAAATTGTTTGAACACCGATTATGCTAAAAGCTCGAAATATCTTCCACGGTGTGGAAGAAAAAATTATGTTGTTCAATTTTAGCGATTGACCTTACATGAGGACAGAAAGCTTCATCTTATTCAACTCTGCCGACCACAAAATTAGAAAAGAAAAGGGGGAAAATAATTAATACGACTCTGCTATATAGTCTTATAATTTGCTAGGGAATGAAACAACATTAATTATATAGGAATATTCTCCTATTCGGTTACTGAACAGGATCCGACAGTTATAATTTTTTTAGAAAATAACTTGAAACAACTAATAAAATTTACTTATTACTTTAGTAAAATTATGTATAACATGTTACTATTTAGAATCTAATGGTGCAAAATACAAATATCACTGAAAATATTACAATAAAATCAATTGGTTGCTACAAAAAAAATTACAAAAGTTACAAGTATGACTACAAAATAAGAGAGAATACCTAATTATAAATAGAGAGAGAACTTGTAGTGAATAGCATTTTTATAAAAATAATTAAAGTAACTTCTAATAAATTTGTATTTACTGCTGTTTATTTTAAAGATTTAAAAAATATATACTATTTATTTAATTTTTTTTTAATTGTTATTCACTTCTTTCTTACATAAATCTATCAAATAATGACCAACATTTTAAGTAATAGTTCTCGATTACCCATTCTGTGGCAGGTGTGAATATATCTTAGCAATAGGATATTCTTCTTCAGTAACTAGGCGACATTTTAATCCTTCTTTTTTTTTTTTTTATTGAAGGGGGACAATTTTAGTCATCGTGAAATATAATGCATAGTTGCGTTAAAGAAACGTCCATAAATTATTTGAAAATCTAAATCGGCCAGCTATGTCTAAGACAATGTGTATTTGTTTATACACTTGCTTTGCAATATTCATGAATTTTTTTTTTCATTTGTTTGTGATAAATGGTTATTATTAGTCATAAGCTACCTTGTAATTTGTTGTGTAGTAGAAATTAAAAATAAAAATTAAGGAATGAAAACATGCATTGCATAATAATTGACCTCGGTAAACTTATTTTAAAATGCATTTTTATAGTGCTTTCTGAAGATAAATAAATAAATAAATAATAAAAATATGGAAAGCGCTGGCTTGTGTTGACTCTCTAGAGAGGCATTATCGGGGTTGAAAGGAAGTGCTACAAATATCAATATGTAAATTTCTACAAATTAACAAGGACACCTACCAAGACTATAATGTGAAACCAAGATGTTTCTCCAGCTTAATTTCCCCAAACAAATTGGAACCATATAGAGAAGATTAGCATGACCCACACGTAAAACTTGACTGCATGCACAAATCGAAAATGGTCTTCTAGCTAACCTTTTCTAGATTAGTTACACCGACATCTAATTTTAAATATTCTCTTGCACATGGTTGTAATTTTTTTTTCAAATATTTTTCGTGCTTTCCGCTGTAGATCATGGGCCATAAGTTCTTTTTGATTCATATGATCTTTTTTAATATGATTTTGTGAAGTGTGCTGTCGTTGACCAAAATTATAATAAAGAACTCTAAGAACTCGTGATCTTTCCATGCTTTAAGGAAATAAAACAAAAGGGAAAGAAAAATTAGTAGCGAAAGAAAATAAGAAGGAGAGGAAATATTCTACTTTTTCTTTTATGTTGTTTGGTATCATAGAAGAAGATAAAATAAAAGAGTTGTATAATCACTATTTTATTTATATAAATATGGGGAAAGTATCTAAATGATACAAATAACTTAAAGATCATTGTACCATCATAACACAAAATAGTAACATTAGAATAATATAACACTAAATTAAACTAAAATTAATTAAAGTTTGTATCATGTTGGTCAAGATAAAAGAGTTTAGGTTATGTTGATCAATAGATGAAAAAAAGGTGGTTACCTTGATAATTTTCTCTATAAAACATATTCTTTTACTTTAAAAGCAAGGGTAAAAAAAAATAATTTTAGTAGTTATACAGTGGATTTTAATTTTCCTCTCACTTTTAGAGGAATTAATTTGTGGATCCCACTATAATTTTTTTCCCCTTATTTTTCCTACCCCTTTTCCTCTTCCTTCCTACCAAACTAGTCAATATAATATTTTCCATACAATAATCTCTCCCTCCCACTTCTTTCTTTCCACTCTTCCACCGTACCAAGCACGGCATTAAGGAAAGAACTATGAATACAAATTCTATAAATAGCACCGCTAGAAATCACACATATCCCAAAATTCCTTGAAAAGAACTCAATCAATTCTATATATATTTATTCTCTCTTCTACTCTCCAACATCCTTAATCTTCCCCAAAAAATATAAAGAAAAAAATCATGGGTGTCTTCACATATGAGACCGAGACCACCTCATCTATCCCACCAGCAAGACTTTTCAAGGCCTTAGTCCTTGATGCTGACAATCTCATCCCCAAGATTGCACCCCAAGCGGTTAAGTGCACCGAGGTTTTGGAGGGAAACGGAGGTCCCGGGACAGTCAAGAAAATCACCTTCGGCGAAGGCAGCCAATACAAATATGTGAAGCACCAAGTGGGTGAGATTGATGCCGAAAAGCTCACCTACAGTTACAACATCATCGAAGGCGATGCTTTGGGTGATGTCGTTGAGAAGATCTCTTATGAGACCAAGTTGGTGGCGTCCGCGGACGGCGGATCAATTGTGAAGAGCTGCAGCAAGTACCACACCAAGGGCGACTACGAGATCAAGGAAGAGCAAGTCAAGGAAGGCAAAGACAAGGCCTCTGGTCTGTTCAAGCTCGTTGAAGGCTACCTCCACGCAAACCCTGATGCCTACAACTAAAGTTGCTTTTAGCCGGAATAATATAAAAGGGATTTGAACACTATCATGTGAAATTACCGTTGGATTATACCTACTGCAATCACGGTCTTTCTATGTTTATATTTTCCCTAATATTTACGTGTCGCTGAATTCTTCCTTGTATCTTGTTTTTCCCCTTCGGTGTGCAAATTGCTACTAAATAAGGGAGGTGTAGCTTTTGTTTTGAATTTGAATAACAAAAGGCAACTCGTTGATGGCATACATAGGGTACTCTCTACAGTACTTTTCTGATTTTAGGAAGTCAATTAACTACTTGATCGTAGATCTTGCCTGAGTGACCAAAAAAAAAAAAAAAAAGTGATAAATCCGCAAACCTCAATAATGTTGAGATCTAGAATTGTTGTGATATACGATAATGTCCATTATAGTCATATCATATTTTCTTGTATATGTTGATTTCATGTCGTTTGGAAAACAGCTGTTCTTTATAGGTTATAGTCGTTTTCATTTTTTTCGTTTCCCTAGTCCCAATTATAACCACAAGAACAACTTCAACATTACACACGGCACGAACCTGATAAAACCACGTAGACCAGCTTATGATATCATTACGCTGAGGGACAGTACTATCCTAAAACAGAATATCAATGCTGCAAACGACATAGAAATCCCCATGGAGTAGAAAAACGACGTCAAAATGCAAACGACATGGATGTAAAACAAAAATATCACAGTAAACGACATGGTCCAGTAAAACGACAACAATAATATAAACTACAATAACCTCAAAAAACGACATCAAAACTTCAGGATGGAAAAAGAACATGTACTTCGCAAATGACATGGACTATAAAAAAATGACAAAGCACTACATGAGACAGTAATCTCAAAATGACATCAACCAGAAAAAACGACAAAAACAGCACTATATTCAAAAAACGGCATCATCTGCGAAACGACAGTAAAGTAGGAACAACATCACTACAATCCGCAAAAAACTACATTTTCGATATAAAAATAAATTTAGAGGTCTTGTTCGTCAATCATGAAGGTTAATTTGTCACACCCCAAAAAAAAAATCCTTAAATCCTTATAGGTAAGGTAACAATGCAAAGGCCATTTCGGAGTGAGTATATTTACATATATGTGTGTGTGTGTGTGTGTGTGTGTGTGTGTGTGTGTGTGTACACCAATTTTGAAGAGTTTCCTCCCCTCTTAATTTGGTGAATTCTGACAATAAGTTATTTATTTCCTTTAATCCAAGACAAACGATTACGACCTGTCTCTGACGCTTCGACAACATCTTATAGCTTCAAGTTTTTTTCTCAGCAACATTTTTACTTTATGAAAAAGGGAGTTGAGATCAGCAAAAACGTCTCCAGTGGGAAAAAGAGTGGAAAACGTAACAAAATAAATAAATAATAACAAACAAACAGATAGGAAATGAAGACTTTTATTTGCACAAGTTAGGTGGAAATTTGTAAGATAAGCCACTGTCCTAGTGTTTGTCAAAATCGGCTTTAATTTATTTTTCTTTGCAAAACGATATTAATTGGCTTATGCAAACTCGTGAGTCATATTTCTTGACTATTCATAGGCATGCCGTGGTTGAGTGCAACCGTGCAAGTCAAGTCGTTCTTTGAAAATTTGAATCACGTGGGTGGCTCAATAAAATACTATTCTAATGGACGGTAAACCATGAGGACATCATTAATTCTCCTTTTTATCAATAAAAATATTTTATTATGATCTGTCAAAATTCTATAGATTAAAAGTGTGTGTGTGTGTACAAATAAAAATAAAGTGCCAACTCAAGAAGGTAGATTTGCATTTTCCAAAAACTATTGTGTGTATAACTAACAGATGCAATTTACATCAAAATTGAATTCATTTATTCGTGCAATTTTCTAAGTAATAATGAGTAATATAATATATGCTAGAGATTAAAGAGATTTAATTCAGTTATTGAGGATTTACATACAAGCTACTTTTGTTTTTTGCAACTAAAATTAGCTTAAAATTTAGATCACGTTAGCATCTTTAAGCATAAATAAAGGTAAAACATAATTACAACAGCAGTTATGATATATAAGAATAACAAGATTGTCTTGTATATGAACAGTAAACTTTAACTGCAACACCCATCAAGATTTACCAATATATATATATATAATAGTTTTTTTTTTAATTTGTTTCCACATTAAGCTCCAAGTTTATAAGAAATTTTCTTTTTAAGATCTTTCTTCAATTTATCTTTCAAATTTTAAGTTTGTGCCTTTTTGTCCCAAGAACTTAAAACTATGATTTCCACCTTTTTGTAAATTTTATGATTATTGACCGTCAGTTAATCGCCCACTTTAAAGCTTCAAATTTCAGCTTAAGATTGTCTAAATATATTTACCATATATATGAAGCATTTATCATATATTCAATCAAAAACAACAATAAGAGCAATAATAAGGGTATATAGGATTGCTGTCTTCTAAACTTGTCAGTTTGATAACTTTAATTTCTCTAAAACTTTTAAAATTTTAATAATTTACTTTGAACTTTTAAAATATTAATAATTTACTCCTGAACTTTCTAAATTGTTACAAATAAAATATACCTCATTTATTTGTTAACTTTACATCAAATTAAAGATTTAAATTTGGAAGAATTTCATTAGGCCATTTGTATTATATTTGAAAATTTTTAATTGAAAATGAGATTTTTTTTCATCTTCATATGAGGTTTACGTGAGCTTTTCATGATCAATTTAAAGATGAGTTAGGTCCTATGGGATACATTGGGACAACTTATAAAGTTTAGAAGATAAATGATTAAAATTAAAAGTTTGAAAGATAAGTTATCAAAATTGACAAATGCGTGGATGATGGTGCTAAACATCCAAATAACAAAAGAACTGTTTTTTTTTTTTTTTTTTTTTTTTTTTTTAACAACAATAGAGCTGTTACAAGAGGGACAAAGGGTTAGTTTGGACTTACTGTGTTTTTAACAGAATTGCTACTTTAACTTTATTTCTAGCAAAAGAAAAATTAAAACTAAAAGCAAAAGTTTGCAAATTGAATCTTAAAATGTATTAATATTTGTGCAAAAGACTTTTCAACACTTTCTATCAAAGACAAGACTTATATAATAATTTATGTAAAAAAAAAAACTTTAAATTCTCCAAGAACATTACCATATTAACCCTTAGTCGACTGAGAATCGCCGTGGTCATGTTTGAATTTCAATCTAATATATCCCATCCCACTCCCCTCTAGAAGATCACAACGACTTCCACAATTTGATCAATTTTATTTTTGTTTATTTTTTCTTCTTTTTTTTAACTTTTTTTTTTTTTCCTTGAACGGTGGATTTAATTTTTGATGCTAGAAACGGTGGATTTACTTGGTTTGAAAACTTGTGTGCACAATATGAAGTTTTAAGGAAGCACAATACTTTTATTCATGTAAAATCTAAAGACAAAAAGGCTATTACACGTCCTAATCCAATAATTTTATTCTTTTTTTATTTATAATTTAATTCTTCGACACTTGGATTCACTTTTAATTAAGTTTCTTTTTTCATTTTCTTTTTCCTGCAATTTAGTGGGTTTTTATAACCGTAAAAGTGACGAGCATGGCTCTTTCTAGTAACAAGTCGCAACTCAATTATTTTCCAAGAGTGATGGAAGACTTGAAGGAATTAGTGCCCCCACAAAGTTATTACAAAAACCCAATTCCGATAGCCATCTTTGACCGTTTCTATATTTTTCAGTCTTACTACCTTACTTTAAAATATTATCATCTACAATTTTTTATTTTGTATGTTGTTCTATTAAGACTAGTTGTGCGGACGAAAAAAAAACTTTGAATTTTAAATTTCAAATTAGAAATTAAATTATTGGTGAGTGTCTATAAATCTTTATATATATATATATATATATATACAAAATTATATTTCAAAAAATTGACCAAGTGTTCTTGTTAAGATAGTAGTAACTATTTAAATGATAATAGATAAGACTTCTATTAGACACAGTCATGAGTTTGAAATTTTGAAAGCTATCGCCGCTCTCATATCATAGCGTTTGTCCAAATATCTTTTAATTCTTAACATAGCTTATTTATTCACTATGAATAGGCATGACGTGCCATATGAAGGAAAATCAAGCCATTCTTTGACAAGTTGAAGTTGTAGAAGTTGCAGAACGAGGTCATGAAAACCTACTTTAAAAGCTACCATTAAATTGCATATAATGTGAAACAAATAATTTCACAAATAATTCCTCATATTTTACTTACTAAATGAAATTGTTGACGTAAAATTTGAAGTGTGCTTATTTTGACCAAAGAAAAAGACCATTGACAAGAGGTTGTTATTTCCTCGCTACATAAAACATGCGTGCAAGTAAGAAAATGATTGGTCCAGAGATATCTTCTATAGATGATAAGGATAGGGACGGGATGTCACTAATGAGTTTTATTTTTACTAACAGCACCACTAGAAATCACATATCCACCATCCCAAAGATCCTCAAAAGTTAATTAAATCCCTATTCCTTTTCTACTCTCCAACATCCTCTCCTTATCAAACAAATTCTTATCATGGGTGTTTTCACTTTTGAGTCCGATATCACCTCTGCTGCCCCTGCCTCAAGGCTATTCAAGGCCTACGTCCTGGATGCCCACAATATTCTCCCCAAGATTGCACCCCAAGCCATCAAGCACGCCGAGATCGTGGAGGGAGACGGAGGGCCCGGAACCATCAAGAAGATCACCTTCAGCGAACGGGGCGAGTACAAGTACATGAAGCACCTTGTCGATGCGCTTGACACCAACAGCTTGGTATATAATTACAGCGTCATTGAAGGTGATGTTTTGGGTGATGGACTTGAGAAGATGTCTTTCGAGACCAAGATTGTCACATCCGCGGACGGCGGATCAGTCTTGAAGAGAAACTGCAAGTACCACACCAAGGGTGACCACAAGATCAATGAGGAACATGCTAATAAGGAAGCTAATGAAAAGGCCTCTACTCTTGTCAAGGCCATTGAGGGCTACCTCTTGGCCAACCCTGATACCTACAACTAAAGAAGTCGCCTTTTAAGACTTTCACGTCATTTTGCATCTTAAAGAATAAAGATAAGTCTTCGTCTATGGTTCAATGTTAAAGAAGTTACCTTTTTAGTACGCAACTACTAAAATTAGGAGGGTGTGTCTTTGATGGTGTTGGATTGAGTACTAAATGTTGTTCTTGTGCTTTTTTTTTTTTTTTTTTTATTACCACAAATCTTTTTTTCTTGACGAAATGTTTTTGTTGGGAGAAACTTTATTTCTATTAATGAAAGTATTTCCTTACATTGTGGTGCCAATTTTCTTTGCTTCAGTGTAGCTTCTCTAAATTTCCATTAAGCACTCGCTATGTCTCACGCTCTCACTCTATTAGTTACTAATCAAATACAAAACTAAAATAATAGTAGATATGGCCCATGATAATAGATTTTTGCATGCCAAAACCTGTTTGACCAAAATTATCCATCTAATACATGTATCGGAACCAGGCTAGTTGCACTTACCTCTTAGTTATCGCACTACTTAAAATAGCGTAATTGATTATCATTATTAGTTTATAATCAAAAGTTTGAGTGTTGACCAATGATTCTTTCTAAATGTCTTAAATAGGAATATTTGCTCCTACCAACAATAATGAAGCCAGGAATTTTGATGAGTGGGGCTAATAACTACAAGTTCCTAGTTTTTTGAAGAATCAAATGAAGTTTTGAAACTTTTAGGGTGTCTCTTCATAAATTTGAGTTTAAAAAAAAAATAGAAAATTTCAATTAGGACAAAGTTGAGGGGGGCACCCCTCTAGGGCCTTACTCCCCTACGTCCCTACATACCAATTTAGTATTTGATTTAAAGTATCTGAAACCACACCCCATGTATTTTTATCATTAACAGACTCAATAGAATTAGATAATGCACTCTTTGACAAGGTATGGAGTCCACCAATAGAACTTTTGATGAATATTCATATTAGTGCCCAAGAAGTTACACTTTAAATGATATGCTTATATCAATTACCAAATTTTTACAAATTTTAAATAGATGGTGTACGAATAAATCATTCACCCAATAAATATGACTTCCTCTCATTAGAGCATGTTTGGGATGGTTATTAGAAACATTTTAGGACAATCCATGATCATGAAACCTAACCTTTTTTTAGGAATCTTTCCGAGAAGCTTATTTTAGGATTTAAAAGCAAAGGATTTCATTTTTATAAGACTTGCAAATATATATATATATATATTTAAAGGTGATAAATTGTCGTTTTATTGTAAAGTATTCTTAACTGGAAGGCCATAAACGAACGCCCAAACAAAAAGGCCCATTTTCAAACATATCAAGCCCAGTCAATCAGATTTGGGCTCAAATTTATCGTGAAGGCCCAATCAGTTCTCACCAACTCCGTACATCACCCGTCATTCCTGGTGGAGAAGATTCCTAGAACAACGAACTCTAGATTCTAGAAACCCACGTCATTCTGAAAACCAACCCCCCAAGGACAAAACCGTCAATTCCTGAAAACCATTTAAATTTAACACATATTTGATAAATTAATTAGAGATTAAATTTTTAAATTATAATTGATTAATTTTTAAAAATTAATTATAAATTTTATTAATATTTCAAAAAAATATAATTTAATTAAAACTAAACCTTTATATCAAACAAAACAATAAAGAAATTAAATCAATAAATAAATTGGAGTTCTCTGGAAAGAGCCAAAGCTCTCGCGACTCTTCTGGTTTTCCTTCAAAACAAAAATAAAAATATCAAAAATAAAACAAAAAAGACACGTTTTTTCTTCCTCATATACCCATTAATTTTTTTTTATTCTGTTAATTAAATTTAATCACAAGGGGGGAAAAAATCTTCTTTCTTTCGTCTGCCCAAAAAAAAAAAAAAATTTTGTGAATTAAACCCTATAGGAAACCGTTACCATTACCAACGACACTGAGATTCGGCAGCGATACGACGCCGTATTTCGAGTTCCGGCGATGGCAGGCTCCGGCGGAGGGTTTTCTAATGCCAGGGCTCGCGGCGAGAACCGGTTCTACATCCCTCCGGCGATACGACAACGACAGCTTGAGCTGCAAAAACGACACCAACTGCAACAACAACAACGACAGCAGAAGCAGCAGCAGAATCCGGCGCCGTTGGAAGTGGAGCCAATGTCTCGCCGGCGGAGTCCGATAAAAGAACGGCGGCGGACGACCGTGCGTCGTCGTTTTGCTCGGTATCGGCCCGCGGAGAGGGGAGTAATTTGGATCGGTTCTTGGAGTACACCACCCCTGTGGTTTCGGCGCAGTATTTGTCTAAGTGAGAGGAAAGGTTTGATATTTTCTGTAGAGACAATGATTTAGGCCTCTGTTTGGTTGCTGAGAAAGTTTTTGGAAAACATTTTCCTGCGAAAACGGAATTAGAATTGACTTGTTAACGACGAAAAAGTTTTTGTGAGATTAGGAGGCATTAGTTTATATGTTTTTGCGATAATTGAAATTAAATAATTAGGTTGCTGGGAAGATTATATGTACTGAAAGAAAGTAGGAAATATTCAAAATTAGAAAGTTTGTTGTCTGTATATTCTATCTATAAACTAGGCTCAAGAAAATCTGGAACTTCAACTGGGTCTATGTATTTTTTTGGTAAATTCTTGGACTTGTGGAGGTGAAGTGACGAATATGAAAGAGATTGGTTCAGTTTCTTTACTTGAGTTCTTTTCTGCTTGTTTATTAATCAAAGAAGAGGTTCTTATTTGGTGCGATTTTGCGAATTCGATAGAGTAGCACGAGGCAACGGAGAACTCAGGAGCCGAAATTATATCCTTACTTTGTTCTTGGAGATTTGTGGGAGTCCTTTAAAGAATGGAGTGCATACGGGGCTGGGGTGCCTCTTTTGTTGAACGGCAGCGACTCAGTGATGCAGTACTATGTGCCTTACTTTTCTGGCATCCAGCTCTATATAGACCCATCAAAGCCCTTCTCTAAGCTAAGGTATGGTATATGTAATTCCCGTTGTTATTGAGCTCTTGAAAAAAGAAATTATAGCTGTAAACGTTCTTCAAATGTCGCTCGTTTGAAGCTAAAGGGCATTTGTATTTTGGTTAAAGAGTCGGCTTGAGCAGCATTGTTGAGAAAGTCTATCAAGCGCTGTTTAGTTTCTTTAGCAGAGCTGAGGAAGCCTTGTGTTCCGTTTCTTCAAAAATTTCTGAACTTGTGTTTCGGGTTTCTCACACATAGTTTAGGGCATCCGCTAAACTCTCTTAGTTGGTGTCTCTTTGCAAGATTTTTAAGACGCTCTGAGTTGGTCTTTTAGTTGGTGAGCTGGACTGAAGCCGATAAAATGAGAAATGGACAAATCCTTTATAATTGATCTTTTTTTTTATCTTACTACTTACTATGTCAGACTTTAAAAAGTCTACCAAGATTTGCCATGGAGTGACCTTGGTTATGAAAAGGCCTTTTGATCATGGGGAGAGAAGTTGCCTTTGCTTGTCCTTTGTCAGGGTCGTGCCATTTGGGAGCTATAGGGTGTCAGTGTCTAATGAATCTATTTTTGAGGTATCGATCAAGTTGGCTTGTTAAGAGAGAGTTTTCACAATCCTTTGCATCTTGTTACAGGAAACCCGGAGATGAGAGTGATGCTGAGTCGTCTAGAGAAACAAGTAGTGGTGGCAGCAGTGACTATGGTGCAGAAAGAGGATTTAACAATGCCATCAATGGTGCTTGGATCCAGAACACTACCGACCCTAATATCCATGGTTGGAAAGGAGTATCGAGCATAAGTAAACCTTCAATGGGATCCTCAAGTGATGAAAGTGAGACGTGCAATCCTCCGGTCGTCTTATGTTTGAATATTTGGCACGGGATCCACCATATAGCCGTGAGCCTTTGGCTGATAAGGCAAGGCCAGTGTCATCTTAAGCATAATTGTAATAGTCTCTTTGCGATGGACTTCATTCTGGTTCTAACATACAATACTCAATTGATATCCCACAGATCTCCTTTCTTTCATCCCAATTTCCAGAGTTGAGGACATATAGGAGCTGTGATCTATCGCCTTCCAGTTGGATTTCTGTTGCATGGTATGTTCTTTGTTCTTTATGTATATGATTATCAACACTGGGGAATGCAAATGCATTAGAAATCTGAACTTGTTGCTGCATTTTCTTTCCTGATGAAGGTATCCCATATATAGAATACCTACGGGTCCGACACTACAGAATCTGGAAGCCTGCTTCTTGACCTTTCATTCCCTGTCAACACCCACTCATGGTACTTCTCCCTTCCAGTGATTGTATGTGTATGTGTGCTTTTGTTCTTTGATGCCGGAGTATAAACTAACGGGCATCTATGTTGTCTGTGGCAGGTATAAGTACCGATTGGTTGCATTTTGAGGGTGCAAGACCTAGAGAAGTTCAACGTGCTATTTCTAAACTCTCGTTGCCTGTTTTTGGTCTTGCTTCTTACAAGTTCAAAGTTTCCTTTTGGAATCCTAATGGAGTTGACGAGTGCCAAAAGGCTAGCTCTTTGTTGCGAGCTGCTGATAACTGGCTTAGGCTATTGCAAGTTAGTCACCCGGACTATAGTTTCTTTGTGTCGCACCACTCGCCCAGGAGGTGAGTGCTAGAGTTGTACCATGACACTAGTTGTTTTGACACCTAAATGTCGGTGAGTTCATGATGCTGGAAACGAAAACGTGATTCTCCTGCCTCTGTTCATGTTCAGGGTTGCATCGATGTTTAGCTTTTTGGTCAGCATATTTTATGGATTGGCCCTGTGCTATCTGTGTTTGTCAAAATATTGATCAGAACATGTTTGATTATGGTTTTAACGAGGGATGTAGAGGGAAAAGTGAACAGTAGTGGCGAAATGATTATCGAATAAACATCCTATCTACTTGGGGAGTGTTTGAGGATTGACTTGTGTATATCATGATTTCAGTGAGATTCATGTTAGGGCTCTCTCTCGTAGGGTTATATTTTACAGTCTTGGTAGCCCTGAACGTTGAAGTAGCCATTACAGCAATCTATTTGCTAGATGATGATGAAAAATCTAATTTGTGACCTTTGTAAAGGTCTCTTTTGTGCGAAGAAACTCTTTCTTACAATGTAGAACTTTGTGTATAGTAGCTAATTGAAAATAAATTTGAGCTTTTTGCTACAGGAATCTAAATTGTGTTAGATTTTTCTCTGCTGTGCCCTGATTTCTCCCTTTATTTGCCTCTCTCTCTCTCTCTCTCTCTCTCTCTTCCCCCCCCCCCCCCCCCCAATCCTTACTAATGATGTTTAAGGCGCCTTTAAAACGCCATTTTAAAGGTAAATATTATGATTTAGGAATGAACTTTGGAGAAAACCAGAAAAGAGGCTTACGTTGGCAAAGAACCGGAAATGAGGTGAAACTGGAAAAAGTATGTTCTGTTTTTAAGTTGGCAAGACATTTACAAGGACCTCTCCTTCATGTTAGAAACGTCAAGTATGCTTCCAAGCAAACATTAGAACGTCTCCGACTTCTCTAAAATGACCACATTGATGAACGTCAAATTATTGAAAGAAAATTATAAAAATTTTACAATACTTCTGAAAATAGATTATAAAATTAAATTTATTCGTTATAATTTTTTTTTTTTTAATCTATAGCTGAGGGCCGACCATAACCACGATATCAGCTAGGGTTCTATAATAAATACGTATACATGCATGTTTATATCCCGGTTTTGGCGAGAATAAGAACATAAAGACAAACTTCCATCTTTCCATTATGCACATAAAAGCTCTAAATACAACATATAGTTTATAGATAAGCTCCTCGGACCTAACTATCACCACTGCCGCGAGATCAGCACCGAGTCCTCCTTCCAACCTTAAAAGAGGCATCAACTCCGGTCTTTATTGGGTACCTGCTAGCTCATAAGTCATCAAGGATGGTGGACAACAGCAATCCTTGTACAAACTCGCACTTCCGAGCCGTCTCCTCCTGCTCCTTGCGTGAAAGCAGCGGCTGTTGGACGTTTCTGCACAACAGAACTGTGTCAACTTTGCCTGAAAATTGTCACGAATTCACCGGAAACGCATTGCATACTGCATTTGTGTTGTGACCGGTGAGAATGCTAGAGAGATGAAATAATAGCAGCTTAAGCCAGTTAGCTCTCAACCAAGCAGATCCCTTCTAAACGAACTTTCCACTCTCCTTTATAACAGTGAAAGACTTACTAAGCAGAGCCTTTTTCATCATTTTATCCAAGAAAGAGTTAAACTAATTATGCTAGAATTCATACCTTTCCCCTAACTCTTCCTTCGAGAGGTCTTTTGCTGGACATGCTTCGACTGGAGGACGAGATTCTACACTTAGAGGCTGATCAACAGGAGGTGCGTTACACATAAACGAAGATATCAAAGGATCGGGTTCTGAATTTCCGGTATAATTAAGGGAAGAACCACCAAGGAGGGCATGTAAATATCCTTCTCGCAATTCTCTCCTCAATGAAGAAAATGTCAAACCAGACCCGTTCTTGCGAAATTTCCTTTTGCGCTGCACGTGATCTTTAGTCAAGGAACACAACGCTTTCACTTGTAGATATATAAAGGAGTCGAGCAGAAAACAATGAACACGGAGACCTATGGTGAGGTTCTTGACTTAATGGTTACCGAAGAAAAACTAGAGTTTTCAAGCAAACAATCATCATCACAGAGGATAAATGGGTCAACTATACCAGATGTATATTGATCAGACAATTTTCAAACTAGCCGTTGCAAGAATAGCACATGCATGGTAAACCATTTCATAACAAAAGCAGCACAATCACAAAGCGTAACCAGAGCCAATTAGTGTCAAGGATATCTTTAATAAACTTCCATGTTGTGTGGTAACATGACTAACAAGATCAGACCCGACCCTCTTCGCACACACCGGGCATACCTGAAATACAAACATCCAAACGATAGTGTTAACAAGCAGAGAATTATGCAAGTCAAAATCAGTATTAGGTCTAAAGGGGGAATAGCAGCTACGTTATGTTGCCAGTAACAAAAACCCAAAGAGCAACTAAAACCCGATAATTCAATAAATGACAATAGCATACCATCTAATAGGTGCTTAAAATCTAGACAACATTCGACATCTGCCATAACATCAAGAAGTTACACGAGTTCCACACTTACACTAACCTGCTTAAAACACATTGTACGTACAGTTGGTTCCACAAACCTCTTTCTGCTTTAGAACAAATTTCTTTATCCAAAAACAACAATTGACATCCAAACAACAGCTACACTCCAAACAGTATACAAAGATTTTGCAAATTCGTATAAATTCTAAAACTTACAAAATAGAACACCAAAGAAATGACTTCCCATGCGGTAATAAAAAAGCGAAAACCTAAACCCACCAAACACGCAAAAATTCAACCTGAAATAAAAAGTGAAAGGACGCACTAATTTAAAGCTTAAGTAGTCGCAAAAAGAAATGCAATCTTCCAAATTTCTCCCAAAAAAATAACTCACAAATTAAGAAAACTACATCCAAAGCTTAAAACTTTATAGTCGAAGACTTTTTCGAAAAAAAGAAAAGAAAAGAAAAGAAAATTACCCCGTTCTTAGTTTCCACTGGATGCTCCTCGTCGATATGGCAACAGAGCCCAACGACGTCGAAATCCTCGGCGCAGAACGGGCAGAGAAACTCCGCCTTCAGCTCATCGTCGCCGTCGGTTTCTTCGTAACGATACAGATCTGCAAGTCCACAAATTTCACCGGATCAACAACTGGGAACCTCAAAAGGAGCTGAAATTCACTTCAATTGCCGGGAATACAAACAGAAAATCCGAGAATTAGGGGGAAATTAAACCTGATCGGGTCTGGTGCCGCCTTGAGGAAGTAGAGAAACGAGTGTTCCACGAATCGGAGTCCATTATCGAAACCTGAAACAAAGTAAATCTCCGAACGAATGGGTAAACGCCGGTGCAGAAATTCGCGGCTTTATAGCAAGATCGGTCCGAGGAAATTCACAGCGAAAAAGGGGAAAATCGAAACCCTAGAAAGATAAAAGTGAGGAAGGAACCGAGAAATTGTGCGAGAGAGAGAGACAGTAGTGAAGAAACTCTCTACCGAGCTTTCGGTGGGCGTTCAGGTACTTTAAACCGCCCCCTTTTTGGACCAAAATGCCCCCAAATTCTCGGTTAAACAACGGGGTGCCCCTAACTGCCACAGCAAAGCCGGTCGGGGAATTTTGAAGAGGATGGATTGATCCACCCGCGGTGAACTTATTGCGTCACCCAAACGATTTGATTGGTCTGATGATGTCTCGACCGTAAGATATTATTGTAACCAATTTCACACGTGTGCGGGTTACTTTGTTGGTTGCACAGACATCTTTCAGTCACTGGGTCAACATTAAAATATATATCAATAATTATTCGAAAAGAAAAATATAAATCTGTCAATACAGTATTAAATATTATAATGTAAAGTTTCTAAGCAACAAGCTCTCGTAGCTCAGTTGGTTAGAGCACCCGTTTAGTAAGCGGGAGGTCTTGAGTTCGACTCTCAACGAGAGCAGAATTTACATATTTTCTTCTTTTACTTACTTTCAACTTTCTGGTCACATGCAAGCACCAAGACCACTTTCTATTTTTTTTTTTTTTCTTTTTTTTTTTTTTTGGGGGGACTAAAACCAAAACTTTTTATTTAATTTCGTAGAAAGTTCACCACAATAACGGATCGCTATCAAATTGTACCAAAACGAAATTCACAATTCAATGAAGGAAAAGAGTGGAGAAAACCGTCTATTTGCATGTTTTCAGACGAATTTGATTCGTGATTCCCATCACCAAATTATGAGATGAGGACACATCAACAAGAGCCACTTTCATTTAAATGCTAAAATTACCAAAATGTCCCGACGTTCCTTGTTTTCATTGGCTTCTCCGTCTCCCTCCCACACGTGCAAGAGTTTTCCACCTTCCCTGAGCCCATTTCATTTTTTGGGCTCCAACTCCAAAGTTCTTCCTTCTTACAAAGGCAAACTCTGTAACTGTCGTTTATACCCTACTCACAACCATCGCATCTAAGTTTCCAATTCCATCATATTTTTTTACTTTAAAAGTTTGCACCTTTTCAATTTATTACATCTCTCATCCTTTTTTTACTTTCTTTTTACTTTCTTCTTGTCACATGCAAGCACACCCCCCCCCCCCTCTTTTTTTTTGGACGACAACCAAAACTTTTTATTTAAATTCGTAGAAAGTTCTCCACAAAAACAGATTGTTATCATATTGCACCAAATAGAAGGCTCCGTTTGGTTGGTTAGTTTGAGTTGAAATGTTTTAATATAATAGTAAATTTTTTGAATTTCAGAAAAGACAAAAAAATGGAAAAAAAAAAAAAAAAAAAAAAAAAAAAAATTTAGTTGAATAAAATAATAAGACAAACAAAGTAGAAATTCACAACTCACTGGAAAAAAAAGAGTGGGAAAAACGTCCACCTTTTCTCTCCCTCTCTCTCTCTCTTTTTTTTTCTTTTTTTTCTTTTTTGGTACTACTCTTGTCCAGCCTTGGGAAGCGTGAGGACAAGGAGAAATCAACTCACCGTTCAATTCCATCAACTAGCATGTCAAGGGACCACACCAAACCATCTATTCGGAATATTTGGAACTATTTGTCAAGAAATTAACGTAGAACACTCACTCATATTGCAAGTTTTCAAAAGTTAATGGTTGTTCATTTTCAACAAGATTTAAAACACCATATGCACGTATTCTATGTCCATTATCCATAGGCAATTTTCCCATATTTTTTATATTCTACCGTAGAATTTTTCTTTTTTCTCTTTATTTAGAGTCCGTTTGGTGAATGAGTTTGAGTTGGAAATTTTAAGTTTCAATAGTAATTTTTGTTGACTTTTCAAAAAAGACAAAAATTTTTTCAGAAAAAACAAAAATTGAAATAAAAATTTTGAGTTTAAATTCACATAACAAACGAGGCCTTAGTATTGCATATGATTTCCAACTTTTATATTCTTCCCAAATACTTGTGATGAGGTATTAATTTTCTCTTTACAAACTGGTTCTCTGATCTCCTAAGGATACAAATTCAATAAGCAAAAGGTTATAGGTTAAGAAACTAAAAACTTCCTAGCAAAGAAATGACAACATAATAACTAGGAACATCTACTACAATATTGGTTGTTATACCATGAATGTGAGAAGTTGGACCATCTTATTCAGCGGTTCCAACATCCTAGTGTGCATGTGTTCGTGACTTTTACTCGTGTTGTCTTTTAAAATACAAGTTATGTTGAGAACTAAAACACCACCAAATAATTCAAAACAAACTAGTGTGAACAAGAAAGATTATACCCTTAAAAAATAAAGAAAAAGAAAGGTTACAAAATTAATAAGGGTTAAAAAAATTAACAATAGTCTCATATGTTGATAAATAGGGAAGTTAAGAATACAAATAAGTGGCTCAAGTCAGCGTATAGGTTTTTTCTTCCATGAATATTATGTACTTACAAGCCATTTGGTCAATCATTCAATGTAATGGATTAGGCTTTTTGAGATCCACGATTGCCCCTCTTAATCGCTTTCATTGGCGGATTTGAAATTTTGATTTTAAGAAAAGAAAATGGCGCAATACCTTTGTTTCAACTCATAAACTAATTCTTTGATAGTATAGAAAGAAAAATGAAAGATGAAATCATCATTTGACAATGACTCGATTCGATAAATAAATAATGAATTGTTTCTAATCATCCCGAGTTGGGAGGACTTGAAATCTTGAAAGTCCACAAATCTTGAAACTCTTCCCGACTCGGGATGAATATCATGTCGCATACATAACACGGCTTGATAAGTGATACTTTACCTAATTTACCTAATTTGTTCCCTCCAACCAATATTAGCTAGAATTAGCTGCACATCATAGCGCAGTCCATGTATGTGCTAGTGAATGGGCCTAGAAGTTTAGGCCCAGCCCACTAAACAACCAGAAATCTGGAAATTTTTTATTTATACATATATATATACATATATATATATATATATATATTGAGAGACTAACGTTTCCTTTCCACCACCCAACAACATATTTTGATCCAAAAACTCGTCATGTTGCTTCCGGGAAAAGCAGGAGAAGAATATCCTTGTGTTAGAACCATGTGCAATAATATCACATATATAGTGCTTGTCCTATAAAAATGAAATTAGAATTATACCATGTGCACTTTGTTTTTGTGTGTAAGCCAACCAACTCTTGCCTGCTTAGTCACTAATCAAAAGCATAACACGATTTTCACACACACACACACATATAGAGAGAGAGAAGATAAAATATATTCCTCTCTCAATAGTTGCTGTTTCACTTTATGATGCTGACTCCGATAAGGTTGCAACTTGCAGATTGAACAAAGTAGGCGAGAGCCAAGGGGAACTTCATTCCAACTCCTTTTGGCACAAGAAAAGTGCCAACTTGCTCCATCTTTACACGTCTGTCTTACACTAGTAACACGTGTACAGAGAACCCAACTCTCAATCTATATAAGAGTTGTATATATGCATGGAAACTCTCCTTCTTCTTCTTTTTTTTTTCTTTTTTTTTTTTGGATAATTCAAACTTGCCTTGCCATTCAAAAGGGGTACATAATATTTTATCATGATCTAGTTGAATTCATTTCCATGTGTTTGAGAAAGAAGATAGGGAAAGAGATCTTCCATTTCATTTTGAAATGGAAATCTTCTATATCATCAAGCTCCAAATTTATAACTTTTATTTTTTTTTCTTTAATTTAAATTTTGCCCATGTGAGAAAATTTAAATTCCTGGCGTCCAAATGTATGAACATACACATGGGCACATGATGCAAACGTTACTCCCATTATTCACGTGATTTCTGAAGCTGTCAACTTTGAGGAAAAATTTCATGCTTAGATATCATCTTAAAAATACATATGAGACAACGTTATATTTATCCAACATAATAAAAATGTTAAAAAATATAATGATAATCTGAGAAAATTTTACAATAAATTTTCAATAGTATTATCATATAAAATAAATATTATGTCATATCTCTCACTTTTGGGAGTTTTTATAATCTGATCAAATCATATACCTATCTTGAAATTATTAATCAATCTAAATGAATCCTAAAATCCCAAATTGTTTTTTTTTTTTTAACTAACCAATAAAAAAAAAATATTCCACATCATGAGATAACACCACACCACATTATGTGACACAATTCATATGGACCAAATATAAATTTAGTTTCTTGGCTGTCATGATAGCCAATAATAATTGGCAACATGCAAAAAGGGTGAAATTGAAAAAGAATAAAAAGTGGTACTTGTGGCCTAGGGAGGTGTGCAGGAACTTTGAAGATCAAGACAGTTGTTTGGAGGCCCTTCCAATCCCCAGGACTAGTAGTAGTACTTGTACATTGTGCTTGGAGGCTTGCATGATCCATGAATGTAGTTAGTTATTGTAAAAATATGATTGGTAAAAATAAATAGAAAAATAAAAAAAATAAAAATAAACAGAAAAATCTCAAAGCTGTAAAGTTTTTAACTTTCTCCTCAGATAAGCATTCTTGGGCTGTACCTCTCTCAAAGTGAATCCAATCTCTCTGACTATCAAATTGGCTGGACCTGGTTGCCTTGCAAGCCTGGCAAAGTTTTTTTTCTTTTTTTTTTTTAATTTATTTTTTATTTTTTATTTTTTATTTTTTTATTTTCTAGTTTTTATTTTTATTTTTTTGGGGGCTAGAATGAACCACAAGTCCAAGTTGTACCATAGGATACTGGCCTTACTTTCTTGACAGGTAGTTCCCCAGCTTCACATCAATAATTCTTTGGATTGAAAAAAAGAAACGAAAGAAAGAAAACAAAAAAAATATGGATTCGTGATGTAGAAGTTGGATGTCGGGGAGCAGAATTTCTATTGTCACGTGCTTAATTATCTTTTCTCCCTAATATTTACAAATATAAAGTATAATAAATGTAATTCTTAATGTTCCCAAAAATGGTTTTTTTTTTTTTTTTTTAAGTAAAAATATGATAGTAAAGTAGCCAGAAAGAAGGAGATTACTTGCATCATGTGCAAACGTTAATACCATAAATTGATCTACTTTTGTAATTATCTTGTGATAGAAAAAGCTTTCATGACAATCAAAATTTCAACCACTCCCGTTGATAAATCGTCACTCTGTAGGCTATAGTAGAACCATACAGAATGTCGTCGTCAAACAATTGACTGAAGAGTTCAACAAAAGTCTCCGGCACTTTTATATGTAGAGAACAATGACAATGATCAATTGATGGTTGTGTGAAAATCAATTATGTTTTTAGCTTACTTAATTGATAGATCTCGTATCATATCACATGATATTAGTTAACACAAGTGTAACTGATACGATTGCCCATCTTTTATTATTGATAAATAAAAATTAATTAATTCAATTCACGCGAGTTTTTACATCAACTAATAATCAATTATCTTTACCGATACATCCATGAAAGAACCACTAATAAAACAATTCTACAATAAGAGTATAATATTTACCAATTAAAGACACACCAAGGTTTTTAAGTCAAAAACAAAGCAAATGACCAAATCAACTACTTGGTTTTTGCTTATAAAGGCATAGGATACAATGATTGATTTTAAGTACACAAGAATTGAAAGGGAAATTCACTTGTGTATGTAGATCACATATGTGTGTTGATGAAACTTGCGATTGATGTGACATTATCTATTTTTAACTAATAATCAATATGAATCTCGTAAATAAATTCCACATGAATTTCCGCACGAACTAGTATTCAACTATCCCAACTGATGCATCAAAGTAACATCAATAAAGCAATTTACACCATTCGAGTACCTAATATTAAGCCATCGAGGTTTTTTTTAAGCCAAAATCAAAAAAACAAAAAACAAACAAAAACAAAAAACAAAAAAACAAAAACAAAACGAAAGACCTATCAAGTACTTATTTTAACTGAGAAAGCCATCCACTTAAATGATTGATTCATTTGTATGCGTTGAAAGGGAATTCATTTCATATACAACATTATATGATAAAAATCATTTAAAATAAAGGTAGACAAAATTGATAAAATATGATATACATTTGATTATCAAATATAAAATCATATTGATATGATATTTTTTTCTCAGACTATACTTATGTATATACATATATATTGAAGGATATATATAATATTTTTTTTCTTTTCCTTCTAATAAAGGAATTTTTTCTCCTTTTCCTTTTCCTTTTCTATTCTTTTGGGGTCTTTAACAAATTTATCCTTAATTTTTGGCTCATGTACATGACACAAATCAATTGATGTCCAACAGTTAACATAAACTTGATATTACGTTTTAATAAAAATTCGGCATAAAAAAGTAAACAAAATCAATAGAGTCTGATACATATCTAATCGTTAACAATAAAATCATATCAATATGGTATCATAAAATTATCTTTTATATATATATATATGTTTATTTGTAGAGCTTAGAATTTCCCATCCCCACAAAATGACTCCCAACCTACTCTCGGCTGCCACCTACTTTGTTTTGCACCACCCAAAAGCAAAAAAGCCCCCCACACACATGCATATATATATATATATATATTCACACACGCACATACATATGTATACACATCTACACCAAAAACTCCCTCGCTCTTTCTTTCTCCAACCCCTTTGGTGTCGTGATTTTTTGTTTGATGGGGACTTGTATGAGACGCGCACGTACGTTATGAGGTGGGCCCACCAGCTTGGTTTCCTTGATGAGTGTAGATGAGCCCGGCCCAATCCCCCCATCCCGCGTTGGCCCACTAACACTTCGGGTGGGGCCCACCCTCCCACTACGGACACCACCACGTGTCTGTTCGATTTCTTGGAGTCTGAAGATGGTCCAACACGTCACGTCTGTTTTTCGCCTCTCTCTCTCTCTCTTCACTTTCTAACTCTGACGTGGATGGTTGAAAGTGGTTATGTGGGTCCAGTTAAAATTTTCGAAGTTGAAGTGAGTCCCCTCTGTTCTCGCGTGGGTCCCGTGTTCCACATTCACCCGGTTGTAGCGTTGCTGGATCCTGCTGTAAATAGAGGGATTAAAATATTTGCCATATTTTTATTTTATTCATATGATTTCATATTTTGTACGCTGTAAGGCCCCACAACAAAAAAAAAAATTTATAAAAACTTAAAATGTATTTATTTAGTGCACAGATTAAAATTGAGGGCCTGATTAGAGAAACATTTCGATATAATATTTTGAAAATCAGGTTGGACATATATATTCAGGAGAAAAATTTTTGAAAAAATTTTGTAACGTAGAAAATAATGAAATTTTGAAATATGTTCGAAAAAAATATACAAAATAGATCATATATTGCTTCTCTCGTCATTATGAGCATATTAACATAAAAATCATCTCATTCTGATTTGAAATGAAAAGTTATGGATTTTTAAAGTTTAAATTTTTTTGAAAATTGAAGAAAGGAAAAGTTTGATATGGAGTTGGGATTTTTAAATTTATATAGTGTTTTGCCATATCCAGACGGCATCCAAAACAGGCCCTATGTTTTTTTTGGGTTGAATTGAGTTGTATGTTTGGTGAAGTGTTCGAATTGTTAGAGTTAAAAAGTATAACTCAAAATGTATTCGGGAAAAAAAAATTAATATAGAACTTGTTTCGTTGTCTTAAAATTATATTCAAGTTTAAAAAAAAAAAAAAAGATCTTATTTGGACTTGTATATAAAGTTATGCACTTTTAAAATTTGAGATGCAAAACTGCAATAATAACTGTCAATAGTAAAACTGATATTAACTTTAAAAAAAAGACAAAAAAAAATTGTAATTCAAATTAAATGAAATCGGTGCATCAAATACGCAATAAATTTCTAAGCGTCTAATCATATCAAAATCATATAAAAAAATATGTAAAATAAGAAAATTCAACTAAATAGCATATTTTTTTATATATATCTTATCACAGAATAATATAAAAGATTTTAAATTGTTAAATTTTTAGAAAAGTATTTTAACGCAGAGAATTATGCACAATTAAATTGTAATCTACATGTAATGCAAGTTTACGAGAAATAATGACACCCTGGGGGGCACTAGGGAGGATTTTATCAACTATGAAAGAAAAGTACTAAGACTAAGGCAATGATGCTGAAAGGGAGTATGCCTACAATGGTTTTGATGTTAGTGATCATATGGTTGTGTTATGGAAGAATAATATGGTGCAATGGATGAGTAACATGTAAGCCTTATATATATATATATCACTTTCAGCAATGAAAAAAAAAATTTATATTGTTAAAGGGAAAATAATTATGATAATTTCAAAAAGAAAAAATATTGGAGAAAATATTTCCACATACATTGCTGAATAAGAAATCTTAAGTTGTCGGTGTGATGTAGATAGCAACTTCAACACCTTATAATGTACTTTCCAATTATTAAAAAAACAAACAAACAAACAAACAAAAAAACAAACTTCAACATCTTCACCATTGGATCAAAAGTTAACTTATAACCAAGAGTTACATTGAGACTTTGGTAAAAGAGAGGGGGAATAAAACGGATAGATAGGGATAAAATAAAGATGAAGAAAATTAGAAGGAATCAAATAATTCTTTCTCTAAGAGAGGAAGAAGAAAATAAGTCCTTTTTATTTTAATCCTATCTTTACCCTTTTCGGTTAAAAGTTGATTTTAGTTATCACATATTCTTTTCTTTTATTTTTTTACAAGGATGTTTGTCTTTCTTCTGGCAAAATTTGATTGTTAATGAAGTATAGTATAAGAGTTCAGATTCACTGTTTTATTTTTTATTTTATCTCCATAAATATCATTTGATAATATTTTGATAACTCAACAATTTATTTAGTTATTAGTATTTAGTATTTTTAATGTGATTAAATTCTTAATTTCATATTACATGACATAATATTATTAAGGACCATCAATGAGATATGAAATTTGAGATAACAGATTTCGACTTAAAATATATATCCGAATTGTGAAAGTATAAAAATGATGGAATTCAAAATCTAAGGGCCCGTTTAGGATGCCAACCGGAGATGGTGTTTCATTATCTAGATTTTAAAATTTTAACTTTACATCAAACTTTTCATCTATTTCATTTTCAAAAAACTTAAGTTTTAAAAGTTCATAACTTTCTCATTTTAAATCGGAATGAGATGAATTTTTATATCAAAATGCTCGTAACGAATAGACGAATAAGACAAAATCTATTTTGTAAATTTTTTTTGAACAAATTTCAAATTTTTGCATAATTTTCTATATTTTTTTAAAAGTTTTCCTCTTAAACATAAATTTTTAATCTAACCTTTAAAATACCATCTACAGATGTATCCCCAAATGGGCCATAAGTAATGATTTTTTAATTAAAAAAACTGAAAAATAACGATAACAAGTTATTAAATTAATAGTTTCATGTACCTTTTGGTAATGTACCTTCGTAGATAAGCACCAAACCAAAAAAAAAAAAAAAAAAAAAATCGATATCACTTGATGCCAACACTTTAGGTAAAAGATTGAAGCATATACTTTTACTAGTCAAATGTTTCATATTTAAAACCGAATAGAGAAAGCCTATTTGTTTTTTCACCCCTTTTTTCTCTATAAAGTTGAGCCTATATGTTTAGGTAGAATGCTTCAAAATTTTAAAAGATAGAGAACTTTCATCAAACTCATGTAGTCTCATGTTGTCTTCGAAGCCAATAAAAAAAATGTCTCATATTTTTTTAGTGCCAAATTGTATTGAAGCATACAATATTAAATACTCCCATCAATAAATAGAACAATATTGTCTATCAAAATTTTTTCTCAAGTTGCAAAATAGTTGCTGTGGGAGGACATATATCCTCAGCCATGAGACATGATATAGGGATCATAAGATTCAAAACATACGGTCCGAATTAATAGAGGGGCGCTCTAAGTTACGAAAACTCGATGGTAGTGTGAATAAAACGCTAGGTCTCAAAGAGTAAAAAATATATAGAAAATGACGAAATAATATTACATGGACATATTTTAAGGTTAAAATCAAATCGAATCGATGAAATGGAGAGTAGAGAAGATACTCAACCAATTCTATCTTTAAAGGAAGAGAAATCCCATACTACATCGTTGACGTGAGCTTCAAAAGAGCTTAAATATTATTCGATTTAGACAAGTTGTGATAACTTAGGGCTACTTGATTGACATAACGTTTCGTAATTTATAACTAATTATTATATTATTATGGACTATTCAATCTAAATGGAGAAAGGTTTAAGTCAAGTTTATGAGTGAAGAATTTTACCCTCCCCCTGTTGAGTCTCCCCTTCATTTATTTCCTAGAGTCTAAAATTTTCTTGGTAGATAATTTTCCTGGAAAGTGAAAACACAAATGACTGGCTAGGCTTATCCGGTATGTTCCTCCTCCCATTGGAAAAGTGCCTAGCTAGTTTTATCTTTGGGGGTTGGCATGGCACTCATTGTACTATGCAAAACCAAAAGTTGGTTTGAACTTTTTCTCCAACTTCCACGAGACGCCACATGGCACACTATATTACCCCAAGGACCTCATCAATCAAGACACATCAAAATCTCAGCCCCAAAAAAAAAAAAAAAAAATCAAGACGCATCAAAAAGAAGAAAAAGAAAAAGAAAATATTGTTATACATTTTAAGAACTATTTAATTATTTACTCATTAAATTTTTTTTATCAGTATTTACTTGTTAACATTATAGTTTTAGGGATAGCCAGGGGACTTTTAAAGATGAAATTTTAGAGGTTGGATTGGAAATATGTGTTTGAAAAGAGAATTTTTGAAAATGCACTGTAATATAGAAAATAGTAAAAAAAATTTTGAAATGTGTTTGGAAAAAAAAAATATGCAAAACGAATATCATTTTGTTCGTCTCGTTGTTGTGAGCATTTTGACGGAAGAAAATTATGAACTTTTATGATATATTTGGTTGCAAGGAGAAGAGTGGAGGGAGAGGAATGGAAGGAAATGATCAATCCATTGTTTGGTTAGTAAAGAACAGAGAGGGAGATGAGAGGTGAAGGGAGACTCTCTCCCTCAAGGCCTACCACATTGTATTATTCCATTAATGGAATGATGTAAGCTCTCATTCACACTCTATTTAAAAAAATCATTTTGACCCCAAAAAAAATTGTTAACCAATTTTTAAAATGGACAATTTAGTAATTAGACAGATAATTATTATTAATTCTTATAACTCTCCCTCACTCTTACCAAATAACATAAAAGATTTATACAATTCTCCAGTCTTTCATGTTCTCCATCCCTCTAATTCTATTCATCCTTCCTCCTTTCTCTCCCTCGTACCAAACATAGCCTTAGAATTTGAGTTTTTCAAAAATGAAAATAAGAGAAAGTAATATGTAAATTGAGAGTTTTAGAGTCCAAATAGTAAAACACTGTCTGAAGACTCACCATAAACAGACCTTAATTAATCATTATAATTATGATTTTGAACAGTTTTATATTCAAACAAGTCATTTATAAACTATAGTACACATTAAACTCTTATAACTTATAAAATATTAATTTAATTTTGAACCGTATGATATTCAAACACAAGAAGGTGTTTGCTCCAATTAAACAATTTCAATTATTATTTGTATTCTATTTTTAAAAATGAGATATAGTTTTTTCAAATATATAGAACTTCGAGATAAAAAGTAAAATAAAATCTATATTAATATTTTTTTTCGAACATATTTTAAGTTTTTATATTTTTTAATCTCAAAAAATTCAATTTCAACTAAATACACAATTTCAAAACTCAAATTAACTCCAATTCTTCAACTCAAGCAGACTAATAAAACTGACTTCGAATGAATTTTTTAACACACCATTTAATATAAATACACATAAATTATACATTGAAATGTTAATCTAATGATTAAATTATAAGATGGACAATTCTTATAATAGAATTAAAAAAAAAAAAAAAACTAAACTTAACTCATACAAGTCACAAAACATTGGGGGGAAAAAAAAAGCAAAGGCTTATCTTAATCAAATGACGCGCGTGAAAACACAAGCACATGTTACAACAAACAATTCCAATCTCTTTCTTTTCTTTTTTATTTCTTTATCAAAAAAAAAAATTTCCTCTCAAAAGAATTACGCCACCCCACCCCCCCCAAAAGCCCCAAACCAATCCCCATCAAAAGCTAAAAACCAAGAACCCATAAATACAATAAACAATTATTATAAAATCATTAACCTCTGAAAACTCAAGCGTCCCTAAGCACTTTGCTTTGGCTTGGGAAGCCAAAAGCCAAAAGCCAAAGCTGACACAAAAAAATAAAAATAAAAATAAAAGAAAAGAAAGGAAAAGAAAAGCAAATCTCTATTCTCTCTCTCTCTCTCTCTGGTCTCTCTCTCTATCTCAAGTATCAACACACATCCTTTGCCTTTTGTTTGTAGGTGGGGTTTTGTTTTTTGTTTTGTTATTGGTTTTTTGTCTGGGTTTTTCTTGGACTTTGGGCTCTCTTTTTCTCAGGCGTAGAGCCTAGAGGTATGGTGGTGGTGGGTTTGCTCAATCTCTCTCTCTCTCTCTCTCTCTCTCTCTCTATATACGCGCACATATCTCTCTCTTTCTCTCTCTATATATATTTGTATAAATATCTGTGTTGTATCAAAGACACGGTTTTTGACAGTGAAAGGCTTCTATATTTTCATCGTAATGGAGAAAAGGTCGCAGGGGAATATACGGTCTCAGTATGCGCTTGCTCTACTTTAGCAAGTTCTCACTGCTTTTCTTGCAGTGTGAAAACGAGCAACTCCAATTTACTAATTTAACATTTTTTTTTTACTTTTCTTTTTTACAAGACCAATAACCAAAAAATAATAATAAATAAATAATTAAGAAAGGTTTATTCTTGTGGATGGGGAATTATTATCCTCTTTTCGAGGATTGAGATTTTTTTTTTTTTTTTACTTCCCAATTCCCATTCTAGAAAGTGAATGTCCGTTTCTCGCATATAATCAGATTTGACGATCCTATTTTCACCGATAATTAATACCAACATGACAACATCATATATATGTACAGATTCCATTAATTTTTCTTATTTAAGTGATTTTGATCACTCAAAAAATACTTAACATTTAAGATTTAGATTGCAAAATTTAAATTTAAATTAATTATACATTTATCAATATTTTTGAATTGAAAAAGTTAAAAAGTATAAAAACTTAAAAAGTGTTTAGAAAAAAAATCAATATAAAACTTTTTGTTCGCTTCGAAATTTATACAATTTAAAAAAAATAAATCTTATTTGGACTTATCTATGTAAAGTTATGAATTTTTAAAATTTAAATTATAACAATGTGTGAATAATAAAATTGAGGAAAAAAAATTAAACTATAATTTTAAGGGTTGAACCATAATACTAAATACATACTTAGTGTCATTAAGGTAATAAAAAACCTTGTTAATTATACTTTTTTTAAAATTGTTTTTAAATATATGATTATGATTAGATTCAATATTCAAAAACATGTATTGTTGTTGAGATTCCTATCATAAAAAACATCAATTTAATTTCACTTATTTGTAGTTTTAATATGTTGCCATGTGTCAAATTTCGATCTTTAAATGTTGTTGTCTCCGAAAATTCAACAAATTTAATTAATTTGGTCTTTTCTCTTAAATCTGTTAATATACATTGAATAAAATGCTTCACTTCTTCATCACGTGTCAGACTAAAACATGAAGTAAATAATCTTTAATAATAAAAAACATAAATTCTCACTATAAATTTAATCCAATATGATTGAGATACAAAAACTATTGTCCATGCAATTGCTACTTGAAATTTTAATATTTCAACTTCATTTGGGTCACATTGGGTGTAAAAAATAAAATTAAAAAAAAAAAAAAAAGAAGAAGAGAGAGAGAGCAAGCAAAAGCAATGCAGGCCAACCAAGGAGACCTTATCCTGTGAAGCGGCGGCAAACGACATGTGTCGGCTGAGGGAAGTGGGGAGATGACGTGGCACCCAAAAACAATAATCTGGTCAGAACTGAAGAACCCTCCCAGAGCCAAAAAGGAGGAAAGAGAGGAGCTTTTAACGGAGTTTAATCTAACGCCGTTAGGTTCTCTTCAAAAGAGAACTCTTCCCTTTCACACTTCAACGGTTATCCGTTTCCGTTTGTCCAGCCGTTTCGTCACGTGTGGAATCCATACCCCAAGCTGACCATCTATTTTTTTTTTTTTTTCAAGTGACATCTTTTTTTAATTCCTCTTGAATAAATATTTTTCCTTGTCTTCTTTTTTTTTTTTTTTTTTAATTTAAAAATAGATTTCAAACTCCACATATTGAAATAAATCAGATATAAAATTATCATTAATTATACTTCTAATCACTCCTCTTTCTATGCATAAATAAAATAATTATTGATAGTTAATTAATACCAAGTGACTTTAAAGTTTTTAATTTTTTTTTGTTTCTCTTGTTCTTTTTTTTTTTTTTTTTTCCTTGGGGAACTGAAAGTGGAAACCAAAACCATCCGCACAGTATAAGTGGTTGTTGCTTTGGCAATACTTATCCAACGAAATAACATGTTTATAAGATGAGTCTTCTTTTGGAAAGTTATGTTGGTTGGTAAGATGTAATTTTTTATTTAAATATATGCAACTATTGATTTATTTATATGTTATTTAATAAAAATTTATGAGTAATTTGATATTATCTAGAGCTATTAATGTAAATAACATGTATTATTAAAAAAAAAATATTATATTAGAATCAACTATTGTTACGTATAAAAAAAAAAAACTAGAAATGCCATTTTCTATAGACGGCATATATAAGATTAAACCTATATTTATATTTACAAATGCATATATTAATAATTATTGCTCAAAGTAGATAAATCACTCTAAACTAATTG